>CM065119.1:330000-342500 GCA_033026305.1 Cirrhinus molitorella
CTCATATCGTAGCGTTATGCTGCACTCTGTAGGTGTGTTTTGTTTGTTTTTCGCATTATACTTGACAATGTCAAATTGCACATCGTTAAAATAACAATTGCGATATTATCAGACGATATATATCATGCACCCCTACCATGACGCTTATTAGAGGTCGATAGTGGACTTTTAAAATTTAATACTGAATTAAAGCAAACATAACACTCAATAGGGCTTTGTTACTTTATTACAAAAATATCTCTTTAAGATGTTAACTGATGGATTGGAGTGTTGTGGATTACTTGTGGATTATTCTGACGGCACCCATTCACTGCATTGGTGAGACATGATGTAATGGTTGATCCAGCAGTGCTTCGCTCAGGTGAGGATCATTCAGCTGCGGATCTGACAGGATTACGGCGCGGCGTTCGTCGTGTACACGATCGTGAGAGAACGCAAACATTCCTGCCATTCCTCGCTGACCTGAGATCAGTGCTAATGAGGCGCGCTGGCACACAATGGAATGCTAATTGCGAGTATTGTCTCGCGGCGCTGCTGTTGTTTTAACCCTGATCAACACGCTGTCTTTATCTTATCAGCTCCAGTCAAACAAACAAACCCTCCGAACCCACAGACTAAACAAGCCGCTGCGCGAAACGCCTGACTCCAGACCCACTTACAGCACAACTACATTAACTATGCGTTCAAGACCGAAAACTTCAGTTCTTCATTCATATGCGGCTGATGCGATGTTTTAAGTGTTTGCTTACTGTCTCAAAAACACGCTCAAGTTGAATAGTTTGTTCATACAATTACATTATTGTCTAGTTCTTCATATAAAGCTGGATATACAAGTATATGTGACCCTGGACCACAAAACCAGTCATTTGTACATCATCTGAAAGATAAATAAATAAGCTTTCCATTGATGTATGGTTTGTTAGGATAGGAAAATATTTGACAATCTGTAATCTGAGGCGGCAAAAAAAATCTAAATATTGAGAAAATTGGCTTTAATGTTATCCAGATGAAGTTCTTAGCCATGCATATTAAGTTTTGATATATTTACAGTAGGAACTTTACAAAATTTCTTTATGGAACATCATCTTTACTTACTATCCTAATGATTTTTGGCATAAAAGAAACATCGATCATTTTAACCCATACAATGTATTTTTGGCTATTGCTACAAATATATAATGCATAATGTATACACTTTCATCAGCATATTAAAATGGCTTCTGAAGGATCATGTGACACTGAAGACTGAAGTAATGATGCTGAAAATTCAGATTTGATCACAGCAATCAATTACAGTTTAACAGATATTCACATAGAAAACAGCTGTTTGAAATTATACAAATATTTCACATTTTTTCTGCTTTTTCAGTATTTTTGATCAAATAAATGCAGCCTTAATGAGCTGAAGAGATTTCTTAAAAAAACATAAAATCTTACTGATGCCAAACTTTTGAACAGCAGTGTGTATAATATATAAGATCAGTGATGGGGTTAATGCATTACAAGTAACGCAAGTTACGTAATAATATCACTTTTACTAGTAAAGTAATGCATTACTTTTTCATTTCCAAGAAAATATCTGAGTTACTTTTTCAAGAAACTAACGCCAGTTACTTTTTGTTTCCTTTATGTGTTTAATCCCATTTTATTAACCAATGACTTACAACCGTACACTGCAAAAATACTGTTCTTAGTTGGATTTATTGTCTTGTTTTCAGCCAAAATATATTAAAAAATCCTAAATCAATAAAGATTTTCTAGACAGGTAAATAATTATTTTCTTGTTTTCAGAAAAAACAAGTCAAAATGAAGTGAGTTTTTGCTTAGAACAAGCTAAATAATCTTATTTCAAACAGAAAACAAGATTATTTTGCTTACCCCATTAGGAGATTATTTTGCTTGTTTCAAGCAAAAAAACACTTCATTTTGACTTGTTTTCAGGAAAAAATTTTACTTGTCTTGAAAATCCTTCTTAATTTAAGAATTTTTAGATATTTTGGCTGGAAACAAGACAAAAAGTCTAAACAAGAAAATCATTTTTTGCAGTGTACTAATAAGCAAAACTTACTTTAGATGAACTAGACGAACCGAAGAGTGTTGAACTTTCTTTTCCTACAGTTCTACTGTACAGACGTCAATTTAATTTTCCTTTAGCTTTAGGCTTATTCACTTCATTTCATTTTTGGTGTGAAAGGGCTTTTACATTTGATAAGAATCAAACTTTTTATATTAAAAACAAGCAAGCCCTGCCCAGATTTAAAAGTAACGCAAAAGTAACGCATTACTTTCCATAAAAAGTAACTAAGTAACGTAATTAGTGACTTTTTTAGGGAGTAACGCAATATTGTAACGCATTACTTTTAAAAGTAACTTTCCCCAACACTGTATAATATAGATATTATTATAAACTATTATTACAAAAACAGACAATAACAGCAGTGATTGTTTCCACAACAAACAGCACTAATGATAACATGTTTATCCAACATAATGAACTGCTGGAGTAATGCAGTAACACCTCAGGAAGCTTAAATTTCACAGTTGAGGGCCGTTCACAGTAAAAGCACTGCAGCGTTTTACACACTCTATAACACACACACACACTTAAACAAACACACACACACACACACACACACACACACACACACACACACACACACACACTTAAACAAACACACACACACACACACACACACACACACACACACACACACACACACACGAGAGAGAGTCTGAGAGGTCAATCAGAACCAAGTTTCCTCATGTTTATAATCTCTCTGTTTTCAATCTGGAGTTAAATGAAGCAGAATATGTGGCAGTAAGCAGATTGTGTGTGTGTTTATGGTCATTAGTCCAGTTTGTCTAAATGAACAGAACTGCGATCACCGCATGAGCGCTGCGGCCGCTATGAAAATAACTCGAGTCATTTGTTCTAAGTAGCTTTAATCAGATTTCCATCATTTCACTTAACGCTGATCTACACATGACCTCACTGTGAACCGCGAGACAGCGGCCATCACTAGCAGGTTTATTTTTGCCGAAGGCAGAATAGCCACAAGGACTATGGCTACAAAGTTTTTTTTTTCCTGAGAAACAAGTCCATTTCTCAGGGTTTTGAAGTTGAGATTTGTTCCTAGAAGGAGCATAATCTCATTTAATCTCTGTGACATGAGCTCACAATTATTTTTAGCAGGAACGTTTGCATTCGGGCTCCGAGTCAAAAACCACCCAGAAGCTGAACGAACGCTGCTGGATATTTGCATAGTGAGGTCAAAAACAAGGCACATCAAAGAGCGCGAGTCACACGCTCCGCTCCGTCTGTGGCTCGAAACGGAGGAAAACATGGTTTCATTAGATGATCCGCCTCTGGCCGTTCACACTCAACTAACCCTACAGAAATACAAATCCCAAACATATAATATATTTGCTCGTTATGTTGGATTAGAGCGCACTGACTAATGTTAGCAGACGCTTTTTTATTTTAATAATACATTATTAATTCTAATGTAGCTCACTAATGTTAACAAAAAAATGATATGATTAATCATGGTAACTTTTACAAAATTCAACTTGATTTTTTTAAGTTGGTTTAATGTAATTAAAATGGCCCGAATCTCATATGTGACACAGGACCCCAAAACCATCATAAGGGTCAGTTTTTTGACAACATTTTGCTGAGATACAACTATATGAACATTTGCAGTCCAAAAATTCTGTATTTTTTATTTTTTTCGTATTCGTCATCCTTTCCATTCATCAAAATGCTTGCTATGGAATGCAGAAAACACAGAAAATCGAACTTGATCAGAAATTTTGAGAAAATCACCTTTAAAGTTGTGCAAATAAAGTTCTTCGCAATGCATATTACTAATCAAAAATAAAGTTTTAATATATACACTGCCGCTCAAAAGTTTGGGATCAGTGAGATTTGTAATGGTTTTTAAAGTTATTTTTTATGCTCATTAAGGTTCCATTTATTTGATCAAAAATACAGAAAAAACTCTAATATTGTGGAATATTATTTCAATTTAAAATAACAGTTTTCTATGTGAATATGTTTTAACATGTAATTTATTTCTGTGATACAAAGCTAAATTTTCAGCATCATTACCTCAGTCTTCAGTGTCACATGATCCTTCAGAAATCATTCTAATATACTGATTTATTATCGTTGTTAAAAACTGTTGTGCTGCTTACATTTGATGCTTTTTTAAGGATTCTTTGATCAATAAAAGGTTAAAAAGAACAGAATTTATTAAAAATAGAAAGGTTTTCTAACAATATCCACAACTGTTCAAAAGTTTGGGGTCAGTAAATTTGTATTCTTTCTTTTTTTTTTTTTTTTTTTTTTTAAATACTTTTATTCACCAACCATGTGTTAAATTAATAAAAAGTGACAGCATAGATTTACATTGTTAGAAAAGGTTTATATTTTGAATAAATTTTAACTTGATATTCATCAAAGAATTCTGAAAATAAAAGTATCACAGGTTCCCCAAAAATATTTGGCAGCACAGCTGTTTCCAACATTAATATAATATAATTCTAATAATAAATCTGTCACAAACGTGGTCTCTGTGGCTCCCTCTAACCGCCGCCAGCGGGAACCATCTCCGGACTTCTAACACTTGGACTGCATTTCCCATAATCCCGTACCTGGGACTCCCACTTCCTGTTCCGGGTCTTCCGGGTCACTTCCTCTTTGTCGGCCATTTATGGATCGCCATGCTGGCTTGTTCCTCGCGAAGTTTTGTTTAGTCTGACTACCAATCCTGAGCGTTTTCTATATTTTGCCTTTCTGTTGCCGACCGGACTGTTTATTGTGTGTGTGAACCTTCTGCTGCCTGCCCTTTATTGACCATCGCCTGTTTCCTGGACTCTCCCTTTGATCGCCGCTGGCCTCGACTATTTGCCTGGATTATCGTTTACCCCTTTTGGATTATCTTCACCACACCAGTCTGTCGTTGTTGAACCTAGCCTGTTTTCACTCTGTGTTTGTTAATAAAGCAAGTTGCTTATGGATCCCACGTCTCTGGATCAGTCAATGGCTACGTCACAGAAAACTTCGCCACCTTCGGATCCAGCGACTATGCTGCAGATCACTTCGGAGTTATCTGCCCAGGCCTCCATGTTGTCTGTCCACCAACAACAATTGGACCGCCTCACCAACCTCACGGAACAGCTGGTGAGATCCCTGCAGGGCCTGCAAGTGGTTCCTCCACCCACCGCGCCTCCATCAACCACGCCACCACCAGGAGTGCAGCCGACCACTGCCGGTCCGCGGCTCGCTTTCCCGGAAAAGTTTGACGGTACGTCTGTGAAATGCAAGGGTTTTCTACTTCAGTGTTCACTCTTTGTCAGCCAACAGCCGCATCTTTACCCCACTGATGAGAGCAAGATTGCTTTTGTTTGTTCCCTCCTCTCCGGAAAAGCCTTAGACTGGGCCACTGCTGTATGGAATCTGGATCGCCCCACTTTTCCATCATTTGCGACGTTCCTTCAGCGCTTCAGGGAGGTTTTTCAGCCCAGTACTGAGAGTGGAGAAGCAGGGGAGCAACTGATGGCATTACGGCAGGGCAGGAGGACCGCGGCGGACTACGCGCTCACCTTCCGAACGCTCGCGGCTCAGAGCGGGTGGAATGACGAGCCCCTCAAGCTCCACTTTCGCAAAGGATTGCACCCCGACCTACAGATGGAGCTGGCCTGCAGGGATGAGGGTCTCACACTGAGTCAGTATATCGATCTCGCCATCCGGGTGGACAACGTCTTACGAACACGCAAGCCCCTTCGAGCATTCACTTCCCAACACTGGACTGCGTCTGCTGCTGAGGCGGCTCCCGAGCCCATGCAGCTTGGAGCTACTAAGCTCTCCCTGGAAGAAAGGGAGAGAAGGCTTCGGGGCAATCTGTGCCTATATTGTGGACTGGCAGGACACATCAGGGCCAACTGTCCCACTCGACCACCACGCCCGCCTACCTCGGTGAGTAGTAACAGGTCTCTTCTCAATCAATGTGAAATCCCAGTAACTCTGGTATCTGAAAACATTTCCATTGAAACCACTGCTTTAATTGACTCCGGCGCTGCCGGGAACTTCATTGATGCTGACTTTGTTACTGCTCACCACTTACCCATGCTCTCTTGTACCCCACATGTGGCAGTGGCCGCCCTCGACGGGCGACCACTAGGATCTGGCAGAATCTACCACACCACCAATGACCTCTCTCTGCGCACCGAACCCTCTCATCTGGAAACCATCCGATTTTTCATCATTACTTCACCACAGTCACCCATCATCCTGGGTTACCCCTGGTTAAATCTTCATGGACCAACCATCTCCTGGGCGGACCGCACTATTTCTCACTGGTCACCTTCCTGTCAGCAGCAGCACTGCCTTCAGCCCAGTACCAGGCCAGTTAGCTCTCCTTCGAATGACACCCTGCCTAAGGAATACCAGGACCTGCACGAGGCCTTCAGCCGCACCAAGGCCACCCAACTACCACCTCACCGCCCCGGGGACTGTGCCATCGACCTCATCCCAGGATCTACTCCTCCCAGGGGACGTGTCTTCCCGCTATCCCAGCCGGAATCGGAAGCCATGAACACCTACATTCAGGAGGAACTGGCCAAAGGCTTCATCAAACCATCCACCTCGCCAGCGTCAGCGGGCTTCTTCTTCGTGAAGAAGAAAGACGGAGGTCTTCGTCCTTGCATTGACTACCGTGGACTTAACGATGTGACTATTAAGTATCGCTACCCACTCCCACTCGTCCCCGCCGCCTTGGAACAACTAAGGAATGCCAAGATCTTCACAAAACTGGACTTGCGCTCTGCTTACAATCTCGTCAGGATTCGTGAGGGGGACGAGTGGAAGACGGCCTTCTCCACCACCTCTGGCCACTACGAATATCAGGTCATGCCCTTCGGCCTTGCCAACAGTCCGTCATTCTTCCAGGCTTTTATCAATGAGGTATTCCGGGATATGCTGAACCGCTGGATAATTGTTTATATAGACGATATCCTTATCTATTCTAACTCCTATGCCGACCATGTCAAGCATGTCAGAGCAGCTCTCAAGCGTCTCATACAACACCAGCTTTACGCCAAGGAGGAGAAATGCGAATTTCACCAGGACAAGATTTCCTTCCTCGGATATATCATCAGCTCAGAAGGAGTCGCCATGGATGAAAAGAAGGTCAACGCCGTACTCAACTGGCCACGTCCCACCACGCTTAGAGAACTCCAGCGCTTCCTGGGATTTTCGAATTTCTACCGCCGTTTCATTCGAAACTTCAGCTCCGTAGCAGCCCCGCTTACGGCCATGGTCAAGAAGGGTAACTACCGCCTCACCTGGTCCCAGCCGGCCATCCAAGCATTCGATGATCTCCGTCAGAAATTCACCACTGCACCCATTCTTCGTCATCCAGACTCTGACAAACCCTTCATCGTGGAGGTGGATGCATCCAGTACGGGAGTGGGGGCGGTGCTCTCTCAGCGTCAGGGCGAACCAGCTAAGATGTTTCCTTGTGCTTACTTCTCCCACAAGCTGAGTCCAGCCGAGAGAAACTATGACGTGGGGAACCGGGAGTTACTAGCCATTAAGTTAGCACTCGAAGAATGGCGACATTGGCTTGAGGGCGCCAAACACCCTTTCACTGTACTGACAGATCACAAGAACTTGGAGTACCTCAGATCAGCCAAACTGCTTAATCACCGTCAGGCCAGATGGGCATTATTCTTTACACGCTTCCAATTTCAAGTAACATATCGCCCAGGCTCACAGAACGTCAAAGCAGACGCCCTTTCACGTATCCATGAACCGGACATTCCTTTCAGCCCCTCTGAAACCATTTTGCCAACCTCCATCATTGTGGCACCTGTGACCTGGGACATCATGACAGAAATAGCGGAAGCTCAAACGCAGGACCCGGTACCCTCCAATTGTCCAGATCACCTCACCTATGTTCCTCTCGACCTACGACAACGAGTTCTGGTCGAGGTTCATTCAACCCCCAGCTCAGGTCACCCAGGTATAGAGGCCACTCTCCACCTGCTCAACAATCGTTTCTGGTGGCCTACCCTGCGTCCAGACACCATTAACTTCATCAAGAACTGCTCAGTTTGCAACACAGCCAAGGTTCCACGCCGTCTACCTGCCGGCTTGCTCCAACCCTTGCCAGTGCCTCAGCGCCCCTGGTCTCATATCGCCGTAGACTTTGTCACTGATCTCCCTCCCTCCAACGGACACACCACTATTCTCTCAGTCATAGACCGATTCTCCAAGGGCTGTCGTCTCATCCCCCTTCCAAAGCTCCCCACTGCCATGGAGACGGCTGAGTTATTGTGCAATTCTGTCTTCAGGTTTTATGGTCTGCCAGAGGACATCATATCAGACCGTGGACCCCAGTTCTCCTCACGACTTTGGACAAGTTTCTTCCATCTCCTAGGAGTTAACGTAAGCCTCACCTCTGGATACCACCCTCAGGCTAATGGTCAGGCGGAGAGACTGAACCAGGAGTTGACCCGCTTCCTGCGCTCGTATTGTCACAACCACCAGGAGGACTGGAGCCGTTACTTGCTGTGGGCAGAGTATGCACAGAATTCATTACTCAAACCCTCCACTAACCTCACCCCGTTTCAGTGTACCTTAGGTTTTCAACCACCATTATTCCCGTGGTCCGGCGAGCCCTCCGAGCTCCCAGCGGTCAACTCCTGGTTCCAACGCAGCGAGGAGACTTGGAATCAGGCCCATGTCCACCTCCAGCGGGCTGTACGTCGCACCCAGACTCAGGCCGATCGCAGACGCAGGCCCAATCCTCCTTATGAACCCGGACAGTGGGTGTGGCTATCAACCCGGGACCTTCGTCTACGCCTGCCATGCAGAAAACTCAGTCCCAGGTACGTGGGTCCCTTCAAAATAATTAAACAGATTACTCCAGTGTCTTTTCGATTAGAACTCCCAGCTCAATATCGTATCTCACCCACATTCCATGTGTCTCTGTTAAAGCCTGCTGGCGCTCCGGAAAGAGCGGAGGACCTAGACGAGACCACTTCCCAGGGACCTCCCCCCATCATCATCGACGGCGAGGAGGCCTATCAGGTCAATGACATCCTGGACTCCCGACGCCGGAGAGGTCACCTCCAATATTTGGTCGATTGGGAGGGCTACGGCCCTGAGGAGAGATCTTGGGTCGCCGCTGAAGACATCCTCGACCCGTCTCTCATCACCAACTTTCACTCTACACACCCAGATCGACCAGCTCCCCGTGGAAGAGGTAGACCCCGGCGTCGGGCACCTCCTCGCGCCAGGAGTCGCTCGCAGGGGGGGGGCTCTGTCACAAACGTGGTCTCTGTGGCTCCCTCTAACCGCCGCCAGCGGGAACCATCTCCGGACTTCTAACACTTGGACTGCATTTCCCATAATCCCGTACCTGGGACTCCCACTTCCTGTTCCGGGTCTTCCGGGTCACTTCCTCTTTGTCGGCCATTTATGGATCGCCATGCTGGCTTGTTCCTCGCGAAGTTTTGTTTAGTCTGACTACCAATCCTGAGCGTTTTCTATATTTTGCCTTTCTGTTGCCGACCGGACTGTTTATTGTGTGTGTGAACCTTCTGCTGCCTGCCCTTTATTGACCATCGCCTGTTTCCTGGACTCTCCCTTTGATCGCCGCTGGCCTCGACTATTTGCCTGGATTATCGTTTACCCCTTTTGGATTATCTTCACCACACCAGTCTGTCGTTGTTGAACCTAGCCTGTTTTCACTCTGTGTTTGTTAATAAAGCAAGTTGCTTATGGATCCCACGTCTCTGGATCAGTCAATGGCTACGTCACAAAATCAGCATATTAATGATTTCTGAAGGATCATGTGACACTTAAGACTGGAGTAACAGCTTTTTTATCAAATAAATGCAGCTTGATGAGCCTAAGAGAATTCTTTAAAAAACATTACAAGTCTTACTGATCCCAAAGTTTTGAGCGGCAGTGTATATAGTAGAAAATTTACAAAATATCTACCAGGAGCATGATCTTTACTTAATATCCTAATGCAGAGGACTTCAACCCTGTTCCTGGGGACCCACTATCCTGAAGATTTTAGCTACAACTCTAATCAAACACACCTGAAGTGGCCAATCAAGCTCCTCAAGACTGCTTGAAAATTGGAGTCAGGTGTGCTGAAGCATGTTGGAAATAAACAGGAGAGTGGGTCCCCAGGAGCAGGATTGAAGACCTCTGTCCTAATGTTTTTTGTCATAAAAGAAAAAAAAAATCAATCCTTTTGTCCCCTACAATGTATTTTTGTATGAAGGTAAAACAGTATCAAAACTCGAGAGCTTGTTGATCTGAATGCTAGAACTTGTCATAGTAATATTCGTATTTGTAAGTTGAAATTCACACTCACAGCTCTGATGTGAAAAGCTGGATCTTTCGATTTGCACGCATGGGCAATGATCAAAACACCTGTGTTTTTAAGTCAAAGTTGCAGATTAGTAGCCACAAATGTGTAGAATGATATTCACATGAAGGAAATGACACACACACGTGTATGACATATTTACTTTTGGACTTTTCTTCAATTTTGCTGTATAACGTCAAGTTGCCACTTGCAACCTCTCAGACCTGGCAGTTCACACTCAACTAACCCTACAGAAATACAAATCCCAAACAGAAAATTGGAGAAAACGCAGGTCATAAGAGACTTCAAAGCTACAGGATCCGGACGGGTCGCGAGGAAGACTGACCTGCTCCGAAGGCGAAGAAGAAGGTTTTGTCGGGGTGTTCCTCCAGCAGCGCTTTGACGCGGCGACCCATGCGCTCGTTACGCTTGTAGATCAGCTCCTGTCTGAAATAGCGGTCGATCTCCTGAGCTGTGACCTGCTCGCTCGGCGGCAGCGTCACGTTCTTGAAATTCGGCACCTGGACGCAAAACGGACAGATACCGCTCTAGTTAGAGTTAGAAAAACAGTTACATAGTTTCAGAGCAGCTTCATAGTACACAGAAACAAGTGAAAAGGTGCATCTCAAAAAAAAATTATATCATGAAAAAGTTTTTTTTTGTTTGTAACTTATTTCAAAAATGGAAACTTTCATATATTCTAGATGCATTACAAGCGTAACATTTCAAAAGTTTTTTTGATTTAATTTTGATGATTAGAGTTTACAGCTCATGAAAGTCAAAAATCCAGTATCTCAAAATATTAGAATATTTCCTAAGACCAATCAAAAAACGGATTTGCAAAACAGAAAAGTTCAAGTTCTTTAAAGTATGTTCGTATATGTTCAATATATGTGACCCTGGACCACAAAACCAGTCATAAGTGTACATTTTTCGAAATTGAGATTTATACATCATCTGAAAGTTGAATAAATAATCTTTCCATTGACGTGTGGTCTGTTATGATGGGACTATGTTTAGCCGAGATACAATTATTTGAAAATCTGCAATATGAGGGTGCAAAAAAATCTAAATATTGAGAAAATCGCCTTTAAAGTTGTTCAAATGAAGTTCTTAGCAATGCATATTACTAATCAAAAATTAAGTTTTGATATATTTAAGGTGGGATATTTACAAAATATCTACATGGAACATGATCTTTACTTAATACCCTAATGATTTTTGGCATAAAAGAAAAAACAATCATTTTGACCCATACAATGTATTTTTGGCAATAGCTACAAATATATATATAATGTATACATATGTATGTGTATGTATATTTGTATGTCCTGTAGGATTTTTAAAGCAAACACAATCAGTTCATAATCTACTAGACCTCACAGTCCATCAACCTATGCCTCAGATGTACAGGACTTTGGCATGAGGAGGTTCTTCACCCACTAACAAACACGTGTGGGTTAGTCTGGAGCAGGTTCAGATCACAAAACCCGTCGTAGCCCATGGCCTTATTGTGCCAGACCTTGTGTCTCAGCTGTGAAGACTCTCTGGACGCTGAGGTGTACCTGTGAGGTGTCGTGGTTGAAGATGATGGAGTTGAGGTCTCCACAGTTGTAGTGCTTGATCAGGTCTTCTGTGGTGTATGGCACCTGCAGACTCCCGGCGCGGAGACTCTCCTGCTGCAGCAGCGTCTGATTCAGAGCGAAAATCACCTGAAACACACAGCAGCAGAGCTTTAGAGCTGATTCTGCACACCTGCGGCCTTCGTGCATTAACAGATGCTGTGACTTAAAAAGATGAAACTTCTGTCATCATTTAATCAGCCTCATGTTATCCAAACCTTTTTTTTTTAAGCACTTTTTGTTTGAAACTGGGAATTGAAACTGCTATAAACATTCTTCAAATTCTTCAGCATCTTATTTTGTGTTCCACAGAAGGAAGTGAGTCATACTGGTTTGAAATGACACAAGGGTGACTGGTCTTACTTTTCAGATTTAGATTGGAACAGTGAAATAAAGTTATGGCCAGTCTTAAAGAGAAATAAAACAACAACAGATGACTAACTTGTAACCAAACAGCTTCTTTCAGATCCGCTTAAATACACTGACA
>CM065119.1:345000-437500 GCA_033026305.1 Cirrhinus molitorella
GAAAGAAGAAGAGTGAAGTCCAAACAAATAACTTTTAACAACATTCACAGACAGTCAGACTCAAGCATTAAAAGGATCACTCCACTTCCAAAATAAAAATTCCCTGATAATTTACTCACCCCCTTGTCATCCAAAATATTCAAGTCTTTCTTTGATCAGTTGCAAAGAAACTAAGTTTTTTTTGAGGAAAACATTCCAGGATTTTTGTCCATATACGGATTGAAGGTTAAAAATGCAGTTTCAATGCAGCTTCAAAGGACTGTAAAGATTCCAACCGAGGAATAAAGGTCTTATCTAGCGAACAAATTGTTATTTTCTAATTCAATTTGTATACTTTTTAACCCAAAATGCTGGTCTTGTCTAGCTCTGTGATGCGCATGTGTACTCTGGTTCTTTTTGTTTTCTTTTTGTTTTCTTTATGTATTTAATAATTTAATTTATTAACCAATGACTTTGCTGCTGACCTTTGTTGATCCAATTCAACCGTACACTGCAAAAATACTTTTTTTTACTTACATTTTTTGTCTCGTTTCCAGCCAAAATATCAAAAAATTCTTAAAAAAAGTACATAATTATTTTCTTGTTTTCAGAAAAAACAAGTCAAAATTAAGTGAGTTTTTGCTTAGAACAAGCAAAATAATCTGCCAATGGGGTAAGCAAAAAAAAATAAATCTTATTTCTAACCGAAAACAAGATTATTTTGCTTACCCTATTGGGAGATTATTTTGCTTGTTTCAAATAAAAACACACTTAATTTTGACTTGTTTTCAGAAAAAAACAAGACAATAATTTTTACTTGTCTAGAAAATCCTTATTGATGTAAGAATTTTTTGGTTTTTTGGCTAGAAACAAGACAAAAAATCTAAGTAAGAAAAGCATTTTTTTGCAGTGTACTAATAAGCAAAACTTACTTTAGATGAACTAACATTTGTGTGTTTTCTTCTCATTGCTAAAGAGTGTTGAACTTTCTTTTCCTACAGTTCTACTGTACAGACGTCAATTTAATTTTCCTTTAGCCTTAGGCTTATTCACTTTATTTCATTTTGGTGTGAAAGGGCTTTTACATTTGCTAAGAATCAAACTTTTTTATATTAAAAACAAACAAGCAAGCCCTGCCCAGATTTAAAAAGTAACGCAAAAGTAACGTAATGCATTATTTTCCATAAAAAGTAACTAAGTAACGTAATTAGTTACTTATTTAGGGAGTAACACAATATTGTAACACATTACTTTCCATAAAAAGTTACTGAGTAAAGTAATTAGTTACTTATTTAGGGAGTAATGCAATATTGTAACGCATTACTTTCTATAAAAAGTAACTAAGTAACGTAATTAGTTACTTATTTAGGGAGTAACGCAATATTGTAACGAATTACTTTCCATAAAAGGTAACTAAGTAACATAATTAGTTACTTATTTAGGGAGTAACGTAATATTGTAACGAATTACTTTCCATAAAAGGTAACTAAGTAACATAATTAGTAACACAATATTGTAACACATTACTTTTAAAAGTAACTTTCCCAAACACTGGTGATAGCCACTCAGAATCCATCCTGTTTAATGAGCTCGAGCATTTAAAGGGATGGAAGACAAAACTGCAGTGTTTATAATAAACAGAACATCACTGTGTGTTGGTGTGGATGATGAGAGTTTTCATTATAGTCATCGTTTATGTTGGGGACAGCCTTTAGAGTGACTCTGAATATGAATCTGAACATTGGACACCACACAAATTTACGTTTACAGTCTAATCAGACATCAGATTTCGACATCTGTGTGTTCTGGCTCAGACAGCAGGTCTTTAATCGTACATGTGCCGCCGTAGCTGTTCTTGAGTGATGGACGTCCTCTCAGTCCTGCGCTAATGGACGCCGGTAACGGCACCCACCTCTTTCTCATGACATCATCCGACTCTGTTTTCCCACCAGTTAAGAACACAAACAAAGCCAAAGCTTGCGGCGCACCGCCGGCGACAGCGCTGCAATACGGCCGCGGTATTTGTGAATGAACTGCGATAAGCTGAGAAACTTTCCCACGATGCCCTGCCTGCGTCTAACCAGCAGACGCTTCAGATGCACACGCTCAAATCAAACCTTAATTCAAAGCAGAGCAGCTGTGTGTGAGATCCTCACTCTTCACTACATTTGAGTTTGGCTTTGATTTAGTCTCAGTATCATAACACACACAAAAACACTCCCAAACACCACCATCAGGCTTTTATCCAAACTTCAGTCTTGTAAAACAAATCTTCAAATCTGGCTCACGAGTTCCACTTTCCTGCAGAGTTTAGCTCCGGACCTGATCAAACTAGCCTACTTGTGATTTTCTAATGATCCTGAAGACATTATGGCCCGTGAAACCGGCCAAGATTTAGCCATAGTTCAATTAGGACATTTAAGTAATTTATATATTTGTGCTTAGAAAAAAAAAACATTGCTGGTGTGCATCTTGAGACAAAACAAGGGCACTGATATATTTTAGGATCAGTCAGTGCAAGTTTCTTTCAGCTGAAACAGCTCAGACTTACATTTTAGTCTAGAACTAGGCTTAGGTCTATGAAACCGGGGGTAAATGCATGCTCAGGTGTGTTTAATTGGGGTTACAGTTTTGAGGATCCCTGGTGTAGAAGAACTAGTCACTGGATTACGACTAAAAACTATTAGTCATGATTAATCGATTCAAAATAAAAGTTTGTTTGCATACTAAATGTGTGAGAGCTGTGTATATTTATTATGTATATATAAAGAACACTTGTCACACCTCTCTTTAATAATTTGCACTGGTTACCAACAGCTGCTCGCATAAAATTCAAGGCATTAATGATTGCCTACAAAACCACCACTGGGTCTGCACTCCTTTACCTGAATTCACTACTTCAGACTTATGCGCCTCTAGAAGCTTGCGTTCTGCAAGTGAACGGCGCATTATTGTTCATCCCAAAGGTGCACAAAATCACTTTCACGGACTTTCACATTAAATGTACCCTCCTGCCCAACTCACTTCAAACAGCTCCTTAGCCATCTACAAGAATTGGCTAAAAACATTTTTTTTTTCCATTTTTATTTGACCCTTTAACTCTAGCACCCTCTTTTCTAATTCTATCTTTAAAAATGCCCTTTTAGACTTATACTCTATTCATTTACTTACTGCTTGTTTTCTTAAAAACAAAAACAATAACACTAACACTAGCTTCTCTCTATACAATTAACAAAAAAGCAAAAAAGAAGGCCTTTAACACTAGCTTTTTTTTATTCTACTTTCTTTTATTATATACTTAAAAAAATCTGTTGCTGTGTGTACTGCGTTAGACTAAATGAGACTTGTCATAGCACTTGCATGTTCCTGCTCTTCTGTTGATTTTGATTGCTTCCATTTGTCCTCTTTTGTAAGCCACTTTGGATAAAAGCGTCTGCTAAATGTAAATATAAATACACACACATGCATGTATATATTAAAGAAAAATATGTTTAGATTTATATGTAAAATATGTATATTTATAGTGTTTACATACAAATACAATACATACAAATATATATTTTTTAAATATATACATATATGTTTGTGTATTTATTAGGGCTGTCAAACGATTAATCGCAATTAATCGCATCCAAAATAAAAGTGTATGTTTACATACTATGTATTTGTGTACTGTGTATATTTATTATGTATATATAAATACACACGCATGCATGTATATATTAAGGAAAAATATTTTAGATTTATATCTAAAATATTTATATTTATTTATAATCTAAATTGTATACAGGTATAAATATATATACATATTCAACTTCATATACAACTTTTATTTTGGATGCAATTAATCGTTATATACATATAGTATGCAAACATAAACTTATTTTGAATCGATTAATCGCAACTAATGATTTTGCAGCTCTAAAATGAACAGCCAAAATGCATAAAAAGTTTTAGTTTTTAAGTCAAAAACTGTTATGTAAACAAAATTAACACCAATAAGGGTAGTGTTGTTAATTTTGTTTATATATTGATTTTGTTTTTGTTTTTAAACGTTAACCTGCCCTGAGACTACAGATTAAAACTGTCAGTTTTACCTTGATTTGATTTATTATTAAAGTATGTTTAAAGTGTGTAAAAACTGTTTTATAGCAGTGCAGTAAATTTAAAATAAACCAGAATCATTTTATAACAGTGTTGTATTGGTATAAATCCACTCTTCATTAAGTGGCGATTAATATTTGACTCTCAAAGGATTTACTCAGTGCTTTTACTCTCACATACTGAGAGAATCATAATGTGATCAAATAAATATATAATACACATAATAAAAGCATTAAGCAAAACCTTAGAGAGTAAAACTTGTCTTTGAGATGATTTTCAGCTAAGTTCTGGAGAAAATGAGATTCTGCACACGCTGACACAACTTTACAAGACGCTGTTTTGTGTTTCATCTCCTGCAGATTTCACTAAGTGTCACAGTTTGCCGTCTGCTTTATTTTTTTTCCCCTGCGGAGAGTCTTTATCTCACCATTTCATCTCCAGACCGGCTCAACAACGCCCCTAAAAGCAGCTCGTACCGCCGTAAACATTCCCGCACCGCAGCGTCTGCCGCTCGTATTACTGAGTTAAACATCAACACGTTAAACCTCCTCCTGACAGCGGCGGCTCCAGACGAACTCAGGACGAGCGCTTCAGACGGAACGAGACTCTCATGCTCTCATCTCAAGACTTACGAGACTTTTATCATTCCTCCTCCTGAGTGTCAAAGGAGAACCGCACACTGAGAGAGTGTGTGTGTATATGTAAACAACTACATTAAGTAATATTAAAATATTTCAAATATAAGTTAAGTAGGAGATACAGCTGCTAAATGACTCAAGTGACTCATAATTGGCACTTATTTGATTTCAGAATGAAGCAATTGAATGAATGATTCAGTGACTCATTAAGCGTGACTCACTGAATCCGTTAAGTGCTGAATGATTCAAGTGACTCCTTCATAAAGAGTTACTTAATAAATCAATTGGATGAATGATTCAATGACTCATTAAGTGTGACTCACTGAATCAGTTGAGTGCTGAATGATTCAAGTGACTCCTTCATAAAGAGTTACTTAATAAATCAATTGGATGAATGATTCAATGACTCATTAAGTGTGACTCACTGAATCAGTTGAGTGCTGAATGATTCAAGTGACTCCTTCATAAAGAGTTACTTAATAAAATCAATTGAATGAATGACTCAAACACCCGTTAAGCGTGACTCACTGAATCAGTTAAGTGCTGAATGATTCGAGTGACTCCTTCATAAAAAGTTACTTAAATTGAATGAATGATTCAAACACTCATTAAGCGTGACTCAGTGAATCAGTTGAGTGCTGAATGATTCGAGTGACTCCTTCATAAAAAGTTACTTAAATTGAATGAATGATTCAAACACTCATTAAGCGTGACTCAGTGAATCAGTTGAGTGCTGAATGATTCGAGTGACTCCTTCATAAAAAGTTACTTAATAAATCAATTGGATGAATGATTCAATGACTCATTAAGCGTGACTTACTGAATCAGTTAATTGCTGAATGATTCAAGTGACTCCTTCATAAAGACTTACTTAATAAATCAATTGGATGAATGATTCAATGACTCATTAAGTGTGACTCACTGAATCAGTTGAGTGCTGAATGATTTGAGTGACTCCTTCATAAAAAGTTACTTAATAAATCAATTGGATGAATGATTCAGTGACTCATTAAGCGTGACTTACTGAATCAGTTAATTGCTGAATGATTCAAGTGACTCCTTCATAAAGACTTACTTAATAAATCAATTGAATGAATGATTCAAACACTCATTAAGCGTGACTTACTGAATCAGTTAAGTGCTGAATGATTCACATGACTCCTTCATAAAAAGTTACTTAATAAATCAATTGAATTAATGATTCAATGACTCATTAACTGTGACTCACTGAATCAGTTGAATGCTGAATGATTCAAGTGACTCCTTCATAAAGAGTTACTTAATAAATCGATTGAATGAATGATTCAATGACTCATTCCTGCAAACAGAGTCTGTAATGTACTGATAGTGTATGTATTTATGGAAATGTCTGCATCTGTGCAAATGCACAAGCTGTAGGCCGTCAGTCTTGAGCTCTAATGTGATTTTATGTCTAAGTAGGCAGTTGTTGTCTGGAACTAATTGCGAGGAGCAGACGAGCGCAGGTTGGCGTAGATGCGATGCATAAGCGCTTTGATCAGTGTAGAGAAACGCAGGTCATTTAGTCCATGTTGGTCCGTGTTCTGCATTTACCCCACAGGGCTGTGTTTACTTTAGCGCTCAATCGCTGCCAAATATTTACGCTGTCTGACAGAATCAGTGTCACGCGTTAAAGTAAAGTGACTGCGCTTTGATTGACAGCTCCATCCGGCCCACACACGCAGCCTCAGCCAATCAGCTCGCGAGAACCGCTGAGCCGAAAACAGGATGTGAAAAGCACCTCAGCTGAATGTCTCTGACAGATTCTAAACAAGTGTCTCTGAGCACATTTATACTGCATGTGTTTAATGTACAAGAACTAGAAAATGAACACTGTTTTTATCACACAACACTTAAAAAATGTGCAAAAGTTGTGTACCTTTAGTGGTGCAACAGCCTGTCACTGGTGCAAACTTTGTGCATGTACACTTACAACGCTCATTGTAATACGTTGCAATACCACTGCTCTGAGCTACTAATATACACCTTTTAGTGGTAAATAAAGTATAGAAGTCATCTTTTGTAAGACTGAACTCACATGCATGATCAAAGCATAGCAGTGTGTGGCTCAAGCCCCAAACGCAGCATCTCAGCACTGACAAATTACAAAGTAACAGCAAGTAACGTGCTAAATTAAATGTGAAATTGCTATGAAATTACTGTGAATTAGTATGAAACCGCACTGACTAAACGTACACACACACATAACAATTTTCGGTTCCCGGAACGTTATTATTTTATGGTTTGTTTTTTGATTAGCCAGGAAAGTTTTCTTAATGTTCCAAGAACATTAATTTTTGGTTTGTGGAACGTTATTCTAATGTTCCCAAAAAGTTCGTTTTTGGTTCCCAGAACATTATTTTTTTTTTATGGTTTGTTTTTGGTTAAAAAAGTTTTACTAACGTTCCCAGAATGTTAGTTTTCGGTTCCCGGAACGTTATTATGTTCTGGTTTGTTTTTTTGATTAACCAGGAAAGTTTTCTTAATGTTCCAAGAACATTCATTTCTGGTTTGTGGAACGTTATTCTAATGTTCCCAAAAAGTTAGTTTTTGGTTCCCAGACCTTTAGATTTTGGCTTGTAGAAGGTTATTTTAACATTCCCAGAATGTTAGTTTTTGGTTTGTAGTTAATACCACATGTGATTAATGCATTGGTTATTTTTGGTTAGGAATGTTTTCTTAGAAAGTTAACTTTCTCAGGAAGTTAGTTTTTGGTTCCTAGAACGTTATTATTTTATGGTTTGTTTTTTGATTAGCCAGGAAAGTTTTCTTAATGTTCCAAGAACATTAATTTTTGGTTTGTGGAACGTTATTCTAATGTTCCCAAAAAGTTAGTTTTTGGTTCCCAGACCTTTAGATTTTGGCTTGTAGAACGCTATTTTAACGTTCCCAGAATATTAGTTTTTGGTTTGTAGTTAATACCACATGTGATTAATGCATTGGTTATTTTTGGTTAGGAATGTTTTCTTAGAAAGTTAGAAAGTTAACTTTCTCAGGAAGTTAGTTTTTGGTTCCCAGAACGTTATTTTTTTATGGTTTGTTTTTGGTTAAAAAACTTTTATTAACGTTCCCAGAATGTTAGTTTTTGGTATGTAGAACATTATTATAACATTCTCAGAAAGTTACTTTTTGGTTCCCAAAATGTTATTTTTATGGTTCATTTTTGGTTAGGAATGTTTTCTTAGAAAGTTAGAAAGTTACCTTTCTCAGTTTTTGGTTCCCAGAACATAATTTTTTTTTATGGTTTGTTTTTGGTTCGAAAAGTTTTATTAGCATTCCCAGAATGTTAGTTTTTGGTTCCCGGAACATTATTTTTTTATGGTTTGTTGTTTGATTAACCAGGAAAGTTTTCTTAATGTTCCAAGAACATTAATTTTTGGTTTGTGGAACGTTATTCTAATGTTCCCAGAAAGTTAGTTTTTGGTTCCCAGAACGTTATTTTTTTATGGTTTGTTTTTGGTTAGAAAAGTTTTATTAACGTTCCCAGAAAGTTAGTTTTTGGTTCCCAAAATGTTATTTTTATGGTTCATTTTTGGTTAGGAATGTTTTCTTAGAAGGTTAACTTTCTCAGGAAGTTAGTTTATGGTTCCCAGAACGTTATTTTTTTATGGTTTGTTTTTTGATTAACCAGGAAAGTTTTCTTAATGTTCCAAGAACATTAATTTTTGGTTTGTGGAACGTTATTCTAATGTTCCCAGAAAGTTAGTTTTTGGTTCCCAGAACGTTATTTTTTTATGGTTTGTTTTTGGTTAGAAAAGTTTTATTAACGTTCCCAGAAAGTTAGTTTTTGGTTCCCAAAATGTTATTTTTATGGTTCATTTTTGGTTAGGAATGTTTTCTTAGAAGGTTAACTTTCTCAGGAAGTTAGTTTATGGTTCCCAGAACGTTATTTTTTTATGGTTTGTTTTTTGATTAACCAGGAAAGTTTTCTTAATGTTCCAAGAACATTAATTTTTGGTTTGTGGAACGTTATTCTAATGTTCCCAGAAAGTTAGTTTTTGGTTCCCGAAATGTTATTTTTATGGTTCATTTTTGGTTAGGAATGTTTTCTTAGAAGGTTAACTTTCTCAGGAAGTTAGTTTATGGTTCCCAGAACGTTATTTTTTTATGGTTTGTTTTTGGTTAGAAAAGTTTTATTAACGTTCCCAGAAAGTTAGTTTTTGGTTCCCAAAATGTTATTTTTATGGTTCATTTTTGGTTAGGAATGTTTTCTTAGAAAGTTAGAAAGTTAACTTTCTCAGAAAGTTTGTTTTTGGTTCCCAGAACGTTAGTTTTTTATGGTTTGTTTTTGATTAGCCAGGAAAGTTTTCTTAATGTTCCAAGAACATAAATTTTTGGTTTGTGGAACGTTATTCTAATGTTCCCAGAAAATTAGTTTTTGGTTCCCAGAACTTTTTTTTTTTTTTATGGTTTGTTTTTGGTTAAAAAAGTTTTATTAACGTTCCCAGAATGTTAGTTTTTGGTATGTAGAACAGTATTATAACATTCTCAGAAAGTTACTTTTTGGTTCCCAGAACATTATTTTTTTGGTTTGTAGAACGTTATTCTAAAGTTATGCCCAGAACGTTAGTTTTTTTATAATGTTAGTTTAGAACGTTAGTTTTCGGTTCCCGGAACGTTTTTTTTTTATGGTTTGTTTTTCCCAGAACATACATTTTTGGTTTGTAGTTAATACTGCATGTGATTAATGTACAATAATTGTTCAAAAATTGTGCAAAAGTTGTGTATCACGTCACAACACTCAAAAGTTATTCAACAGCCTGTCACTGGTGCAAACTTTGTGCATTTACACATAAAACATTAGCATAAACCACTGCTCTGAGGTACTAATGCGCACCTTTTAGTGGTAAATAAAGTACAAAGTGGTCTTTTGTGAGACTGAACTCATGCACAATCAAAGCACAGCAGTGTGTGGAGTTGCACGCGTCGGCTTGGCTTCGTCTCAGCACTGCGGTCTCACGCTGAAAATCTTCAGGTCCCACCGTGTAAAATCGTCCCCGTAGTGGAAAATATGTGCGGATAACCTCTCAGCCCCAAAGTAATGGATCCGCATGTGGCCGCGAGCCATCGGCCGTTTGTGGCTTTTCAACCGACTTCAAAATTGATGTAGACACAGCAACGCAGTCCATCCGTCAGACCGCAAACACACACACACACACACACACGAGAGCGGCCGCTGATTCTAAACATATTTGGAACAGAGTTGCTTCTGAATGCATCTGTGTGATTATGAGGAAGAGAAAGGATTGTTTGCGTGAGGAATCTCACAGAGGAATTCTGACAAACGATGGGAGAAGAGAATATGAACACTTGAACACTTGAAGAGCTGGTCGGTTGCTCACTTGGTGTTTTAACTCCACGCCAGATTCCTTCGCTATTTTCATGGAGAAGTAACAAGCTGACATCCTATAAAAGTGCAATTTAAAAACTAAAAATGTAAAAGAACTCTTTTAGATAAGAACTCTAAAAGCTTTGACTGCTTAAAATGTCTTTGAAAGTGTTTACAAACCATATACACTGCAAAAAATGCTTTTCTTACTTAGATTTGTTGTCTTGTTTCCAGCCAAAATATCTAAAAAATCTTAAATCAAGAAGGATTTTCTAGACAAGTAAAACTTATTGTCTTGTTTTCAGACAAAATATGTCAAAATTAAGTGAGTTTTTGCTTGAAACAAGCTAAATTATCTGCCAATGGGGTGAGAAAAATAATCTATCTTTCAATTGAAATACGATTACTTTTGCTCACCCCATTGGTAGATTATTTTGCTTGTTTTAAGCAAAAACTCACTTAATTTTGACTTTTTTTTTGAAAACAAGACAATAATTTTTACTTGTCTAGAAAATCCTCCTTGATTTAAGATTTTTTAGATATTTTGGCTGGAAACAAGACAAAAAATCTAAGTAAGAAAAACATTTTTTGCAGTGTATAAAGTAAAATTATGCCAAAACAGTCTGTTTCGGGAGTTCAGAACCCGTTTTTCCTGCAAAGTTCTCTCCAGCTGCTAAACACCTTCAATCTACCATTGGTTTGTGTTGATTATATACAGTGGTCGAATTGTAAAAAAAAAATTCAGGGGGGATGGTCGGGTGTCGTGGCTGTGATTACAAAAGATTGCAATTTTTTAAACATTGTTATTTAACAAAAAAAAGCTTTATTAATGTATTATGCTTTATGAGCCGTTTTCCTTGTGGGGCCTGCAATGCCAAAAGTTTACCTTTTTTTAGTCTTCCCAATGGTTAAACCAATGCACACACACTTGCATGCACACAATGTGTGTGCTAAATGATCTAAATGATGCCCCTTATTATATATTTGTGGGGGGATTTTTGTCCATAACGACAATTGATATTTTGCTGAGTGTGTTTTTGTGCTGGTTAAGGCTTGTCATGGATAAATAAACCCGATATGATGAAATTAATTTAACACTGGCGATCTCACACGCTCATTCTTGTGATATTAAACTATATCATATAAAGATAATAAAAGCAGACTGGGATATGCTATTTTTCTTTCATTATTTGAATTATAGAGCAGTCTAATAGGCATCATCATGCAGTGAATGCTTATAGACTCTCAAGACATTTTTGTTAGTTTTTTTGCCAAGTCACTAGCATCTTAGTGTCGGCGAGTGTGAACAGGGTGATGATCATTTCTGAATGGAACGCATCCCTCGTCTCTCTTTTTTTTAATCGTCCCTCGTCCTTATAGTAGGCCTACAGCACAATAAAGTTTTATCAGAATGTCTTTAAACTCTAATCAATGAAATACCATACCTTATTTATTGTCTTCTTTTGAAAGAATGTCAGAAGTTGCGCATGAAACATTTTGCACGAAAAATTCTGAAAACGTAAGTTTGCGCGTAGCTTGTTATAAACAACGCATCGCTTCCATTATGAGCGCATCTACGTTTAAAATATCGAACTTGAGCAAAAGACGCGAAGTGAACGGCCCTTAATAACGAGCTTTGACTGACCAATCGCCGTTATTTAGTTTACAATTTGACATTTTTTTGTAACCATCCCCCCTCAATTCAAGCCCTGATTATATAACAGAGGGGTGTGGCTCTGGGGCTCCGCCTTCAATGATGTGGAAATCTTCAGTTCATATGTTCTGCTCCGTCCAATGAGGACAGATGGCAGTAAAAACATCAACACTGAACATTTTCACCAAATGCAGAAAATGTGCTCACCCTCTGGCCATCCAACATGTAGATGAGATTGGCTTAATTTTTTTTTTAAAGAACAAGCATAATTAAACACACAGGGCTCTATAGCTTACACATATTTTTAATGAGCTCCTGCATGCATTTACAAATTGCATAAATAATATTATGAGATTAATGTTTGAAATATACAATTTAGAACACCATATGAAATGATAGAAAAATAGAATTACACTTTTAAATGTGAAACTAAAATTGCCAGTAGGTGGCAGTAAGCCACTGTCTTAATGAGTCACTGTTATTCAATCGAAGCAAAATGGCTGATTCTTTAAAAAACAAAGTAAGAAAATCTTTCTATGAATGAGTCAGTGAATCATTGATTAAAGACGCGTTAAAAAACGCTAATTCATTCGGTACCGATACACTGCAGTGTGCAGAGAGGCATGCCATGGCTTTGCTTAGAACTAGAGCAAAAAGACAATATTTTCTCTATGATTTAAATCACTTAATAATAACTTATTTTTTTATTGAATTGCTGCCCTGACACTAAATTTTGCCACTGGCCATGCGAAATGCTAACCATGCATATAATCGCTCTAAATGCCTGTGTGTGTCCTAGAAAGTCTGCGATTTGTTGCTACAGTAACAATAACCTAATTTAGACAAGATGATGAGATCAGTATTATGAAGTTAGCAGCTGCATTTTGCTGAGCAGGTTACTTTAAAAAAGTAATGCATTACAATACTCCAGTACTCCAAGTAACTAATTGCAGAAAGTAAAAAGTAGCATTATGTTACTTTTGTGTTAATTTTTGTCACCTCGGCTGGGATTGCTTATTTGTTTTTGTACAAAAAAAAACAAAATGATGTTTTTGCCAACTCTAAAGGCCCTTTCACACTAAAAGTGAATTGCATAAAAGTCAGGTTAGTCGTTACTTGAAAGTAACATGATTACTTGTAATGCAGAACACTGATAGATTTGTTTTCTCCAAACACGCAAGATGTGAACTGATGGACTAGAGTGGTGTGGATTATTGAGATGTTTTTATCAGCTGTTTGGAATCTCATTCTGACGGCACCCATTCACTCTAGAGGATCCGTTGGTGAGACCGTGATGGAATGACACATTTATACAAATCTCAACATCAGCGGATTGAAGGTTAAAAATGCAGTTTCCCAGACAAGGAATCATGGTCTTATCTAGCCAAACGATCCGTTTTTTTTCTAAAAAAATAAATATTTTTATTTTGAAGTTGGAGAAGAAAATGTGAGTTTTTCGACATACCCTAACTGTCTTGAACTGGAGTATGTATGCGCATCACAGAGATGGACAAGACCAGCATTTGAGGTTAAAAAGTATATAAATTGTCATTTTTTAGAAAATAACCAATCGTTTGGCTTGATAAGACCTTTATTCCTCGGCTGGGATCATTTAGAGCCTTTTGAACCTGCACTGAAACTGCACTTTTAACCTTCTATCCGTTAAGCACCATTGAACTCCACTATATGGAGAAAAATCTCTGAAATGTTTTCCTCAAAAAAACTTAGATTCTTTACAACTGAAGAAAGAAATAATATCTTGGATCCTTCCTTGGATCTTGGGTCCTTTAAAGATTCTAGAGAGCTGCAAACTCTTTATCAGCTGTTTGGACTCTCATTCTGACGGCACCCATTCACTCCAGAGGATCCATTGTTGAGACCGTGATGGAATCACCAGTGCTGGGGGTAACACAAGTTACATAATAATATTACTTTTTTCAAGTAACTTGAAAAAGCAACGCATTACTTTTTCATTTTCAAGAAAATAGTTACTTTTTCAAAAAACTAACACCAGTTACTTTTGGTTTCCTTTATGTATTTAATCTCATTTTATTAACCAATGACTTTGCTGCTGACCTTTGATCCAATTCAACCGTACACTGCAAAAATACTGTTCTTACTTACATTTTTTGTCTTGTTTCCACCCAAAATATGTTTAAAAAATCTTAAATCAAGAAGGATTTTCTAGACAAGTAAATAATTATTTTCTTGTTTTCAGAAAGAGTTTTTACTGAAAAAAAGTCAAAATGAAGTGAGTTTTTGCTTAGAACAAGCAAAATAATCTGCCAATGGGGAAAGCAAAAAATTCTTATTTCAAACCCAAGATTATTTTGCTTACCCCATTGGGAGACTATTTTGCTTGTTTCAAGCAAAAACGCACTTATTTTTTCGGAAAAAACAAGACAATAATTTTTACTAGCAAATCCTTCTTGATTTAAGAATTTTTAGATATTTTGTCCAGGAACGAGACAAACAAATCTAAGTAAAAAAAGCATTTTTGCAGTGTACTAATAAGCAAAACTTACTTTATAATAACTAACGTGTGTTTTCTTCTCATTGCTGAAGAGTGTTGATCTTTCTTTTCCTACAGTTCTACTGCACAGACGTCAATTTAATTTTCCTTCAGCCTTAGGCTTATTCACTTCATTTCATTTTGGTGTGAAAGGGCTTTACATTTGATAAATATCAAACTTTTTTATATTAAAAACAAACAAGCAAGCCCTGCCCAGATTTAAAAAGTAACGCAAAAGTAACGTAACACACTACTTTCCATAAAAAGTAACTAAGTAGCGTAATTAGTTACTTTTTTAGGGAGTAATGCAACATTGTAATGCATGACTTTTAAAAGTAACTTCCCCAACACTGGGAATCACACATTTATACAAATCTCAACATCTACATCTCGGACTATGAGCACATCAGGGCTTTAAACAACGGACAGACCCACAGCATGTTCACTGTGAGTGTGTGTAGTTTTTATGAGGTCACACTCTCTCACACACACAAAGAGCTCCATCCCCAAAGACAAACACTCTTTGGGTGTAAATGACCCTGAAAACGCGGGCGTTTCATGCGAGTGAGTGGAATTCTCTCTCAGCCGGGACAAAAAGTAAACAATACGGGGCTCAGGCCGCGGAAGAGAGAGAAAACGAACGCTTTCACCCTCGAGACCCTCAGGAGCCGCTAACCAAGAACAACAGCTCAACAATACGCTGCCATTCGCTCTGTGGATCGGTCAGAGGAGCAGAGAGTCGGAGAGAGACTTCAAAGAGCGACTGACCGACGGCGTAAAAGAGAGTTTGACAGCAGCGTCTTTCATGTGCTGCAGGAGGGGATTGTGGGAGTGCGGTTACATCAGCGCCGTCCAGAACTGGGTCATAATGTAGAGCACTTTACATACAGGGGTCTGTGAGGCGGACGGATGTGCCGCTGACGGAGACGTCTGCGCGTCGCTCGCGTTAAAGTGCCTCAATCAACAGCCAGTCGTGCGAATCCGCCACCATCTGCTTTCATTAGCCGTGAGACTCGATCCCGCCGCTCCACTCGCTCTTCGCGCTCGGCGCTAAAGCCGCTCCGCGTCACATTCATCGTCTGCTCTCGGATTAAACCACGAGCATCGCTGCGGCAGACGCTACCCACAAATCTCTCCGCATGGAGAAACACTACAAAACACAGCAGTTAGAAGATGAGGCTGATATTAATCTGGAGGAAATGTGGAAAAAACAATCCATAAACTGAGCCTTGCAAGCCGCTTTCTGACATGGAGTAAAGAAATGAACATTTTTGAAACATTCTCAACCTTTTATCTCACAATTCAGACTTTTCTTCACAAAATTGCAAGAAAAATTAATTACAAAGTAACGGCAAGTAACACACTAAATTAAATGTGAAATTGCTGTGAATTACTATGAAACCACACACCCAGATAACAATTTTTGCTTCCCAGAATGTTTTTTTTTGGTTTGTAGAACGTTATTCTAAAGTTATGCTAACATTCCCAGAACGTTAGTTTTTTTTTTTTTTTTTTTTTTAGAATGTTCGTTTTCCCAGAACGTTGTTTTAACGTTCCTAGAAAATGAGTTTTCGGTTCCCAGAACGTTCATTTTTTGGTTTGTTTTTGGTTAGGAAAGTTTTCTTAACATTTTCAGAAAGTTTTTGGTTCCCACAACGTTCATTTTTGGTTTGTAGAACGTTATTATAATGGTCCAAGGATATTTCTTTTTGGTTCCCAGAACGTTAATCTAAAGTTATGCTAACATTCCCAGCATGTTAGTTTTTTTTTTTTTTAAACGTTCATTTTTGGTTCATTATTCTAACGTTCCTCGAAAGCTTGTTTTTGGTTCCCAGAACATTAATTTTTGGTTCCCAAAACGTACATTTTATGGTTTGTTTTTGGTTAGTAAAGTTTTCTTAACATTCTCAGAAAGTTAGTTTTTGGCTCCCACAACGTTCATTTTTTGGTTTGTTTTTGGTTAGGAAAGTTTTCTTAACATTTTCAGAAAGTTTTTGGATTTTGGTTCCCACAACATTCATTTTTGGTTTGTAGAACATTATTCTAAAGTTACTTTTCTAACCAAAAACAAACCATGTTCAACGTTCCGGGAACCAAAAACTAACTCTCGAGGAATGTTAGAATAACGTTCTGAGAACCAAAAATGAGCGTTCTAAAAAACAAAAACTAACATTCTGGGAATGTTAGCATAACTTTAGAATAACGTTCTAAAAAACAAAAAACTTTAGTTTTTTAGAAAGTTCATTTTTGGTTCCCAGAATGTTATTTTTTATGGTTTGTTTTTGGTTAGGAAAGTTTTCTTAACATTTTCAGAAAGTTAGTTTTTGGTTTCACAACATTCATTTTTGGTTTGTAGAACGTTATTCTAATGTTCCCAGAATGTTACTTTTCTAACCAAAAACTAACTTTCCTAAGAAAACTTTCCTAACCCAAAAAAATAAACCATAAAAATAACGTTTTGGGAACCAAAAATTAACTTTCGAGGAACATTAGAATTCTGAGAACCAAAAATGAATGTTCTAAAAAACAAAAACTAACGTTCTGGGAATGTTTATAACTTTAGAACGTTCTACAAACCAAAAAACTAATGTTCTAGGAACCAAAAAGTAACGTTTTGGTTTGTAGAACACTATTCAAAGTTATGCTAACATTCCCGGAACGTTAGTTTTTGTTTTTAGAACGTTCATTTTTGGTTCTCAGAACATTATTCTAACATTACTCGAAAGTTAGTTTTTGGTTCCCAGAATGTTATTTTTTATGTTTTGTTTTTAGTTAGGAAAGTTTTCTAAACGTTTCAGAAAGTTAGTTTTTGGTTCCCACAACGTTCATTTTTGATTTGTAGAACATTATTATAATGGTCCAAGGACATTTCTTTTTGGTTCCCAGAAAGAAATTAGTTTTAGCATTAGCTTTTTGGTTTGTAGAACGTTATTCTAAAGTTATGCTAACATTTCCAGAATGTTAGTTATTGTTTTTTTAGAACGGTCATTTTTGGTTCCCAGAACGTTATTCTATCGTTCCTCGAAAGTTCCCAGAATGTAATTTTTATGGTTTGTTTTTGGTTAGGAAAGTTTTCTTATAGTTTGTTTTTGATTAGCCAGAAAAGTTTTCTTAACAGAAACAGAACATTAGTTTTTAATTTGTATAACGTTACTATAATGTTATTTTTAACGTTCCACATTCCGCTTTTCCAAAACAAAAACTTCTCGATTAACATCATGTTCTCCTCAGTTCCCTCTGAAATCATATTTACTCTCATAACTATATTAATTTTAAATAGTCATTTAATAAAGAGCGAGTAAAACATTCTAGAAACGTTCTGTGAATGTTATTTTATGGTTGCAAAATAATAACCATTAGGGAATGTTCTCCATAGGCTACTTTTAGGTTATTTAATAATAACCAGCACACAATGTTCTGGGAATGTTATTTTATGGTTACAAAAAATATAATCTAAAAAGAACATTCCCCTAAATTTGGTGTTTGGTTCCCAAAAACATAACCAAAAGGGAACCAAAAACGTTCTGTGTTTCTTGGGCATAGAGCTCATGCGGCTTCATGAGCGAACACACTCCTGTCCATCAGAGCTGACACACTAACACCAGATTAACACGCCGTTTGATTCAGTTAACACCTCTCTGATACTCGCGTATTAGCGCGTTAAGAGGAACAATAGCGGCTGTAATTACTCACACACACATGCTAATGGAGGCCGACGCACAAACGGATCCCTGAGTGGCTGTCAAAGACCGCAGGACAGAACAATAGCAGAGAATGATGGCCATTAAAGAGCTTTAGCTGGAGCAAAGCTACTGAGATACGCTTTCACACACACATCAATCACACACTCACAATATTAGTTAATGCTGATCAAGAACAAACACCGCTATGACAAATATATCTATAAAAACATCTGCACTTGGCATCCGGATCATAATGGGATAATAAATAAATTATGAATATAAATTAATAATAAATTAATTACTATATAAATTATAAATAAATAATGGATAATAAATTCTAAAATAATACAGCAAAAAAAATAAATATTACAATTATTTCAAAAACTATATATATATATATATATATATATATAATAGACTTTAAACATTATTTAAAAAATCTAAAATAATTATACAATTATAAAATTAATAAATGTATTAACATTTAAAAAGGAATATACAAAATATAAAAAGAAAAATAAATATATAATAAAAAATAAATAAATAAATAATAAATTCCATGATTTCCATCGCAAAGAACTTTTTTTTTTTTTTTTTTTTTTAAGGAAAACATTCCAGGATTTTTCTCCATATAGTGGACTTTAATGGGGCTCAACGGATTAAAGGTTAAAAATGCAGTTTCAGTGCAGCTTCAAAGGGCTCTAAATGATCCCAGCCGAGGAATAATGGTCTTATCTAACCAAGCGATCAGTTATTTTCTAAAAAAATAAATATTTTTATTTTGAAGTTGGAGAAGAAAACGAGATGTGAGTTTTTGGACAAAACCTAACTGTCTTGAACCGAAGTACACAGAGTACGCATGTGCATCACAGAGCTAGACAAGACCAGCATTTGAGGTTAAAAAGTATATAAATTGTCATTTTTTAGAAAATAACCAATCTTTTGGCTAGATAAGACCCTTATTCTTCGTCTGGGATTGTTTAGAGTGCTTTGAAGCTACTTTAAAACTGCATTTTTAACGTTTCAATCCACTGAGCACCACTGAACTCCACTATATGGAGAAAAATCCTGGAATGTTTTTCCTGAAGAAAGAAAGACATGAATATCTTGGAACCTTCCTTGGATCTTGAGTCCTTTAAAGACTCTAGAGAGCTGCGAACTGACAGCTAATACTAAATAAAGAACTATAACTTTTCAAAATAGTACAGATAAACGCATGTTCTGTTTACCGCGGGTAATTAGAGTAACTAGTAAAGTAGGACAGGAGCCTCTCTGAGACTGATCAATGATTTCGCCCGAGGGTCGGATCTGTGAAGCCTGTTCCCTAGTTCCCACATGAGCGCGAGTTAAAACCCAGAACAAGTTTCTGAGGAGAGACGCCTCGGGCCGATCGACAACATGAGATCCTGTCTAATCTAACACAGAGATGCTGGAGCTGCCAGCTCATGTCACACCTCTCATGACAAGATTAGCAGAACTAATGAGTTTTGTGAAGACTGTTACTGATCCGGAGACAGACACCAGCCAGGAATGAGCTGCATCTGATACCCGTGTGTTTGGTCAACAGCGGCGAGGAAACCCAGCACTTGAGTCCTGGACTGATCTGGACGGATGTTTGTGAGAACGAAACGCAGTAGTGCAGGTAGGGATGTGCCGATAAACGATGCCATATGTGACCCTGGAGCACAAAACCAGTCTTAAGTCGCTGGGGTATATTTGCAGCAATAGCCAAAAATACACTGCATGGGTCAGAATTATTGATTTTACTTTTATGCCAAAAAATCATTAGGATATTAAGTAAACATCATGTTCCATGAATATACTTTGTAAATTTCCTACCATAAATGTATCAAAACTTCATTTTTGATTAGTAATATGCATTGCTAAGAACTTCATTTGCACAACTTTAAAGGTGATTTTCTCAATATTTAGTTTTTTTGCACCCTCAGATTGCAGATTTGTATCTTGGCCAAATATTGTCCTGTCCTAACAAACCATACATCAGTGGAAAGCTTATATATTCAGATTTTAGATGATGTATAAATCTCAGTTTGGAAAACTTGACACTTATGACTGGTTTTGTGGTCCATGGTCACGTATCGAATCGTGATAAAATACTAGGCTTATTTACTCGATATGGATTAATATAAGAGCCAATCACACAGCAGAAATATGCGACAACAGCCAATCAGGGTGCGGCTTTTAATGTTCACATCAAAGAACAAAGTCACTTTCCTACAGTTTGCAAAGCAAACTCGACACAAGGATGGCGAAAATGAATGGAAGCAGCGACGAAAGTGAAACTAACCTCGAGTTATTATCCAAAAATGATGAAATTGTGGACAAAAAATGCAGCACGACTTTAGTTATATGAAAGTGGTTCGTCTATTTGAAAAGCGACGAGGTCCAGATTAAAACCATCTGTAAAATATGTCATAAACATTTTAAACATTATGTGCACTGGCTAGAAATTGTATAGTTTTATTTTGCACATTTAATCTAAGAACTTAATTTGCACAACTTTAAAGGCGATTTTCTCAATATTTAGTTTTTTTTGCACCCTCAGATTGAAGATTTGTATCTCGGCCAAATATTGTCCTGTCCTAACAAACCATACATCAGTGGAAAGCTTATATATTCAGATTTTAGATGATGTATAAATCTCAGTTTGGAAAAATTGACACTTATGACTGGTTTTGTGGTCCAAGGTCACGTATCGAATCGTGATAAAATACTAGGCATATTTACTCGATATGGATTAATATAAGAGCCAATCACACAGCAGAAATATGCGACAACAGCCAAGGATGACGAAAGTGAATGGAAGCAGCGACAAAAGTGAAACTAACCTCGAGTTATTATCCAAAAATGATGAAATTGTGGACAAAAAGTGCAGCACGACTTTAGTTATATGAAAGTGGTTTGTCTATTTGAAAAGCGACGAGGTCCAGATTAAAACCATCTGTAAAATATGTCATAAACATTTTAAACATTATGTGCACTGGCTAGAAATTGTATAGTTTTATTTTGCACATTTAATCTAACTCTGAAAGCCAGACCCTGCTGACAGACTGAGACTGGTCTTCAAAACAAAACAAACAAAAAAACGTTTTTACAAATTGTGAGGAATAGAAGTTGAATATATTTTGCACATTTAATCTACCTCTTGCTAGTCTAGTCTTACTGACAAAAAAGTAAAATTTGACAAATTGCATGCAATTTCTAGCTGTATAGTTTTCTGTTTACATTTTGCACATTTAATATAACTCTTAAAGCCAGACGATGCTGAAAAATAAAAAAACTATAATTGCAAATGATGTTTACAACAGTTTTGTGTTTACATTTTGCACATTCACTCTCATTTACCTTCTTTTGTCACAACTTTTAGTTTTTAATTTATTTTAGTAAGTTATCTTAGTTGTTTAAGGCCAAATCTGTTTTTATTAATAAACTATACGTTAAAATGTAATTAATGCATCCTCAAGTGTTTGCGGCTTCAGTCATAGTTGGGATACTCTTTAACAGTTTATATATCATTATATATCAGTTTATAGATTACATTTTTTGCCATGTCGCCCAGCTCTATGTGCAGTGTGTGTCAATCGATTTTATTAAGTAACTCTTTATGAAGGAGTCACTCGAATCATTCAGCACTCAACTGATTCAGTGAGTCACGCTTAATGAGTGTTTGAATCATTCACTGCATGGGTCAAAACAATCAATTTTACTTTTATACCAAAAATCATTAGGATATTAAGTAAACATCATGTTCCATGAATATACTTTGTAAATTTCCTACCGTAAATATATCAAAACTTAATTTTTGATTAGTAATATGCATTGCTAAGAACTTCATTTGCACAGCTTTAAAGGTGATTTTCTCAATATTTAGTCTGGTCCACCACTGTCTCACACAAACAGCTCAATGATTTACTTCGAGACGATAAATCTGAGCAGTTGGACAAAGGTCTAACAATCCACTGTGCAATAAACTCTCGAACACGAGCGTGTGAGTATTTGCTGAGTGGAAACAAATGAGAAACACCTGCTGCTGAAGAATGAACGAGAGACACGTTCCAGTGAAACACAGCTGCTGACAGAAACTCTGAAAATCCTCAGATTTCCATTAGGAAAATCCTGCTACTTCACACCGGAGTAAACCGTGTAATGACTCTACAGCAAAAACACCTTCATCTGAAAACAAACCCGACACACCAATGAGAAACACAGAGGTGTTTTTACTGCGGAAACTCCGGGACTAAAACCCTGAGCCAGCGAAATACGACAGCGTGAACGTGTTTCTAAAACATATCCAAACAAAGAGACAGAAATTACACCGAGCGGATCCTCTGCCGTCAGAATGAGAGTCCAAACAGCTGATAAAAACATCTCAATAATCCACAGCACTCCAGTCCATCAGTTCACATCTTGAGATGAAACAAATCCATCATTAAGATGTTTTTAACTAAAACGCATTGAGTCCATAATCCATAATAACGCTTCCTCCAGTGAAAAAGTCCATCTCCTGTTGTCTCTCACATCAAAATCCCACCACATATTTGTTTAGAGCTGTTTTAGAGCTGTTTTAGACCACGTTTTCACTGGAGGAAGCGTTATTATGGATTATAGACTTAAACTATAGACTTAAATAGAATTAAAAACATCTTAATTTGGATTTGGATTTGTTTCAGCTTTTGTCTTAACTTGTTAACTGATGGACTGGAGTGCTGTGGATTGTTTGTGGATGATTGTGATGTTTTTATCCGCTGTTTGGACTCTCATTCTGACGGCACCCATTCACATCCATTGGTGAGAAAGTGATGCAATGACACATTTCTGCAAACCTAATGAACAAACAAATTCTTCCTCATCTGGAATGGCCTGAGCATAAGCATATTTTCATTTTTAACTGAACTATTGTTTTAACGTTTTTTTTTTTTCCTGCTGTGCCGATTACTAAAATAAATCACGTCTTGTGTATAGATCTGAGCAGCATGCAAATGAATCTTAATCACAATAATCAGCAAATCTATGTGAATGTGACTGTGTTGTGTAACTGCATGTGCAATCAGCTGTTTGGACTCTCATTCTGACGGCACCCATTCACATCCATTGATGAGACAGTGATGCAATTTCACATTTCTGCAACCCTAATGAACAAACAAACTCTTCTCCATCTGGAATGGCCTGAGCATGAGCATATTTTAATTTTTAACTGAACTATTGTTTTAACGTTTTTTCTTTTTTTTTTCCAGCTGTGCACAATTACTAAAATAAACTGCGTTTTGTGTATAGATCCAAGTTCCAGCAGCATGCAAATGAATCTTAATCACAATAATCAGCAAATTTATATGAATGTGACTGTGTTGTGTAACTGCATGCATAATCAGCTGTTTGGACTCTCATTCTGACGGCACCCATTCACATCCATTGGTGAGACAGTGATGCAATGACACATTTCTGCAAATCTAATGAACAAACAAATTCTTCTTCATCTGGAATGGCCTGAGCATGAGCATATTTTCATTTTTAACTGAACTATTGTTTTAATGTTTTGTTTTTTTTTCCTGCTGTGCACAATTACTAAAATAAACCACGCCTTGCATATAGATCTGAGTTCCAGCAGCATGCAAATGAATCTTAATCACAATAATCAGCAAATCTATGTGAATAAGACTGTGTTGTGTAACTGCATGCGTAATCAACTGTTTGGACTCTCATTCTGACGGCACCCATTCACATACATTGGTGAGACAGTGATGCAATGACACATTTCTACAAATCTAATGAACAAACAAACTCTTCCTCATCTGGAATGGCCTGAAGATGAGCATATTTTAATGTTTTGTTTTTTTTTCCTGCTGTGCACAATTACTAAAATAAACCACGCCTTGCATATAGATCTGAGTTCCAGCAGCATGCAAATGAATCTTAATCACAATAATCAGCAAATCTATATGAATGTGACTGTGTTGTGTAACTGCATGCATAATCAGCTGTTTGGACTCTCATTCTGACGGCACCCATTCACATCCATTGGTGAGACAGTGATGCAATGACACATTTCTGCAAATCTAATGAACAAACAAATTCTTCTTCATCTGGAATGGCCTGAGCATGAGCATATTTTCATTTTTAACTGAACTATTGTTTTAATGTTTTGTTTTTTTTTCCTGCTGTGCACAATTACTAAAATAAACCACGCCTTGCATATAGATCTGAGTTCCAGCAGCATGCAAATGAATCTTAATCACAATAATCAGCAAATCTATGTGAATAAGACTGTGTTGTGTAACTGCATGCGTAATCAACTGTTTGGACTCTCATTCTGACGGCACCCATTCACATACATTGGTGAGACAGTGATGCAATGACACATTTCTACAAATCTAATGAACAAACAAACTCTTCCTCATCTGGAATGGCCTGAAGATGAGCATATTTTAATTTTTGAGTTTTTTCCTGCTGTGCACAATTACTAAAATAAACCACGCCTTGCGTATAGATCTGAGTTCCAGCAGCATGCAAATGAATCTTAATCACAATAATCAGCAAATCTATATGAATGTGTCTGTGTTGTGTAACTGCATGCGTAATCAACTGTTTGGACTCTCATTTTGACGGCACCCATTCACATCCATTGATGAGACAGTGATGCAATGGCACATTTCTGCAACCCTAATGAACAAACAAACTCTTCTCCATCTGGAATGGCCTGAGCATGAGCATATTTTCATTTTTAACTGAACTATTGTTTTAACGTTTTTTCTTTTTTTTTTCCTGCTGTGCACAATTACTAAAATAAACTGCGTTTTGCGTATAGATCCGAGTTCCAGCAGCATGCAAATGAATCTTAATCACAATAATCAGCAAATCTATATGAATGTGACTGTGTTGTGTAACTGCATGCATAATCAGCTGTTTGGACTCTCATTCTGACGGCACCCATTCACATCCATTGATGAGACAGTGATGCAATGTCACATTTCCACACATCTAATGAACAAACAAACTCTTCTTCATCTGGAATGGCCTGAGCATAAGCATATTTTAATTTTTAACTTAACTATTGTTTTAACGTTTTGTTTTTTTTTTCCTGCTGTGCACAATTACTAAAATAAACCACGCCTTGCATATAGATCTGAGTTCCAGCAGCATGCAAATGAATCTTAATCACAGTAATCAGCAAATCTATGTGAATAAGACTGTGTTGTGTAACTGCATGCGTAATCAGCTGTTTGGACTCTCATTCTGACGGCACCCATTCACATCCATTGGTGAGACAGTGATGCAATTTCACATTTCCACACATCTAATGAACAAACAAACTCTTCTTCATCTGGAATGGCCTGAGCATGAGCATATTTTCATTTTTAACTGAACTATTGTTTTAATGTTTTGTTTTTTTTTCCTGCTGTGCACAATTGCTAAAATAAAACGCGTTTTGCGTATAGATCTGAGTTCCAGCAGCATGCAAATGAATCTTAATCACAATAATAATCAGCAAATCTATATGAATGTGACTGTGTTGTGTAACTGCATGCATAATCAGCTGTTTGGACTCTCATTCTGACGGCACCCATTCACATCCATTGATGAGACAGTGATGCAATTTCACATTTCCACACATCTAATGAACAAACAAACTCTTCTTCATCTGGAATGGCCTGAGCATAAGCATATTTTAATTTTTAACTTAACTATTGTTTTAACGATTTGTTTTTTTTTTCCTGCTGTGCACAATTGCTAAAATAAACCACGCCTTGCGTATAGATCTGAGTTCCAGCAGCATGCAAATGAATCTTAATCACAATAATCAGCAAATCTATATGAATGTGACTGTGTTGTGTAACAGTTTTTCTGAATGCAACCATGTGTCAGATGTTTTAGTGCACATGAGCAGCAGAAACAGTCAGCTGTTTTATTCTCTCTAGAATGTGAGCTGAAGCAGTTCTCAGCACTAAAGGCCTGATCGCTGTGTGAGATCGGCTCCTATCGTGGTCAGTGAGCTCCAGAAAGCAGCGCTGGTTCAGCGTGAGACTCATCACACTCTCAGCTGCTGGCGGTTTGTGTTTGAGGCCGCTCCGATCGCTCCGTGACTCATCTGCGAGGCGGCAGATTTAAATGTGCCATTTAAGGGGCCCCATCTGTACAAACACCATTTATCATTACTGGCCGTGTTTTTGAAATCCAGTGCGATTTGGCAGCGAGATTATTTTCTCAAAGCTTTAAAGTTATGTTTAACGCCACAAAGTGGTAAACATTAAAAACAGCAGAAGAATTCGAGGCCGAGGCGCGTAAAAGGCGCCAGAAGTTATTAAAGAATTTGGCCGGTCCTGAGCGGGACGGTCCCGAGATCCAACGAGGACCTCAGTACATATAAACGATAGTCAACCTTTGAAGTGGGTCAAAAAAGTTAATCAAAGTTGTCCTAAGACAAGGTTTTTGATGAAAGTTTTGATCCACTTCAAATGTTGAATACTATACACTAGCAGTCAAAAGTTTGGACACAGCCTCTCATTTAATGTTTTTTAAAGAAGATTCTTATGCTTATCAAGGCTGTTTTCACTTGATTAAAAATGCAGAGGAAAAATGTAATATTGTGAAATATTATTATGGTGCAAATCAATGTTTTTCTATATTAATATGCATTAAAATTTAATTTATATCTGTAATTAAAGTTGAATTTCCAGAATCATTACTCCAGTCTTCAGTGTCACATGATCCTTCAAAAATTTATCTAATATACTGATTTATTATCAGTGCTTTTTTGGAACCTGTGATACTTTTTTCAGGATATTTTGATCAATAAAAGGTAAAAAAATAACAACATTATTTAAAATAGAAAGGTTTTCTAACAATATACACCACTGTCCAAAGTTTGGGGTCAGTACATTTTTATTCTTTCTTTTTTGAAAGAAATGAATCCTTTTATTCACCAAGGATGTGTTAAATTAATAAAAAGTGATAGCATAGATTTACATTGTTGGAAGATATTTATATTTTGAATAAATGCTGTTCTTTTTAACTTGTTATTCATCAAAGAATCCTAAAAAAACAATCACAGGTTGCAAAAGCACAACTGTTTCCAACATTAATAATTCTAATAATAAATCAGTATATTAGAATGATTTAAGACTGGAGTAACAGCTGATGAAAATTCAGCTTTGCATCACATGAATAAATTATATTGTAAAGTATATTAAAAAAACAACAACAACAACAAAAAAAAAAACAATATTATTTTATATTGTAATAACATTTTGCAATATTAAATTTTTTCTGTATTTTTGATTAAAAAAAAATGCAGCCTTGATGAGCAGAAGAGACTTCTTTAAAAAACATTAAATGAGAGGCTGTGTCCAAACTTTTGATCATTTTTATAGATATTTTTACCTTATCATACAATATTGATATTTATCACAACATTCATTTACCACTAATGGGAAGGAAATGCTTTCCACATGTGTGACCCTGGAGCACAGGTATATTTGTAGCAATAGCTAACAATGCATTGTATTGGTCAAAATGATCATTTTTTATTTTATGGCAAAAATCATTAGTAAAGTAAGATTGTGTTCCATGAAGATAGATTGATTAGAAGATTTTTTATTAGTAATATGCATCGCTAAGAACTTCATTTGGACAACTTTAAAGGCGATTTTCTCAATATTTTGATTTTTTTTGCACACTCAGATTGCAGATTTTCAAATCGTTGTATCTCAGCCAATCCTAATAAACCATACATCTATGGAAAGCTTAGTTATTCAGCTTTCAAATGATGTATAAATCTCAAATGTTGAGAGGTATTTTGAGCCATTCCTTTTACAGAACCCTGTACATACCCCTGTATATTGGTTGTATGATTTTTCATAAAAAATATTATTACGATTACTTTGAGAAGTACATTTTAGTACACAATAGTAAGACATTTGTCATAATTTCTTCAAGCTAAACCAGACTTTTTGTGCGTTTGTGATAAAGATCTAAGTCTCATTGTGTGTTTGACTGTGTTTTTTTCCCAAAGTAAATGCTGTAAAGTTGCTCTGGAGATTAACTTTGTGTTCATGTCTCATACATACATTTTATCATGATATCATATCATACCCAACCAGTGTTGGGGAAAGTTACTTTTAAAAGTAATGCGTTACAATGTTGCGTCACTCCCTAAAAAAGTAACTAATTATGTAACTTTGTAACTTTTTATGGAAAGTGCGTTACGTTACTTTTGCGTTACTTTTTAAATCTGGGCAGGGCTTGCTTGTTTGTTTTTAATATAAAAATGTTTGATTCTTAGCAAATGTAAAAGCCCTTTCACAGCAAAATGAAATGAAGTGAATAAGACCAAGACTAAAGGAAAATTAAATTGACGTCTGTACAGTAGAACTGTAGGAAAAGAAAGATCAACACTCTTCAGCAATGAGGAAAAAAAAACACAAATGTTAGTTCATATAAAGTTGCTTATTAGTACACTGCAAAAAAAATTTTTCTTGTTTCCAGCCAAAATATCTCTTAATAATATATTTCTGGTATACATTTCTTAAATCAAGAAGGTTTTTCTAGAGAACTAAAAATTCTTGTCAAAAAAGTGTTTTTGCTTGAAACAAGCAAAATAATCTCCCAAATGGGGTAAACTAAATTATCTTGTTTTCTGTTTGAAATAAGATTTGTTGCTTACCCCATTGGCAGATTATTGAGCTTTTTCTAAGCAAAAAGTCACTTATTTTTTGACTTGTTTTTTTCTGAAAACAAAAAATAATTATTTACTTCAATTCTTTTTATATTTTGGCTGTTAACAAGACAAAAAAAAAATGTAAGTAAGTGAGTATTTTTGCAGTGTACGGCTGAATTGGATCAAAGGTCAGCAGCAAAGTCATTGGTTAATAAAATGGGATTAAATACACAAAGGAAACAAAGTAACTGGCGTTAGTTTTTGAAAAAGCAACTTAGATATTCTTGGAAATTAAAAAGTAGTGTGTTACATTACTAGTTACTTGAAAAAAGTCATATTATTACGTAACTTGAGTTACCCCCAACGCTGTACCCAACCTGTTGAATCTGAAATCTTTGAAACAGTGTGTAAACTGTGTAAAGCGCTATAGAAATACATCTGATCTGGTCTCTCAGAAACCTGCGCTTGTCCTAACGCAAGCGTCGCATTCCCGCAGATTCCCATCAGTGTCCCTCATCAGACGCCGTTCCTCGCAGCGGCGCAAACATTCAGCCACACGTTTGCCGCTGAGCCGCTATCGGGCCGAACGAGACGCCGCCTCCGACAGAGGAGCACACAGCGGTGTCTCATGCGTGATCACGCAGGATAAGACAATCAAAGCCGTGGCGCTCGGTGAGGTCTGCTCATGAAAGACCGGCCTCGTCACAGCGCTGATGGGATTTCGGCTGAACGTCTGAAGCCGCCTTGAGCTCCTGCATATGCAGGGATTTCATTCAGGGATTGAAGAGCTTAGCAAAGACAGAGAAACAGGATGATCTTCAAGCTCCATTCATGTGGATTCTCCCGTTCATTCAGTCTAAAGAGCGATTCGTTTGCCTGACGCTTCATACGGACCGCATAACCACCACGATGTACAGTAGTGGCCAAAACATCTTTATATAAACAGTTTTATTGTAAGCATATTGGACATTTATGAATGCACTCAACTGTCTGCTTTGTAGAAACACAAGGAGACATGACAAACCACGTCATACAAAGAAAACAAGTTCTGCTCTGTCGGAAACCAGCTTTTCTCTGCTTTTTTAGTCCGTAATATTCCATGATAAGCCATAGTTTGCTTTTTTGGCTAAATAATTTTATCAGTTAACCCTTTAACTGTCACTCCCTATTGTGAACATAGACATGAAAATGCACTATCCAAATGTAATTCATGAACAAAAACATTTTGTAATATGATTTTCATGTACAATTTCCATGATAATGCAATGTCTGATTTTAAAAAGGTTTCCAAAGGATGAATTTTGAAATTTTAAGTCTTCAAGTGATATATAATTTCTTATGATTTCTAAAGCGTGATAGAAAAAAAGGCAACAAAGAAAGTCTTTTTGTGAAAAAGGTCTGAACTCCTGTTATGAAGTACATTTTTTGAGGTGCACTCTTGTCATAATTTAATCTATTACTTTTCCTACATAATTTGTAACACAAAACAGTGGTAAAATATCAATTTAGGAGTCTTAGACCTTTCCAACAATATATAGTTTGTCATGATTAGATTAGGATTTATTTGAAATATGGTGAAGTAAACGCAGGCGTCCTGATGACAGGACGGTGACAGTTAAAGGGTTAAAAACAGTGGCATGCGAAAGTTTGGGAACCTGTGAAAATGTGAATAATTTTAACAAAACAAGAGAGATCATACAAAATGCATGTTATTTTATATTTATTTTTATGTTTGCATATAAAAAAAAATGAAATTATTAAAATAACCCCCTTCAAAAGTTTAGGAACCCTTGGTTTTTAATACTGTGTGTGGTTACCTGGATGATCTACCACTGCTTTTTTGTTTTGTTTAGTTTTGTTTGTTCTGAACAGTTAACCTGAGTGCTGTTCTTCAGAAAAATCCTCCAGTTCCTGCAGATTCTACAGTTTTCCAGCATGTTTGCATTTTGAACCCTTGAACAACTGAGAGACTCATATGCAACTATTACAGAAGGTTCAAACGCTCACTGATGCTCCAGAAGGAAAAAACATGCATTAAGAGCCGGGGGTGAAAACTTTTGAACAAGATGAAGATGTCCACATTTTTCTTATTTTGTTAAAATATTATTTTTTCCCTATTTAGTACTGCCCTTCGGAAGAAACATTAGATACGTGCATGTTTTACCGGAAGACAAATTAAGTGCAAATTACATTGATCTTCAAATTGAAAAAGCTTTTTGCCCCCGGCTCTTAATGCATCATGTTTCCTTCTGGAGCATCAGTGAGTGTTTAAACTTTTTTAATAGTTGTGTTTGAGTTTCTCTGTCATCTTCAGTGTGAAAAGATGAATCACAAAATCATACAGTCACTGCTGGAAGAGATTCAAATACGCAAAAGATGCTGGAAAACTGAAGAATCTGCAGGGCCTGGTCTGGACTGTTCAGAACAAACAAGGGACTCATGAACAACCATCACAAAACAAACAAAAACAACAAAACAGATCATCCAGTTAACTAACACAGTATTAAGAACCAGGGGGTCACAAACTTTTGAAGAGGGTTATTTTAATAATTTCAGCTGTTTTTTGTTGTGTGGACCACATACAAAACATCTTTTATGTAAAATATCTAATAAAAAAAAAACATGCATTTTGTATGATCCCTCTAGTTTAGTTAAAATTCACATTTTCACAGATTCTGCAAGGGGTTCCCAAACTTTAGCATGCCACTATACTTCAGCCAAGTATATTTTGTTCTTGCAAGAACACTTATAGGGTCAAATATTGAGAAATATCCTCTCCAGATAAAACATGTGTGATGAAGAATCATAGATGCTGTTCTTTTACTGTTTATTAATGTAAAGCTGCTTTGAAATGATCAGTTTTGTAAAGAGCACTCAATAAATAATTGAAATAATTAAAATCCCAAAACACTTGTTTTTTTGACAAACGATCATCACGATCACTGCAGGGATGCATGAGACATACAATCTATGCAAAGTGCCCAAAAACTGCTGCTCGTCTGAATCGGTTTACTATGGAAGCCCATTTCCAGGACTGAATACAAAATAAAAAAGGTAATTGTGGCTTTTTATCTCACAATTTATTTATTTTCTTCTCAAATTGTGAGATATAAACTTACAATTCTGAGGAAAAAAAAAGTCAACTTTAGCATGCCACTATAACTAAACCAGGTCAGTGTATTGCTCTTCCCAATATATTTTGATCTTGCAGGGACATTTATAGAGTCAAATATTAGGAAATATCCTCTCCAGATGTCAAAAATACAAAAAAAACATTTGTGATGAAGAATCATTGATTGTTATTTGACTATTTATTAATAAAGCTGCTTTGAAATGAGCACTCAATAAATAATTGAAATAATTAAAATCCCAAAACACTTGTTTTCTGACAAACAAACGATCATCACAATCACTGCAGGGATGCATGAGACACACAATCTATGCAAGAAAAATCGCAAGAAATAAAGTCAGAATTGCAAGACAAAACTCATCTGCTATATTTTTTCCCGCAATTACAAGTTTGTATCTCACGATTTCTTTTTTCTCTCAAACTGTGAGATTTGTGAGACAATTCTGAGAAAAAAAAGTCAACTTTAGCATGCCACTATACTTAAACCGAGTCAGTGTATTGCTCTTCCCAATATATTTTGATCTACATGCAATCATCATTTATATAAAATATCTAATCAAAAAAAAAACAAAAAAAACATGCATTTTGTATGTTATTTTTGTATGTCTCTTATTTTGTTAAAATTCACTTTTTCTCAGATTCTGCAATGGGTTCCCAAACTGTAGCATGCCACTATACTTCAACCAAGTCAGGGACACTTATAGGGTCAAATATTGAGAAATATCCTCTCCAAATGTCAAAAATACAAAAAAACATTTGTGATGAAGAATCATAGATGCTGTTTTTTACTATTTATTAATATAAAGCTGCTTTGAAATGATCAGTTTTGTAAAGAGCACTCAATAAATAATTGAAATTAAAATCCCAAAACACAGTCACTGCAGGGATGCATGAGACACACAATCTATGCAAAGTGCCCAAAAACTGCTGCTCGTCTGAATCGGTTTACTATGGAAGCCATTTCCAGCACTGAATATAAAATAAAAAAAGGTAATTGTGACTTTTTATCTCACTATTCTGACTTCTTTCCATCAGAATTATGATATATAAACTTGCAATTGAGAGTAATAAAGTCAGAATTGCGAGATATAAAGTCAGAATTCTGTTTTTTTTCCTCAGAATTGCCTGATGTGAACTAAAAATCACAAGAAATAAAGTCAGAATTGCAAGACAAAACTCATCTGCCTTTTTTTCCCGTAATTGCAAGTATGTATCTCGCAATTTATTTTTTTTTCTCAAATTGTGAGATATAAACTTACAATTCTGAGAAAAAAAGTCAACTTTAGCATGCCACTATAATTAAACCAAGTCAGTGTATTGCTCTTCCCAATATATTTTGTTCTTGCAGGGAGATTTATAGGGTCAAATATTGAGAAATATCCTCTCCAGATGTCAAAAATACAAAAAACATTTGTGATGAAGAATCATAGATGCTGTTTTTTACTATTTATTAATGTAAAGCTGCTTTGAAATGACCAGTTTTGTATAGGGCGCTCAATAAATAATTGAGTTTTTAACAAAAATACACAATATTTGACATTTGCATGATACTGTGTTGTGTGTTATTGGATGGCATGCATCTGTTACAGCTGAAATTGAAATTATTGATAAAGCTTACAACATTAACGCTGTTATTTTCTTGTTTATCTCTGTGAAGTTGATTTGAAACCATCTGTATTGTGTAAAGTGCTACTGAAATAAGTGTGGCTCCGTTTTATTGAATAATCAATCAAACAGACGGCGGGATGAATGTGGTTCGGCAGCGCTGCGAGCGTCCGGTGAAACTGTGGCGCGTAATCCCTTTAGTTCGGCATTAGCTCAGACTCCAGCCTCCGCCACTCGATCTCTGAAGGACTCTGGTAATTGCGGGCCTCTAATAGAGCGACGGCCGTCTGACTTCAACAAGGGGGTTTTGAGTCTGATTCAGACGCCAACCATTACGCTCAAATCACTTTTAATAACCTGAGACACTCTGAGAGCAGAACGTTTGTACAGCTGACGCACCATAAGGCCTGCCTGCTGGAGATTTTCCTCCACACTCATTCTCTGACGACAGAAAGCCAACTAAAGCGCACTGAGACAGCAAGGAGACTTCTTTGACAAATCCTTGAACGCTATTGCATCAATCTCATTTGCTGGAGTTGATGTTTCAGCATGATGTCTTCCTCTAGATTTCAGTATCAGCCATTAAAATCCCGAAACACTTGTTTTCTGACAAACAACGATCATCACGATCACTGCAGGGATGCATGAGACATACAATCTATGCAAAGTGCCCAAAAACTGCTGCTCCTCTGAGTTTACTATGGAAGCCTTTAGCACTGAACACAAAATAAAAAAGGTAATTGCGACTTTTTATCTCACTATTCTGACTTCTTTCCCTCAGAATAATCATGTATAAACTTGTAGTTGAGAGTAATAAGGTCAGAATTGCGACATTTAAAGTCACAATTCTGCCTTTTTTTCTCAGAATTGCCTGATGTGAACTCAAAATTGCAAGAAATAAAGTCAGAATTGCAAGACAAAATCAAATCTGACTTTTTTCTCAGAATTGCATGTAAACTCAAAATTGCAAGAAATAAAGTCAGAATTGCAAGACAAAATCAAATCTAAAAATTTTTCTCAAATTGTGAGTTATGAAGTCAAATTTAAAGGGGGAAAAATAATGTTCTCAGAATTACGAGTTTTTATCCCACAATTCTGACTTTTTTAAATATTGTAAGTTTGTATCTCACAATTCTGACTTTACAACTTGCAATTGTGAGTTTATATTTCATAATTCGGTGAAAAAAAGTCAGAATTGTAAGACAAAACTCAAATCTGATTTTTTCTCGCAACTGTGAGTTTATATCTCACAATTATGACATTATAACTAACAATTGAGTTTATATCTCCTAATTTTGAAAAATAAAGTCAGAATTGCAAGAAAAACTCGCAATTCTGACTTTTTTCTCATAACTGTGACTTTATATCTCACGATTCTTACTTTATAACTCGCAATTGTGAGTTTATATCTCATAATTTGGATAAAAAAGTCAGAATTTTAAAATGTAAACTCACAATTGTGAGAAAAAAGTCAGAATTGTAAGACAAAACTCAAATCTGACTTTTTTCCTCACAATTGCCAGTTTATATCATGCAATTCTGACTTAATTTCTCATAATTGTGAGTTTATATCTCACAATTCGGACTTTGTAACTCACAGTTGTGAGTTTATATCTCATAATTTGGATGAAAAAAGTCAGAATTGTAAGTTGCAATGACCTTTTTTTATTTTTTATTAAGTGGAAAAAACGGGCTTTCATAGTTTACACTCTACTATGGTAGGACGGACGTTTTTGTATTAAGTTGCTTTTCAAGTATTTTTCTATGTGAACAAGCACAAGACTGGAGTACTGATGCTGAATCCTGCTTTGATCACAGCAATCAATTACATTTTAGCAGATGTTTGAAATTGTAATAATATTTGACCATTTTGACAGTATTTTTGATCACATTTTGTAACACAAACAAAAAAATGGTAAAATATTAGTTTGTCATTATTAAATTAGGATTTATTTGTAAGATGGTCAAGTAATCTTAGGCGTCCCACAGGTGGGACGGTGACAATTATTACGTTTTAATATTCAGAATTGTTTGTTATTATTCTGTATTATGACAACACGTTTTGCACTTTAATCTGTGTAATAAAATTTGTAGCTTTATACATTTTTTGCAACTAAATTCTTGTGCACTTTAATCTGTAAAATTTGTAGCTTTATATATTTGTTGTGCATTGCTTTATTGTGTTTTAATATTCAGAATTGTTTGTTATTATACTGTATTATGACAACACTTTTTTGCACTTTAATCTGTGTAAAATTTGTAGCTTTATACATTTTTTGCAACTAAATTCTTGTGCACTTTAATCTGTAAAATCTGTAGCTTTATACATTTTTGTGCATTGCTTTATTGTGTTTTAATATTCAGAATTTGTATTATACTGTATTATGACAACACTTTTTTGCAACTAAATTCTTGTGCACTTTAATCTGTGTAAAATTTGTAGCTTTGTAGCTTTATACATTTTTGTGCATTGCTTTATTGTTTTAATATTCAGAAATTTTTATTATACTGTATTTTTCACTTTAATCTGTGTAAAATTTGTAGCTTTATACTTTTTTTGTGTATTGCTTTGTGTTTTAATATTCAGAAATTGTTGTTATTATACTGTATTATGACAACACTTTTTGCAACTAATTTCTTTTGCACTTTAATCTGTGTAATAAAATTTGTAGCTTTATACATTTATTGCAACTAAATTCTTGTGCACTTTAATCTGTAGAATTTGTAGCTTTATAAATTTTTTGTGCATTGCTTTGTTGTGTTTTAATAATCAGACATTTTTGTTATTATACTGTATTTGGCATCACTTTTTTGCAACTAAATTTCAGCGTTGTGATAATACCGTACACCGTGATAAAAACACAAGCAATTACTCGCAACATGAAAATCTGATCCCGGCATATATCCCTCATGAAAACACTCACCTGAGAGAAGTTGAGTCCGTTCAGAGGATGGCACTGCTCCTCCACCTTCTCCACGGCTCCGGTTTTCTTCTTCATCCTCTCGGCCTCCTGCGCGAGGTACAGGTCCAGCACGGGAACGCCGCGCGTCTTGATGTCGGCCTCCGTCAGAGAGTTCACCATCAGCATGACCCACACGGGCCGCTTGCGCTCCCAGTTTCCGGCGATGGCGTTGAACAGGTAGTCCGCGTACAGGCCTTTGCCCCGCTGGTCCGGCGTCATCCAGGAGGGCAGCATGAGCTTGACGTACTCCAGGTGTCTCTTGAGCCGCCGGTAGATGTCTTTGGGCAGGACGTCCTGCAGGTTCTCGCCCTGCGGCAGCAGCTGGCAGCTGGTCAGAGCGGAGATGGTGTAGGGATCCGTCAGGTCCAGCTCGAAGTACACGATGTTGCTCTCCTGGAAGGCCTTTTTGGAGTTGTCGGGGATGAAGTCCCAGACGCGCGTGTAGGGCACGTGAATGGTGCCGTAGAAATACGAGGGCGGGTCTCGCTTTATCGTCCACAGGAAGGAGTTGAGCTCGCTTTGCTGAGGACAGAAAGAGAACATTTCATCAGACGGCAGTAAAACACTCTGGCGGTCAAACGTTGAAAAGCTGCTCACCAAGTCTGCATTTGTTGCATGAAAATAGTCAAAATGTTGAAATATTATTACAATTTCAAACAGCTGCTGTCTATATCTGTAATTTATTCCTGTGATCAAAGCTGAATTTTCAGCATCATTTCTCCAGTCTTCAGTGACACATGATCCTTCAGAAATCATTCTGATTTGTGACCCTGAAGCACAAAACCAGTCTGAAGTCGATGGGGTATATTGTGAGATATAAAGTCACAATTCTGACTTTTTTTTCTCCGAATTGCTTGAAGTAAACTCAAAATTGTGAGAAAGTCAGAATTGCAAGACAAAACTAAGATCTGACTTTTTTCTTGCAATTGCAAGTTTATATCTCGCATTCTGACATTATAACTCACAACTGAGTTTATATCTCATAATTCTGAGAAATAAAGTTAGAATTTGAAAATAAAAACTCTGCAACTGACTTTCAGTTTGTATCTCGCAATTCTGACTTGCTCACCAAGCCTGCATTTATTGCATGAAAGTACAGTAAAAATATTGAAATATTATTACAATTTCAAACTGCTGTTTTCTGTGTGAATATCTGATAAACTCTAATTTATTCCTGTGATCAAAGCTGAATTTTCAGCATCATTAACCCAGTCTTCAGTGACACATGATCCTTCAGAAATCATTCTGATTTGTGACCCTGGAGCACAAAACCAGTCTGAAGTCGCTGGGGTATATTTGTAGCAATAGCCAAAAATACAGAGAAGTCAGAATTGCAAGATATAAAGTCACAATTCTGATTTATTTCTCACAATTCTGACTTTTTTTCTCAGAATTGCGTGATGTAAACTCTAAATAAAGTCAGAATTGCAAGACAAAACTAAAATCTGACTTTTTTCTCACAATTGCAACTTTGTTTCTCAATATAAAGTATATATCATGCAATTCTGACTTAATTTTTCAAAATTGTAAGTTTATGTCTCACATTCTGACTTTATAACTTGCAATTGAGTTTATATCTCGTAATTCTGAGAAATAAAGTCAAAATTGCAAGATAAAAACTGACTTTTTCTCGCAATTGTAAGTTTGTTTCTCGATATAAAGTATATGTCATGCAATTCTGACTTAATTTCTCATAATAGTGAGTTTATATCTCACTATTCTTATTATAACTCACAGTTGAGTTTATATCATAATTCTGACTTAACTCGCAAAATAGAAAAAAGTCATAATTGTGAGTTTATATCTTGCAATTCTGACTTTATTTTTTAAAATTGTACGTTTATGTCTCGCATTCTGACTTTATAACTTGCAATTGCAATCTGACTTTTTTCTCACAATTGCAAGTTTGTATCTCCATATAAAGTATATACCATGTAATTTTGACTTAATTTCTCATAATTGAGTTTATATCTCATAATTCTGAGAAATAAAGTCAGAACTGGAAGATAAAAACTCTGCAACTGACTTCATAACTCGCAATTGCCAGTTTGTATCTCGCAATTCTGACTTGCTCACCAAGTCTGCATTTATTGCATGAAGGTAGAGTAAAAATACTAAAATATTATTACAATTTCAAACTGCTGTTTTCTGTGTGAATATCTGGTAAACTCTAATTTATTTCTGGGATCAAAGCTGAATTTTCAGCATCATTAACCCAGTCTTCAGTGACACATGATCCTTCAGAAATCATTCTGATTTGTGACCCTGGAGCACAACACCAGTCAGGTATATTTGTAGCAATAGCGAAAAATACAGAAAAGTCAGAATTGTGAGATATAAAGTCACAATTCTGACTTTTTTTCTCAGAATTATGTGATGTAAACTCTAAATTGTGAGAAATAAAGTCTCTTAAATAGGGTATATTTGTAGCAATAGCCAAAAATACACTGCATGGGTCAAAACTATTGATTTTTCTTTTATGCCAAAAACAATTAGGATATTAAGTAAAGATCATGTTCAGTGAAGATAATTTGTAAATTTCCTACCATAAACATCAAAACTTAATTTTTGATTAGTAATATGCATTGCTAAAAACTTAATTTGGACAACTTTAAAGGCCATTTTCTCAATATTTAGAATTTTTTGCACCCTCAGATTGCAGATTTTCAAATAGTTGTATCTCAGCCGAATATTGAAAGCTTATTTATTAAACTTCCAGATGATGTATAAATCTCCAATTCGAAAAAAATTGACCCTTATGACTGGTTTTGTGGTCCAGGGTCGCATTTGAACACTTGTTATTGACCAATAACCTCAAAATGTCCAAATATTGGCCAGTATATGTCACTTTAACACAACAAAGTCTTGCTAATTTCCTCAGATTAATGAGATGAAGATGCAGCTGTGAAACACTTGTAAACATTTAACAGACTCTCGAAGCTCATAAAGTCCATAATGACGTTATAAGACGCTCAAATCAATTGCAGACGGTGTTTTGTGTGGTCACTACACTCTTAAAAATAAAGCTTCCAAAAGTGTGTTTTTGCAGTGATGCCATAGAAGAACCATTTTTGGTTCCCCAAAGAGCCTTTCACTCAGTAGTTCCTAAAAAAACATTCTGAAGACCATTTGATGTTCAAGGTTCTTCACAGAACCATTGATGCCAATAAAGAACCTTTACTTTCAAAAGTGTATGCAAACCATTGTAGGAAATCACTGATGTTTTATTCACAAGCTGCTAATGCCTTCAGTGGACAGTTAATATCTAATTAGTGGCTGAGCATCGATGGCAATACACAATATGACTTGCATTTGTAAGTTTATATCTCATAATTCGGAGACAAAAGTCAGAATTGCATGATGTAAACTCACAAAATAAAGTCAGAAATGCAAGACAAAACTCAAATCTGACTTTTTTTCTCACAATTGCAAGTTTGCATCTCCATATAAAGTATATATCATGCAATTCTGACTTAATTTCTCATAATTGAGTTTATATCTCACAATTCTGACTTAATTTCTCATAATTGTGAGTTTATATCTCATAATTCGGAGAAAAAATTCAGAATTGCATGATGTAAACTCACAATTGTGAGAAAAAAAGTCAGAAATGCAAGACAAAACTCAAATCTGACTTTTTTCTCGCAAGTTTGTATCTCGATATAAAGTATACATCATGCAATTCTGACTTAATTTCTCATAATTATGAGTTTATATCTCATAATTCTGACTTAATTTCTCATAATTGTGAGTTTATATCTCATAATTCTGAGAAAAAATTCAGAATTGCATGATGTAAACTCACAATTGTGAGAAAAAAAGTCAGAAATGCAAGACAAAACTCAAATCTGTCTTTTTTTCTCACAATTGCAAGTTTGTATCTCCATATAAAGTATATATCATGCAATTCTGACTTAATTTCTCATAATTGTGAGTTTATATCTCACAATTCTGACTTAATTTCTCATAATTGTGAGTTTATATCTCATAATTCAGAGAAAAAATTCAGAATTGCATGATGTAAACTCACAATTGTGAGAAAAAAAGTCAGAAATGCAAGACAAAACTCAAATCTGACTTTTTTCTCGCAAGTTTGTATCTCGATATAAAGTATATATCATGCAATTTTGACTTAATTTCTCATATTTATGAGTTTATATCTCATAATTCGGAGAAAAAAATCAGAATTGCATGATGTAAACTCACAAAATAAAGTCAGAAATGCAAGACAAAACTCAAATCTGACTTTTTTCTCGCAAGTTTGTCTCGATAATCTAGATATAAAGTATATATCATGCAATTCTGACTTAATTTCTCATAATTGTGAGTTTATATCTCTGCTTTTAAGAGTGTATGTAAACCATTGTAGGAAATCAGTGATGTTTATTCACAGGCTGCTAATGCCTTCAATGGACAGTTAATATCTAATTAGTGGCTGACATGAGCGTCGATGGCAATACACGTCCAGACCGACAGCCATTCAGGACTTGCTTTGACAGTCTGACACTCCAGAAACAAGTTTGAACATTGTGTAAAAAGACAGAACGCTTTAAAAAGAACAGAGTTTATACTAAATATAACACTGTCAGCTAAAGCAGACGCATTGCGTTTTATGTTCAACAAAGCGAGCCTATAAAACTCTATCAATGTCCTTCGAGTTAAGAGCTCTTATCTTTCTTTCAGACACTGTGGTTTAAATACATTTTGTGCAAATGACAAATATTTCACTCTAAGACTTGGTTAAACGCAGTGTTTATGCTCCATTATCACACATGCATGTTTCATATCAAAGCGCTGCTGGCACTTCATAACTTACCATCACTGATATTAAAATTGATTACCGTTGACGTTATTTGACGTTAAACCAGCTCAAAAAAGTAACTAATTATGCTACTTTTGTGTTACTTTTGCATTACCTTTTGGATCTGGACAGGGCTTGCTTGTTTGGTTTTTAACAAAAAAAGATATATTTCTGGCAAACACCAAAAGTGAAATGAATAGCCTCAGGCTGAAGGAAATGTGAATTCGTGTCTGTACAGTAGAAATAGTGTAAAATGTTTAATGTTAGTCTAAAGTCATTTTTGCTTATTGTTTGTGGTTGAATTGGACCATTGAAGGTCAGCAGCAAAAACATTAGCTAATGGGACTAAATACATAAAAGATATATGTGTTATTTAACATATTATAAGTCTATATTTTTATTACATTTCTTTCAGTTCTTGTTATTTTAGGAAATTAAAATGGGAAATGGGAATTGTAGCTGTAACAAAAGTTATATATATATATATATATATATATATACACTAGCAGTCAAAAGTTTGGACACACCCTCTCATTTAATGTTTTTTCCTCATCAAGGTTGCATTTATTTGATCAAAAATACAGAAAAAAACAGTAATATTGCTAAATGTTATTGCAATACAAAATAATGGTTTTTATTGTAATATACTTTATAATATAATTTATTCCTGTGATGCAAAGCTGAATTTTCATCAACTGTTCACTCCAGTCTTAAGTGTCACATGATCCTTCAGAAATCATTCTAATATACTGATTTATTATTAGAATTAGCAAACAATTTTTTTGCAACCTGTGATTGTTTTTTCAGGATTCTTTGATGAATAACAAGTTAAAAAGAACAGCATTTATTTAAAAAAAATAAATTAACAAATATATATATATATATATATATATATTAACAATGTAAATCTATGCTATCATCCATTTTGTGCAAATGACCAATATTTCACTCTAAGAGTCAGTTGCAAGCAATGTTTATACTCCATTATCACACATGCATGTTTCATATATCACTTCAGAACTTTCCATCACTGACATTAAAATGGATTATTGTTGACATTATTTGACGTTAAACCAGTTCATTTTTTCATGCAGCTGTAACTTTTATGTACATATATATTCATTGCTGGGCTAGTTACTCAAAGAATGTAATATATTACTCATTACTAGTTACTTTGCTTATTCTTTCCTGGCAAAAGTAATTAGTTACACTACTAGTTACATTAGTTTTTCTTCACGCCCCACAGAAGTTAATGTCTTCCATATGAAATTCTTCTAGAATGTTACTAACAACACATTTCTGCTTCATCATTTGACCAAAATCTACATTCGCAATCAGAAGTTATTACAAACACTCAATAGTGATTGATAGTGACATGTTGTATCTTGTATTAATCTAATGTGTAGTTTAAAGCCAGTTGTAATTATATTTCATTATATATTTGGTCAAATCACATACGTTTGTAAGAAACTAATGTTTAATTAGAGTAATGCATTGTAGCACATGCTGATCAGAGGCAGCAATGCCAGAGTAAAGTAAAGCCACAACTTACACAACAGTGTTCAGATCATCTTTTTTTCCTGACAAAATCAATATAATGCAATATGTACATCTGCTGAATGAAAGCGTTTCCATATCCCAAGCTTGCCTGCTGAACTTGGGGACATCACATGCATGAGCGAGTCGTGAAAATGATGAAAATAAATCTAGGAGTTATTTGATTGTTGATTCAAAAGTAACTAAGTAACAGCTGTTTTATGGGTAGCAACTGTGATATTAATACTGAAATCTTATTAGTGTTATTAATGGAGCTTCTGCCACTAAAACAAATTCCGAATTCCTTACTAGCTACTGCAAAAAGTAATATTATTACAGTAACTAATTACTGCCCAACACTGTATACACTACCGTTCAAAAGTTTGGGGTCAGTAAATGTTTATTCATTCATTCATCCAAACTGAATCTCTCTCATATTTGTCCAATAAAAGTGCTATGGTTTGACTTCTATGCAGGGTAAACTCACTCAATGTCGACAGATGTAAGCATAATTAAACACTACTCTACTCAAAACCTTCATCAATGACTATTATTCTACAAAGAGGAAAACAGACTTAATAAAATGTCCAAAATATCCCAGTGAATACTGGCAGCAGTCATCAAAAACACTCATTAAAAAGACAAAAAAATATATTTTTTAATTGTGTTAGTATTATTTTAGTATAACTGAGATGCTATAATTTTTTTAGAAATATTTTTTTTAATTAGGTTTATTTTTATTTTTTTCATTTTTCATTTTAAAGTTGATTTTGGGGGCATTGTTTATATATATATATATATATATATATATATATATATATATACATACACTACTGTTCAAAAGTTCTTTTTTTTTTTTTTTTAAAGAAATGAATAAATTGTTACATTAATAAAAAGTGACATAATAGATTCACATTGCTAGAAAAGATTTATAGTTTGAATAAATGTTGTTCTTGAAAGAAAAAAATACAGGTTCAAAAAAAAAAAAAAACACATTGGCGGCACAACTGTTTCCAAAACTGATAATTCTACTAATAATTGAGAATATCAGAATGATTTCTGAGAGATCATGTGACACTTAAGCCTGAGAAACTGAGTAACAGCTGATGAAAAATCAGCATTGCATCACAGGAATAAATTATATTTTAAAGTATATGAAAATAAAAACCATTATTTTCTATTGTAATAACATTTTGTGATATTACAGTTTATTTTCTGTATTTTTTATCAAATAAATGCAGCCTTGACTTCATTAAAAAAGGCTTTTGAACGGTAGTGTATATTCATATTTCCACCGTGGAAGTTCATGATTTGACTGATAATGTACTTTAAGAACTTATTTAATGAGGAGGAGAAGCCCTTACTTCGGTGCTGAGGTCGCAGCTGGTCTCTTTGAGGTCGTGGTTTGCTCTCACTATGATTATCAAGCAGGTTTGGAGAAAAGCGCCCCAACTAACCATCAGCATCATCACCATCATCATCTCAGTCCTCTGATGAATCCTCAGCAAACTCGACTCTTCTTCACTGAGAGTCAGAACATTCCACAAGAGTGAAGGAAATCCGAGAAGGAAAGTCAGGCATCCTGGAGAAGAGCTGGACTGAGCCAGAAACGCTGCTTCTAAGACATGATGGTCGCGTTTAGTCAAACTCCAGCTCCATGTGAGCAGATGCGGTCTGTCATGAAGATCATGTTCCAGTAACGCGCTTCAATGTTCGCGTCTCACTTCACGCGCATCCCGATCACGACCGCGCGCTCAAACTGCTGAGGAACTCTCAGGATTTGTGCTTTAGCGCTCGGGTTGCTTCTCAAACACCTCAAATGATTCGCTTCAGTCCTGAACAGTCGGTTCCTCCGCGGCTTCTGACTCTCACTTCAGCTCAACAAGTTCTGAGCGCGCTCGTGTGCGTGTGTGTGTGTGTTAGAGGGGGCTTTACCTTCCCCCAGCACCTCACTCTCCCCCACTCTGGGTAAATAATGAGATTTGAGCATCTCGGACCCCCGCGGAACTTCTGCGCAACTTCGCGCGCGCGAGCGAGGCTCCAAACACACGCGCGTCACTGGCGCTCGCGCTCGCGAGTCTGATACACACACACACACACACACACACACACACACACACACACACACACAGAGTGCTGCCAAAATAATCAAAGGCAAAAAAAAAAAGGACGAGGAAAGATGTAAAGGTTTCTGGAGTGTATTAAAACAAGTTACTCAAACTCATTCAGTCTCATGATGATTTTAATATTTTAAAGTTACTTTGAAGTTACTTTTAAAAGTAATGCGTTACAATATAAGTAACTAATTATGCTACTTAGTTACTTTTTTTGTTACTTTTGCATTACCTTTTGGCTCATGATGATTTTAATATTTTAAACGTTTTTTTTTTGTAGCACTGAGGTACTGTTATATTTTTAGGAATATTTTTAATTGTTATTATTTGTTTTCATTGTTGGAGAAGTTACTTTTAAAAGCAATGTGTTACAATATTGCGCTACTCCCTAAAAAGTAACTAATTATGCTACTTAGTTACTTTTTTGTGTTACTTTTGCATTACCTTTTGGCTTGCTTGTTTGTTTTTTAATATATATATATATATATACACACACACACATAGAGTGCTGCCAAAATAATCAGAGACAAAAAAGGACGAGGAAAGATGTAAAGGTTTCTGGAGTGTATTAAAACACGTTACTCAAACTCATTCAGTCATGATGATTTTAATATTTTAAACATGTGTTTCTTTAGTAGCACTGAGGTACTGTTATATTTTTAGAAATGTTTTTAATCATTATTATTTTTTTGCAAGCTGTGATTCTTTTTTGAGGATTCTTTGATGAATAACAAGTTAAAAAGAACAGCATTTATTCAAAATATAAATATTTTCCAACAATGTAAATCTATGCGATCACTTTTTATTAATTCAACACATCCTTTGTGAATTAAAAAAGAAAGAATCAAAATGTACTGACCCCAAACTTTTGAACAGTAGTGTATATTGTTAGAAAACCTTTCTATTTTAAATAAATGCTGTTCTTCTTTTAACCTTTTATTGATCAAAAAATCCTGAAAAAATATCACAGGTTTAAAAAAAAACAAAAAACAGCACTGATAATAAATCAGCATATTATAATGATTTCTGAAGGATCATGTGACACTGAAGACTGGAGTAATTCAACTTTAATTACAAATATAAATTAAATTTTAATGTATATTAATATAGAAAAACATTGATTTGCATCGTAATAATATTTCACAATATTACACTTTTTTCTGTACTTTTGATCAAGTGAAAACAGCCTTGATAAGCATCAGAAACTTCTTTTAAAAACAATAAATGAGAGGGTGGTCCAAACTTTTGACTGCTAGTGTATATGTATATTTTATTTCAATTAATGTTTATTTCATTTCAAGTTTAATGGTTATATTTGACTATAGTAATGCTAGTGGAGTCAAGATTGCGATTAAAAAATGACAGTGGAATTTGTATCTCATAAAAGTTTTGTCATTCATTTAATCTGCCAACTTGAAAGTTCCCTTCTGAGAGACACACATATGGCAGGAGATGAAGAGAGGATGATGTTTTTTCTGGTTGTATTTTGTATCATTAGTGTACATTATATTTACATGATGTCCTGATCCACTATTAATGCAGATGACTAATGATCTCCTGTAGATCTGTGTGTGTGATGCTGCTGTGTGTTTGTTTTATTGCTGTGACAGTGGTGTGTCACACTTCAATAGCTGACATCAAGATGATAACAAAAACAGTCACAAACAACATTTGTCTAATATATTTGTGGATAAGATCTGCCACAACAACAGTTTCTTGATTTCCTTGATGCTGTGCATGAATATCATCTTCTGCATGAAATCAGCGAGAGCAGCGCTTGTCAAACTGCCACAAGATCTAAACGAAAACTTTCAACGACTGAGATTTTTGATCAATGCCAAGTCACATTTTTATATTACTTTGACAGCTTGTTTTAGCACCGTAGCGTATTGAATTAGTTCTGATTGGCTGCTTTGACGTTGCTAAGCATCATGTTTAGTTTTCAGCCTCCTGCAGAAGAGTAGAGCTGTTCATGGACTGATTTAGTGATATAGAAGCTTTCTAGTCTGAGATGATTCTTCATTTTCACACTAGTCGTAGGAACAATAGCGATGCTTAATTAACGCTTAGTGGACTTCATAAACATCCTCATCCTCACAGGATCTGAGGCTAAAGCCCCTCATCCTCATGTGTTGAGAGGGCAGGTTTGCAGCGCCCCCATGTGGAGGCTCTCAAATCTGCACTAATTTAACAGCATCTGTCTGCTATTTATTTATTTATTTAATTGTTTTTATTGCAGAACATATAAATATATACATAATCAGGGACATTTACACTAACAAAACCAAACAGGCATGAAAATGATGGAGAAAACCACAACAGCGTATTTAAGAGATGCATGTTGTGGGATTTCTTATATAGAATGAAACAGTCAATCACATTTGTGGAGATAAAGGAGTAAATAAAAATATTGAGTGTCATGAACAGTGTTGGGGGTAACGCATTACAAGTAACGCAAGTTATGTTATAATATTACTTTTTTTCAAGTAACTAGTGAAGTAACACATTACTTTTTAATTTACAAGAAAATATCGGAGTTACTTTTTGTTTCGTTTATGTATTTAATCCCATTTATTAACCAATGACCTTTTTTTTTTATCCAATTCAACGTCTTGAATTCAACTTCTTGCATTTCTAAGTAAGAAATACTTCTTACTTAGATTTTTTGCCTTGTTTCCAGCCAAAATATCTAAACATTCTTACATCAAGAAGGACTTTCTAGACAAGTAAATAACTATTTTCTTGTTTTCAGAAAAAAACAAGTCAAAATTATGTTAGTTTTTGCTTAGAACAAGCAAAATAATCTGCCAATGGGGTAAACAAAAATGTTTTATTTTAAACAAAAAACAAGATTATTTAGCTTACCCCATTGGGAGATTATTTTACTTGTTTCGAGCAAAAACACATTTAATTTTGACTTGTTTCCAGAAAAAAACAAGACAATTTTTACTAGAAAATCCTTCTTAATTTAAGAATTTTTAGATATTTTATCCAGAAACAAGACAAAAAATCTAAGTAAGAAAAGTATTTTTGCAGTGTACTAATAAGCAAAACTTACTTTAGATGAACTAACATTTGTGCTTTTTTTCTCATTGCTGAAGAGTGTTTCTTTCTTTTCCTACAGTTCTACTGTACAGACGACAATTTAATTTTCCTTTAGCCTTAGGCTTATTCACTTCATTTCATTTTGGTGTGAAAAGGCTTTACATTTGCTAAGTATCAAACGTTTTTATATTAAAAACAAACAAGCCCTGCCCAGATTTAAAAAGTAACGCAAAAGTAACGTAACGCATTACTTTCCATAAAAAGTAACTAAGTAACGTAATTAGTTACTTTTTTTAGGGAGTAATGCAATATTGTAATCCATTACTTTTAAAAGTAACTTTCCCCAGCACTCAGGTCAAAATGTGGCACAAATGAAATAAATAAATAAATTCTTACTTGAGCTCAATTTATATTTGTCTCTAAAACTATTTAAAATCATTAGTCGGAAGCCTTTAGATCAAAGAGTTGAGAGATATTCTATGAAACACAATCTATGAAACATCAGAAGAGCTGAATCTGACATCTCGCAGTAAAACACACAAAGACGAAGCTCATGATCACAGCGACGGTCTCCGAGAATCATGATGGACGTAATATTAAACAAACCCATGTCTGGAAATAGACAAATACAGATATGAGAAGCGCAGAACATCTTATTTTAGCGTGGAGTCTCAGATATAGCACGCAGCTCTCGTCATAGATGTTTTCACACACTTTGCACTTTTTGACATCTATAGGGAAGAACACAGTTTGATGTGTTTGACATTCATCATGCAAATTACCATTTCTAAAGTAAAATGCTGACATTTTACTAAACAAGATAAAGTTACTGAATGCATAAGTAATAGCTTTGAACAAACAGCTCTCTGTCTTATAATTCACTGATTACGGTTGATCTGTGAGCAGTTCAGATGTGTGCATAGTTATAACACATAACAAACATAACGAATAAATAATAAATTAATTAAATGTAAAATTTAACTAAAAATGAAAAATGTTTTTAATTTACACTGCCGTGCAAAAGTTTGGGATCAGTAAGACTTGTATTTTAAAGAAGTCTCTTCTGCTCATCGAGGCTGCATTTATTTATTATTATTTTAAAAATGCAATATTGAAAAATTTTATTACAATACAAAAGAATGTTTTTTTTATTTTAATATACTTTAAAATATAATTTATTCCTGTGATGCAAAGCTGAATTTTCATCAGTTGTTACTCCAGTCTTTAGTGTCACATAATCCTTCAGAAATCATTCTAATATACTGATTTATTATTAGAATTATCAGTGTTGTGCTACCAAATAGTTTTTTTTTGGGGGAAATTGTGTTTTTTTTTTTTTCAGAATTCTTTGATGAATAACAAATTTAAGAGGAACAGCATTTATTAAAAATATACATCTTTTCTTATTAATTTAACAATAAAAGTATTAATAAAAATAATGAATAAAAATACATTTCTGAATAATTTCTGAAGGATCGTGTGACACTGAATACTGGAGCAATGCTGTCTTTGTATCACAGAAATAAATTATATTTTAAAATATATTCTGTTATTTTAAATTTAAATAATATTTCACAATATTAATTTTTTTTTCTGTATTTTTGATCAAATAAATGCAGCCTTGATGAGCAGAAGAAACATCTTTAAAAACCATTAAAAATCTTACTGATCCCAAACTTTTGAGCAGCAGTGTAAATATATATTATATACAATAATAGCCATTTTTGTTGTTTCTTAAAACACTTTCCTCAAGGACCAGATTTCATAATAAAAAGGTAATCTATGCACTAAAGCTGCAGAACTTTCTATTGGTTTCCTATAGAACATGTGCATATCTCCAAGAAAACTCTTCAGCTTAACGTTTCTAAGAAACTCTAAAGCAGCACTAGAAAAAGGAAACAGCCATGAACCTTTACATCTCTAACTAACCCACTCAGAAACATCTCTCTGACTATCAGAAGCAATCACTGTGAGTTTCTGGAAGAGCATCACTCATCACTGTTCAGCGCTCCAGAGCAATCTAGAGTCTGCTGACAGTGAATCTGTGCCCTAAACCGAGACCCAGAAACCACATGAAAGTGAGACGCGGAGAAACGCAATAAAACACAGGACATTCTCACAGAGCTGATAAACACTGGTGGGAAACGAGAGATGTGATGATTCACCAGCGGGACACTGACTCACTGCAGGATCAAACCAAAAACAGATCAAATCACAGAGTATCTGCACAGAGGCTCTTCTCAGTGCTTCTTGATTCCTGTAGAGCAGATCATGATGCTTCAAACACCAGCAGCGCTACCTTCAGTATGGTGTGAGTCACTTTAGATCAATGTTTCTATATGCAGCATGGGTGAATGTCAAGTCACAATTATTTCTGTAGCAGTTCATACAGTACAGATCATTTTAAAGCAGCTTCACAGGAAAATACCAGGGAAGATTGCAGAAAAAATATAAATTAATTTAATAACTGAAAGTGAAACTGAAATTTAAAAAACGATATATATACACTACCGTTCAAAAGTTTGGGGTCAGTAAGACTTGCAATTGTTTTTAAGGAAGTCAAGGCTGCATTTATTTGATCAAAAATACAGAAAATAAACTGTAATATTACAAAATGTTATTACAATAGAAAATGTTTTTTTATTTTCATATACTTTAAAATATAATTTATTCCTGTGATGCAATGCTGATTTTTCATCAGCTGTTACTCAGTTTCCCAGGCGTCACATGATCTCTCAGAAATCATTCTGATATTCTCAATTATTAGTAGAATTATCAGTTTTGGAAACAGTTGTGCCGCCAATGTTTTATCTTTTTTTTTTTGAACCTGTATTTTTTCTTTCAAGAACAACATTTATTCAAATTATTAATATTTTCTAGCAATGTAAATCTATTATGTCACTTTTTATTAATGCAACAATTTATTCATTTCTTTAAAAAAAAAAAAAAAAGAACTTTTGAACAGTAGTGTGTATATATATATATATATATATATATAAACAATGCCCCCAAAATCAACTTTAAAATGAAAAATGAAAAAAATAAAAATAAACCTAATTAAAAAAAATATTTCTAAAAAAATTATAGCATCTCAGTTATACTAAAATAATACTAACACAATAAAAAAAAAAAAAAAATTTGTCTTTTTAATGAGTGTTTTTGATGACTGCTGCCAGTATTCACTGTGATATTTTGGACATTTTATTAAGTCTGTTTTTCTCTTTGTAGAATAATAGTCATTAATGAAGGTTTTGAGTAGAGTAGTGTTTAATTATGCTTACATCTGTCGACATTGAGTGAGTTTACCCTGCATAGAAGTCAAACCATAGCACTTTTATTGGACAAATATGGTCATAAACTGGTTTAAGCTCGTTTAAGATGGTCATAAACTGGTTTAAACTGGTATAAACTGGTTTAAGCCAGTCATGTGCTGGTCATAAACCAGTTTAAACTGGTTTAAGCTCGTTTAAGATGGTCATGTGCTGGTCATAAACCGGTTTAAACTGGTTTAAGCTCGTTTAAGATGGTCATAAACTGGTTTAAACTGGCCATAAACCGGTTTAAACTGGTTTAAGATGGTCATGTGCTGGTCATAAACTGGTTTAAACTGGGTGAAGATGGTCATAAACTGGTTTAAGCTGGTCATGTGCTGGTCATAAACTGGTTTAAACTGGTTTAAGATGGTTATGTGCTGGTCATAAACTGGTTTAAGCTGGTTAAAGATGGTCATAACTGGTTTAAACTGGTTTAAGATGGTCATAAACTGGTTTAAGCTGGCCATAACTGGTTTAAGATGGTCATGTGCTGGTAATAAACAGGTTTAAATTGGTCATAAACTGGTTTAAATAGGACTTAAACTGGCTTAAGATGGTCCTAAACTGGTCCTGACCAGTTTGGGGCCAGCACATGACCAGCTCATGACCATCTTAAACCAGCATCCATGCTTCAAAACCCATGCAGTTTTTTTCAACAGGGATATATACAGTCATACAGTACTGTATGACCTTGTACACTCTCAGACAATCTCATACAGTCTAATGCAATCTTATATGGTTTGTACTGCTTCATACATATGTCTCATATGGTCTTATACAATCTTATGAAGTCTATTCTTATTCAGTTTCTTCTGTTGGTCAGAGGCTCACAGCACAATTGTTTCTTTGTGTTGAAGAGACTGAATCTTTCCGATTATGAAAGCGCGCTGTGCAGCTCTGGGGCTTTTATTGATTTCTCTGTCAACAAGCTTTTCTGAGCGTTCATGACCTACATCTGTCTCTCGCCACCAGCCTTCCTGCTATTAATCACACTTCAGTCCGTCACACTGCGTCTGCCGCTGTAACCATGGAGATCCCGCTCCGCTTTCTGTCCCTGGACAGGTGAAGTGTTTGAGCAAACACGTTTAACAGCTCATCTGTTTGAGCTCCAGAGCCGGCTTGTGTAATGATGAGTCTCTCTGATGGATTTCAAGTGTTTGCTGGACAATCAACCAATCACTGCAAGACTAGCTCCTCATAAACACCTGCTCATTATTATAACTGTAAAATAAACCCCACAGAATTGAAATAGCAGTCAAATATTAAAGTCATACTTTTGTTATATAACTTGAATGTTGTTTTAGTGAAGTTAGTCTTGTTATTATATTGTGTGTGGTTGGTTAAAGCAGTGAAGTCAGTGCTGAGTGTCATTGCATTTCTGCACTCAACAGGGGGCGCTGTTGATTAACCACACACACACACACACACACACACACACACACCCCACCTGACACATCAACACAATGAACTAAGGACATCCACTATACCAGCAACATACCAGCAATATATTGCTGAAACTAAAAATAGTTTTAGGTTTATTATGCATTTAATCTGCATACATACTTTTATTAATGTTATATTAATTTAATCAGGGTATATAATGTGCATATATATATATATATATATATTATTTGCAGTACAGTCCAAATGAATCATCAAACCCACTGCTGTTCAGAATCTTGTTCTGAAAGAACCTTATTATATTTAGATTTATTCACTTAATAGATGTTTATATCCAACACAACTAATAATAAAAATACAAGCAATTAAACCAAGTGAAAAAATGCTTTAAATACTGCCACCAAAGCAGATTGGTGTGGAGAATAGAACAGTGCAGCTCAGGATTGGGCTATAAATGATTGAAATGCTTTTGCCCTATTAATGCTGCAGCAGGAGTTAACTGGACCATGATAACACACTTCAGCAGCACACTGCATGCCGTTATGATGCTGTCTAGGTAGGGAGCACACTAGCATTTGGAGCAGAGCTCTGTAGTCTGTTAAATTTTGTGTTTGCTGCTTAAGATAATCTCATCTCATGCCTCATGCTAATTAATATGCGTGTGTGTGTGTGTGTGTGTGTGTGTGTGTTTGTGTGTGTGTGTGTGTGTGTGTGTGTGTGTGTGGTCACGCTGGACTGAGCACTTAATATTCACTCCAGCGTATTCATGATGTCAACATTAATCGTCCATCCATAATGGAGTGTGCTGCAAAACGGCGCTCGCTGACACGAGAGGATTAAGACGGGCCCCAATTAAACCCCGGACAGCAAAATGTGCGTGACGTCTTACAGGGAAACCATCTCATCCACTACATATAAAACATTAATTACCTCAAAGGACATCGACTAGACATGAATTTCAAACAGTTTATGAGTCATTTGAGTTTATGTGATAGCGCATAGCCACACAGCAATGCCCTGAAATCTAGTGGTGTCTTGGTTTGCAGTGTTGACAAAAATGAAATCTCAGTATTTGGGGGATTATTTAGATAACGATAATTATACAGTATCTGTAGTGTGTTTTTGTACTGGTATTTGGCTGCCTTGTCATGGATAATTAAATATAGGGCCTAACTCTAAAACTGCCAGTAGGCAAGTCCTTAAAGGGTTAATTCACCTAAAAATGAACATTAGCCTATAATTTGCATCATGGGTGTATATGACTTCCTTCTTTCAGACGAATCACATTGGAGTTATATTAGAAATTATCCTGGCATTTCCAAGCTTTATAATGGCATGGGCGGGTGTTTCTCTTCATCAGTCCAAAACAAGTCCAATAAAGTGCATCCATCCATAATAAAAAGTGCCTCACACAGCTCCAGGTGAATAAAGGAAACTTGGAACTTCGATGGGTGTTCGCAAATCGTTTGATTCAGATTGGAACTTCAGAGCACGGATCATGAATCATTTGATTCAGATCAGATCTTCAGAGCGCAGATTGCGAATCGTTTGATTCAGATCAGAACTTCAGAGCAGGGATCATGAATCATTTGATTCAGATCGAAACTTCAGAGCGCAGATTGCGAATCATTTGATTCAGATCGGAACTTCAGAGCGCGGATTGCGAATCATTTGATTCAGATCGGAACTTCAGAGCAGGGATCATGAATCATTTGATTCAGATCAGAACTTCAGAGCAGGGATCATGAATCATTTGATTCAAATCAGAACTTCAGAGCAGGTATCATGAATCACTTGATTCAGATCAGAACTTCAGAGTGCGGATCGCGAATCATTTGATTCAGATCAGAACTTCAGAGCGCAGATCATGAATCATTTGATTCAGATCAGAACTTCAGAGCAGGGATCATGAATCACTTGATTCAGATCAGAACTTCAGAGCAGGGATCATGAATCATTTGATTCAGATCAGAACTTCAGAGCGCGGATCGCAAATCATTTGATTCAGATCGGAACTTCAGAGTGCGGATCATGAATCATTTGATTCAGATTGGATCTTCAGAGCGCAGATTGCAAATCATTTAATTCAGATCAGAGCTTTAGGGTGCAGATCATGAATCACTTGATTCAGATCAGAACTTCAGAGTGCGGATCATGAATCATTTGATTCAGATCAGAACTTCAGAGCGCGGATCGCGAATCATTTGATTCAGATCAGAACTTCAGAGTGCGGATCATGAATCATTTGATTCAGATCGGAATTTCAGAGCGCGGATCGCGAATCACTTGATTCAGATCAGAACTTCAGAGCGCGGATCATGAATCACTTGATTCAGATCAGAACTTCAGAGTGCGGATCATGAATCACTTGATTCAGATCAGAACTTCAGAGTGCGGATCATGAATCATTTGATTCAGATCAGAACTTCAGAGCGCAGATCATGAATCACTTGATTCAGATCAGAACTTCAGAGTGCGGATCGCGAATCATTTGATTCAGATTGGAACTTGGAAAGGAGTTCGGAGCTTCAGAGCGCGGTTGAATCAATTGATTTAGATCGGATATTTCAATGGAGGTTTGTGAATCATGTTTTCACGCTAAACACAAATACAGTCTTATTAAAACATTTTATCACATGCCCCCAAATCTGGTACTTAAATACAGAAAGGTTTAATGCTTACTTAATAAATTGCAATGATTAGGCTACTTTTAGTACATAATACCATTTTTTAGCTGAAATTGTGTTGCCATGTTATTAATGTATTATCAGCTGTTACTAGATCATCACTGGATCACTGCATTGACCAACGCTGTAAAGCTCTCTGTCTGCTGGAGTGTTTGATGCTATTGTCTGTTTCAGGCTTTTCCCTGTTGTTTTTATTTCTCTGGTTATATCAGAAAAGCTCAAAGCGGTCCAGCTGTCTGTGTGTTCAGACTGTGATTGCCAGCGGATTAGAGCAGGAAATTAATCAGAGCCTCCGATATAGAAGTATCTGCAACATGGCAGCGCTCCAGAGATGATGGATCGGCGTGGATGAGGACGGCACACAGCGGCACCTGTCTGGAGGAAACTGGGAGCTGCTCTGCAGCCAAACGCTCTGAGACCAATGAGCTTCAGAGATTAGACACAGTGTGAACGCAGTGTGTCTGTCTGCATACACTACTGTATGAGCTTCGCTTTGATTTTATCTCTTTTGATTCTTATTATGGTCATGAATATATTACCCACTCTGACATCAACTGTCTATTTATGTGCCTCATTCTGGACCATATGACTAATATGTTAACGTTTGTATTGGCATTTATGAGCATAGGTGAAAATTGGATCACGTATCGCAAATCATTTGGTTCAGATCGAAACTTCGATGAGGGTTCATGAATCATTTGATTCAGATCGGAACTTCAGAGCGTGGATCGAGAATCATTTGATTCAGATTGGAACTTTGATGGGTGTTCATGAATCATTTGATTCAGATTGGAACTTCAGTGGATGTTCGCAAATCATTTGATTCAGATCGGAAATTTCGATGGGTGTTCACAAATAATTTGATTCAGATCGGAACTTCGATAGGTGTTCATGAATCATTTGATTCAGATCGGAACTTCGATGGGTGTTCGTGAATAATTTGATTCAGATCGGAACTTGGATGGGTGTTCGCGAATCATTTGATTCAGATTGGAACTTCGATAGGTGTTTGTGAATCTTTGATTCAGATTGGAACTTCAGTGGATGTTCGCAAATCATTTGATTCAGATCGGAAATTTCGATGGGTGTTCACAAATAATTTGATTCAGATCGGAACTTCGATAGGTGTTCATGAATCATTTGATTCAGATCGGAACTTCGATGGGTGTTCGTGAATAATTTGATTCAGATCGGAACTTGGATGGGTGTTCGCGAATCATTTGATTCAGATTGGAACTTCGATAGGTGTTTGTGAATCTTTGATTCAGATTGGAACTTCAGTGGATGTTCGCAAATCATTTGATTCAGATCAGAAATTTCGATGGGTGTTCACAAATAATTTGATTCAGATCGGAACTTCGATAGGTGTTCGTGAATCGTTTGATTCAGATTGGAACTTGGATGGGGGTTTGTTAATTGTTTGATTCAAATCAGAACTTCAGAGCGCAGATCGAGAATCATTTGATTTAGATTCGAACTTTGAAGGGAGTTTGTGAGTCAGTTGATTTAGATCGGAATTTTGATGGAGGTTCATGAATCATTTTTTCACGCCCAAATCTGGTACTTAAATAAAAAAAGGGTTTTATGCTTACCTAATAAATTGTAATAATTAGGCTACTTTTAGTACATACTATTTTTTAGCTGAAATTGTGTTTAAATTTAAATTTAAATAAATCCGTAAAATATTTCCCTAAGGTAATGTCGATATCATGATCCATTTCAGGAGATTTAGCATTTAACATCAGTCAGAGCTACAGAATTGTAATGGAAAGTGGATTTCATGCAGTAGTCTGTCAGTGCAGGTGAGAATAGGTTTATGTGAGATTATTGTGAACATAAAAACACGTCTGAATGAAACACTCACTGATTCTCATTCTAGTCAACACTGAGATTGATGCTTTTAAAAGCACTTTATGAACCTCTTCGACATTTAAATCGTTACACATCACACATATGGGTCAGATATGAGGACATAAATCATGTTATTGAACTGAACTGAATTGATCTGAATAATGTCCCTTTTGTCTTCTGTAGATCTGCTGTACTGCAGAATTTAGGCTTGTGTTATATTTGATAAACATTAACGCTGTTATTTTCCTGTTTATTACCGTGAAGCTGCTTTGAAACAGTCTGTACTGTATAGGAGAGAGTGGGGTAAGATGAGCCATTTTTTACTTATTTAGTACAATAAAAGTATCTACAGTAATTTCAGGATGCTTCCTATCATTTTAAATGATCAGGATGTATCTGTGACAAAGGGCTCTAAAATGATGGCTTCTTATAAAAAAGTGTTCCTGTGGCTCAATTTGCCCCAGGTTAGGGGTAAGTTGAGCCAAGTCGGTGGGTAAAACTGACCGTTTGACCGAATCTGATTCCTTGTGAAATTTTTAAAGATACTTCATCTCTTTTAAAAAGTAACTTAATAATCAAATTTCATTTTACAAACAGTCATATTTCTTATCTTAAAGCTAAAAATTAAATAAAATCTTTAATGGTTTGCATTTCTGAAACAATATGCATAGCACCAAAGTTTTAACCTTCCCTAAAACAGATTAAACTGAGTTTGTTGAGTAAAATTAAATGATAATAAAAAAAAAAAAGGTAATTAAAAATGAAAGAATAAATGTCGCTGAAACTAACAAACATTTTTGTCAAAAGATTATTGGCATGGTAGCTTTTTTGCAATATGGAACAGACCATTAGGGACTATAGGTGGAAAGATATATTTGATTATAATGTGATTAAAAAAGCATCTTCTGGTTCTCTGAGAAGGACACTGTCCCTATCAAATAAACGACAAATAATATGTTAAACTAATCCAGTAATATCACATTAAAATACCAGTTTATACTTCAGAGATTGAACTTAACTTCATGCCTTATGGTGGGGTGTAAGTTAAAGTGTTGGCTCAACTTACCCCACAGCATTTGGCTCACTTTGCCCCATAGCTGGCATTTAGGAAAACACTAGCTATCTTACCAATTCAGAATAATATTTATCTAAATGATTTGCATGTTTTTATATGTTTCTAAATCACCTATATGCATCAGAAATATGCTTAGACCTGGATAAATTTGCTTTGATGTAACAGCCATTACATCTGTCATGCAAAAATGTTACTTTGACAAGCCAAAAACATTTTTTAAAGTAAACAGGTGCCATGTGTTTCTCCTTTTCACAGTCTGGCAGAAATGATGTGATGCTCACATGACAGTAAAAGTGCACAGTAGCCAAGATACAGGGGGTGGCTCAACTTACCCCACTCTCCCCTAAGCGCTGTATAAATGCATAAACGTATTCTATAGGTCAGATTGTCTCTTGATTTAGATGAGGTTGCCTGATGAGCTCCTCAATGCAGACAGGTTTGCGTGGAAGTTTAGGGGTAGAACATATCATTGGTTTAGAATAGAAACAGAAGAACTCTCGCCATGATAGAAGGACAAACATGTGCGTGTTTTATTTTCTCCAGGCCTCTTCAGCAGCTGTGTCCGCAGGGAAGAGACCCGCTGACCGACCGCACCGAGAGACGGCAGGAGATTGAGTTCACCGAATGCATGGTGAGACACGTCTGAATCTGAACACACAGACAGAGAGAGAGTCTTTTTGAGTCTGTCTGTGATGTGCGGTGATTTGTGAAAATAAGGAGGGAAAGTCACTGTTTGGGTTTATATTCCACTTACAAATCAATTTTCAAACATCATTAAAAAGGTCTTGAAAGTGACTTAATTCAGCCTTCCACAATTTAAGGCCTTCTAAAGGCAGGAAATCTTAAATTCCTAAAGTCATGGTAGTAAATGTTGGATAATTCAGAATGAATGAATTTCTCAGTATTTGTGTTTACCAATAAACATCTTTAAATCAAGATACATTACTTGGATGCAAATGTAACGTGAAATCTTATAAATAAGTATGTTTATGTTGAAAACAAGATCAAATATTTTTACAGGAAACATTTTAGAGAATTATATCCATATTCTCATTGTTTGGAGCAGAGCAATTCAAGCCTTTACTTTTAGTAAAATAAGTCAGAAACTAATGGAGAACTGTAGGATGCTGTACACTGAAAAAAAATGCTATTCTTACTTAGATTTTTAGTCTTGTTACCCGTCAAAATATCAAGAAATTCTTAAAATAAGGACAAGAAATAATCTTTGTCTCATCTTCAGAAAGAACAAGTCAAAATTAAGTGAGTTTTTGATTAAAACAGATTATTTTGCTTGTTTCAAGCAAAAACACACTTAATTTTAACTTCTTTTTTCTGAAAACAAGGCAATAATTTTTAACTTGTCTAGAAAATTATTCTGAAAAGTCAAAAATTTGGGGGTTTTATTCCACTTACAAATCAATTTTCAAACATTAAAAAGGTCTTAAAAGTGACTTAAGTCACCCTTCCACAATTTAAGGCCTTCTAAAGGTTTTATATCAGAGCAGAAAGTCTTAAATTCTTAAAGGCATGGTAATAAATGTTGGATAATTGAAAGTTGAAATGTTGTCTTTCTCAGTATTTTTGTTTTCCAATAAACATCTTTAAATCAAGATGCAATTACTTGGATGCAAATAACATGATATCTTGATATTAACAAAATGAAGTGAGTTTATGCTGAAAATGAGATCAAATATTTTTACAGGAAACATTTTAGAGAATTATATCCATATTCTCATTGTTTGGAGCAGAGCAATTCAAGCCTTTTAGTAAAATAAATCAGAAACTAATGGAGAACTGTACACTGCAAAAAAATGCTATTGTTACTTAGATTTTTAGTCTTGTTACCAGTCAAAATATCGAGAAATTCTTAAATCAAGGAGGATTTTCTAGACAAGTAAAAAATATTGTCTCGTTTTCAGAAAGAACAAGTCAAAATTAAGTGAGTTTTTGCTTGAAACAAGCAAAATAATCTTATTTCAAGCAGAAAGCTAGATTATTTTGCTTACCCCATTGGCAGGTTATTTTGCTTTTTTCAAGCAAAAACTCATTTCATTTTAACTTATTTTTCTGAAAACAAGGCAATATTTTTTACTTATCTAGAAAATTATTTTCTAGATTCTTTTCTGGATATTGGCTGGAAACAAGACAAAAAATCTAAGTAAGAAAAGCATTTTTTGCAGTGTAATTCCTAGGGAGAAACAAACCTTTTCGAGACTTTGAATCAACTGAACCTATTAGCTTTACAAAATAATTAAATGTTAATGCCTGCTGGTCAAAAGTGCGCAAATGCAACAAAAACATGCGTAAAAACAGCGTTTAAAAACTCATTGCAAATGTCTCATTTAAAGTATATTTTAAATGCAATAAAAAAGTGTCTTTATAGTATGTGACCCTGGACCACAAAACCAGTCATATGGGTCAATTTTTTGAAATTGAGAATTATACAATAAATAAGCTTTCCATTGATGTGTGGTTTGTTATGATATTACAATATTTGGCCGAGATACAACTATTTGAAAATCTGCAATCTGAGGGTGCAAAAAAATAAAAATACTGAGAAAATCGCCTTTAAAGTTGTCCAAATGAAGTTCTTAGCAATGCATATTATTTTTCAAAAATTAAGTTTTATTATATTTTCGGTAGGACATTTACAAAATATCTTCATGGAACATGATCTTTACTTAATATCCTAATGATTTTTGGCATAAAAGAAAAATCAATAATTTTGACCCATACAGTGTATTTTTGGCAATTGCTACAAATATACCCATGCAACTTATGACTGGTTTTGTGCTCCAGGGTCACAAATGTGATTTTTTTTTTTTTTTAATATTTTATATTAATTTGCAGGGCTTGTTTTGTTTGTTTTATGGAGAGCTTTTAGAGACTATTAACTTCTTTTCATCCTTCTAATTGCACAAATGTGTAGTTATGTTAAAAATGTGAGGACACTGATCTGAGATCAGGTAAAAATTCAATGAACTCGCATGATTCACTGGTTTATAGAGATCATCGCCCCTCAATAGCAAATCATTGAAATTTCGAAGCGCTTCAAAACAGTTCTGACATGATGAAGCCTCGTTTACCGAAATCACGTGACTTTGGCAGCTTTCGAAACAAGAATGATTCACAAAAGTTTCAAAGCTTCACAAAGCGGTATTTCCAAGCTCTAGGTGTATTTTGTGTGTTTTTAGGGTGAATCCAGGTAAAGTGGCTCATGTCACACTGCAAAAAATGCTTTTCTAGCTTAGATTTTTTTGTCTTGTTTCCAGCCGAAATATCTAAAAATTCTTAAATCAAGAATTATTTTCTAGACAAGTGCACGCTGATGTCTTGTTTTCAGAAAAAAGAAGTTCAAATTAAGTGAGTTTTTGCTTGAAACAAGCTAAATAATCTAGTCTTCTGCTTGAAATAAGATTATTTTGCTAACCCCATTGGCAGATTAACTTTGAACTTAATTTTGACTTTTCTGAAAACAAGACATTAACGTGTACTTGTCTAGAAAATAATTCTTGATTTAAGAATTTTTAGATATTTTGTCTAGAAACAAGACAAAAAATATTGGATAGAAAAGCATTTTTTTGCAGTGCATCTTAATACCTTTAACTTAATTACATTATAACAGAGGTTCAGACCTTTTTTACAAAAAGACTTTCTTCGTTGCCTTTTCCCCCGTCACGCTTAATTATATATCACTCAAAATTCCTCCTTTGAAAGCCATTTTAAAATCAGACATTGCATGGAAACTGTACATGCAAATCATATTATAAAATGTCTTCGTTCATGAATTATAAAAATGTAAATTTGCATAGCGCATTTTCACGTCTATGTTCAAAAGTTAAAGAGTTAATACCTTTAACATTAATTGGTCTTCTGACGTTTAAAATGCTTTTGTGTGAAGGGCGGCTCCGTCGTGTTTTACGCAGACACCGGTGATAAATTACGAAGCAGTGCCGCACTTCACCTGCGTTCACTCTGTTTGTAAGCCCTAACTGGTGTTGATGGTTATTATTATTAATAATGGTCCGTTTCTCGGGCCGTTAGTCAGCAGATCCTCAGCAGACGTTGCAGGTGTGACTGCGGTCGCAGATGCGCAGGTGCAGTCGGGAGAAAACTCTCATCAGACGCGTTCTCATCCAGATTACTGTGGAGGATCAGAAAGCCACAGTCAGACGCTTTGTGTTCAAGAAACTCTGCTGTATGAGAGAATCACCAGCTGTCAGTGATTTCAGTGAGTCTAGTACAGACACAGACTGTGATAATCTGGTGAGTAAGTGCAGGTGTGTTATGACTTTTCTCCACAGGTCGTCTCATCTTGTGTTTCTTCACGCTGCTGTGTATTTCTCTGTTTCTAGGTTGATCCATGTGTTTAAGACTGCTGCTGTCACTCTGAGAAAACACTTTGAATCTAACCCTAACTTACTTAGATTTTTTGTCTTGTTTCCAGCCAAAATAGCTAGTCAAACGACAATTTAATCGCGATGAATCGCATCCAAAATAAGTTTATGTTTACACACTATATGTGTTTACTTTGTATATTTATTATGTACATATAAATACACACACATACAGTATATATTAAAACAAAATATTTATATGTATATATATATTTATACCTGTATACAATTTAGATTATAAATATAAATATTTTAGATATAAATCTAAAATATTGTTCCTTAATATATACATGCATGTGTATATATATATATATATATATATAATACATAATAAATATACACATTACACAAACATATAGTATGTAAACATAATCTTTTATTTTGGATGTGATTGATCATGATTAATCGTTTGACAGCCCTAATATAAATGTTTATTTTGTTGCTCTTTATCTGTTTGCATTTGTAGATTTCAGTTCTTTAAAGAGTCTCTATGAAACACCAAACACAGTTTCATTCATCCCTGTATTCTGAAGGTTCATCATCTTACTCCTAAAAACACAGTGAAAACGTATTTGTTTACTGTCTGTCTGACAGTGTTTTCTGATTCATGGCTTGATAAAAAGAAAAATCAAAAATCCCATTTAGAAAAACCTTTAATATGTCAACAAAATCACACACAAATGTTGACTCTGAATGTTCAGATTGTTCTGGAAGATGTATTTAAATCAAGCGTAGTTTGCATATTTAAACAAAAACATTTAGCAGAATTTAGCCGTAATTAATGTAAGCGATCAGCTGCTGAAGTGTTAAGGCGTCTGTTGCGTAACAGACACAGAAAGCATCATTAGACATGTAACGGTGTTCATGTGTTAATTCAGATCGGTGACAGGTGTGAGTGTGCAGCTGCTGGTGGATCAGGTTTGATGAAGGACACTGTGGGGAAGCACTGATGAAGATGATGATGATGATGATGAGAGTGTTTCAGTGATGAGATGAGGGTCGAGTCCTGCTGTGTTTGTTAATGCAGGGCCTCCAGGGGCCGCTGGAGCACATTATCCCGAGCTCATAAACATGCACAGGCTGCCCTTTACACACACACACACACACACACACACACACACACACTGACCTGAGCACACACACTCTTAAAGGGCAGGCCGTTAATGCAGTCTGAATATCACACACGCCTTCATGTGTGTCCAGAGCACAGAAACACGATGCTCTGAGTCCATGAGGATGCTGTCTGTGCAGACCATAGTGCTTTTAATTTAAAACAGATGATTTATGCACACACACACACACACACACACACACACACACATGTTGTGTTTCCATGTTTTATGGGGACATTCCACAGGTGTAATTTATATTTTTATACTGTAAAAACCGTATTTTCTATGGCCCTACACCTAAACCTAGCCCTCACAGGAGACTGTGCATACTTTTATTTTCTCAAAAACACTCATTCTGTATGATTTATAAGCCTGTTTCCTCATGGGGACCTCACAAATGTCCCCACAAGGTCAAAATTTACTAGTTTTACTGTCCTTGTGGGGACATTTGGTCCCTATAACGTGATAAATACCAGGTGCACACACACACACACACACACACACACACACACACACACATAATAGTGAGTGGTTTTATGCTTTTTTTCTGTCATAAGGATGAATATATGATGCTGATGACACTTTTACTGTAAACAACTTCCACAAATTTCAGCTTCAGTTGCTGTCTTAAATGAGGGATAATCAACTCCCATTTTTAATTACATTAAACCAATGATGACTAATCATATATATATATATATATATACAATACTGTTCAAAGGTTTGGGGTCAGTAAATGTTTATTCATTCTTTTTTTTTTTTTTTTTTTTTTTTTAATATATGAATAAATTTATATTATTATTAATAAAAAGTGACATAATAGATTTACATTGCTAGAAAAGATTTATAGTTTGAATAAATGTTGTTCTTGAAAGAAAAAAATACAGGTTAAAAAAAAAAAAAAAACATTGGCGGCAAAAAAACTGATAATTCTACTAATAATTGAGAATATCAGAATGATTTCTGAGAGATCATGTGACGCTTAAGCCTGAGAAACTGAGTAACAGCTGATGAAAAATCAGCATTGCATCACAGGAATAAATTATATTTTAAAGTATATGAAAATAAAAACCATTATTTTCTATTGTAATAACATTTTGTAATATTTTTTGATTAAATAAATGCAGCCTTGACTTCATTAAAAATTGCAAGTCTTACTGACCCCAAACTTTTGAACGGTAGTGTGTATATATATATATATATATATATATATATATATATATATTTTTTTTTTTTTACACTGATTTGTTAACATTAGTGAACTACATTAGAAATAATAATAATGATCAGTGCTTCTACAGTGTCTGTTAACCTTAATGGTAAATTCAACCTTAACCCCTTAGTTGTCACCATCCCACCTGTAGGCACCAAGTTTACTTGACCATTTTACAAATAAATCCTACTAATTTACTAATTTACAAACTATATATCATTGGAAAGGTCTAAGACTCCTAAATAGATTTTTTTTTTTTGTGTTACAAATTGTGTAGGAAAGTAATAGATTAATTTATGAAAAGAGTGCACCCTTAAAAATCTACTTCATCACACATCACACATTTTTCACAAAAAGGCTTTCTTCGTTGCCTTTTCCCCATCATGCTTTAGAAATCATAAGAAATTATATAACACTTGAAAACTTGAAAAATCTCAAAATCAAAACCATTTTAAAATCAGACATTGCACTATGATGGAAAATGTATGTTAAAATCATATCGCAAAATGTTTTTTTGTTCATGAAATATAAGAAATTTAGTTTAAATAATGAATTTTCATGTCAGTGTTCAAAAATGAAAGTGACAGTTAAAGGGTTAACTAATGTTATTAAAATAAAAAAGCGTCTGCTAACATTAATCAGTGCGCGCTAAACTAACATAAACAACCAGCAAATCTATTTTTATCAAAAGCATTGTTGTGGGTCTTAAGAAGGCATTAAAAAGCCTTAATTCATCCTTCCACAAAATAAGGCCTAAAAAGCACTTAAATCAGTGCAGAAGGTCTTATTTTCATAAAGTAATGCCATTAAATGTTGCATTCAACTGCAGAATATCCTCCTCAGTACAAATATCTAAACATCCTTAAATCAAGATACATTCACTGGAGATGCAGAATGGCCGTGAAGTCTTGTTTTCTGAGAAATTAAGTGAGATCATGCTTAAAACAAGAACAAATAAGGGTATGAAAGGGCCTATATGTGACCCTGGTGCACAAAACCAGTCTTAAGTAGCGCAGGTATATTTGTAGCAATAGACAAAAATACATTGTATGATTTTTTGTATTTTTTTTTATGAAGTCAAGTGAAGTCAGCTTTATTTATATAGTGCTTTTTACAATACAAATTGAATTTTATGCCAAAAAATCATTAGGATATTAAGTAAAGATCATGTTCCATGAATAAATTTTGTAAAAGTTTATTTTTGATTATTAATATGCATTGCTTAGAACTTCATTTGAACAACTTTAAAGGTGACTTTCTCAATATTTAGATTCAAATGTTCAAAATTAAATACAACCTCATGTTTACACACTGCCTCTGAAACTTTTGTCCATCATAAAAATTTTTCAGATTTTCTGAGTTTTTTTGCATCTGTAACAAGCATTTTGATAAGAAAGAAAAAAAAAACGCATATGAAAATTTCGGACTCTGCATGCAGTAGTTTAAATAGTTGTATCTCAGACAAATGTTGTCAAAAATGTACCCCTATGACTGGTTTTTGTGGTCCTGTGTCACATATGTATCTGACGTTCATAAAAGCTGGTGAACTAAGATGACCTTATGAACGATAACTAGCCGTATACAGCAGCGCATAAACGCGTGTTGGATTTCTCATGCAGAGTTGCAGATGAAGTAAGACAAATGGAGCTGATCTGCTGTGACCTGATGGTAATTACTCCGCTAAATGAAATACGATTTCATCTCGCTTCCTCAGCCGGCCGTTTCTGATTTCCTGCTATTTATATGTATCTGTGATCTGCCGCCACGACGAGAGGCAGAGAGCATTATGGGAGCCGCTGTGTTTGTGTGGCCGTGTGTTTCCTGTGTGCTTTATTAGATTCTAAGTGTTTTCAGCTCACAGTGCCAGCATGCGTGTGTGTGTGTGTGTGTGTGTGTGTGTTCAGTCATACTAATAAGTGTGTTCCAGTGCTGCAGTCTGATGGGGGAGGAGACCAGAGATTCATCACTGCTGTCACACAGCGGCTGTGTTCACAATCACACACTACTCTCTCTAGTGCTCTTGCTCCTCTGTATGTGTGGAATAATGCACTCTCCTGTATCACACCTGTGTCTTATTAGTATCACTGATGCACTGTTTTCAGTTTTTGCTTAAACTTTAGTAAATGTTTGCATTTTTTTAATCATTTGTATCTTTTTTTTTAGCATTTTACAAAAAAAAAAAAAAAAAAAAATATATATATATATATATATATTTAGTGTTTATTCATTTTAAACAAAAGTTTGAGTTTTTTTAGTGTTAGTTTTTTTACTTAAAACTTTAAAATTGAAGTCCACATAGAAAATCTAAAAATAAAATGTAATATATAAGAAACTGTATATCATATATATATTATTAGTATCATTGATGCACTGTTTTCAGTTTTCGTGTAAATTTTAGTAAATGTTTGCAATTTTTTTGTCATTTTTGTATTAGCCTTTTTTTAAAAAATATATCTATTTAGTGTTTATTCATTTTAAACATAAGTGTTAGTTTTTTAGTACTTAAAACTTTAAAATTCCACATAGAAAATCTAAAAATTAAATCTAATATATAAGAAACTGTATATCAATGACACTAAAATGCATGTTAATGAAATATAAAAAAAGTAAACTCTTTTTATTTCAGCTGTTTATTTCTCATCTGACTAATAATGTTCATAAAAATATTTTATTTATTAGTTTTAGTTATTTTAGTAATCCAAGTTAAACTAAACAAATCTAAGATGTTTTGTGTACATAATATATATATATGTGTGTGTGTGTGTGTGTGTTTATTATGTTCACAATACTACCGCTCAAAAGTTTGGGATCCGTAAGACTTTTTTTTATTATTATTTATTTAATTTTTTTTCTATTTTAATAAACATTAAAATCAAATTTATTTTTGTCATGATAGCTGCATTTTTCAGCATCAATACCCCAGTCTTCAGTGTCACATGATCCTTCAGAAATCATTCTAATATACTGATTTATTATCAGTGCTGGAAACTATTTTATTTTTTTATTTATTTTTATTTTTTTTTGGAACCTGTGATACTTTTTTCAGGATTTTTTGATCAATAAAAGGTTAAAAAAAGAACAGCATTTATTTAAAATAGAAAGGTTTTCTAACAATATACACTACTGTTCAAAAGTTTGGGGTCAGTACATTTTTATTCTTTCTTTTTTAGAAAGAAATGAATCCTTTTATTCACCAAGGATGTGTTAAATTAATAAAAAGTGATAGCATACATTTACATTGTTGGAAAATAGTTATATTTTGAATACATGCTGTTCTTTTGAACTTGTTATTCATCAAAGAATGCTGAAAAAAAGAATCACAGGTTGCAAAAAAAATAATATATATATATTTCCAACATTGATAACTCTAATAATAAATCAGTATATTAGAATGATTTCTGAAGGATCATGTGACACTTAAGACTGGAGTAACAGCTGATGAAAATTCAGCTTTGTATCACAAGAATAAATAATATTTTAAAGTGTATTAAAATAAAAATAATTATTTCATATTGTAATAACATTTTGCAATATTACTGTTTTTTTCTGTATTTTTGATCAAATAAATGCAGCCTTGATGAGCAGAAGAGACTTCTTTAAAAAACATTAAATGAGAGGCAGTGTCCAAACTTTTGACTGGTAGCATATGTACGCACACACACAGACACACACACACACACACACACACACACACACACACACACACACACACACACACACACACACACACACACACACACACAAAAACCCTTTATTTTGGATGCAATTTATCTTTACCCAGCACTAATTTAAGTTAGTATCACTGATATATTATTATAGTTTTTTTTTTTTAAATTTAATTTAATTTAATTTAATTTAATTATTTGTTTTTATGTAAATACTAAAAAAAGGTAAGATTTTTTGTCATATATTTATATAGAAAGGTCTATATAGTTTTATTGATTTTTATTGTTTAGTTTTAGTTTGTGTACTTGACAAATGTTCGGATAAAAAAAATAAATAAATAAAAAAAAAAAAACAGGTATGCATGTGGTCCTGTGACAAAGCAGTAGTTGATGTGTTTATGGTTGCATACTAAACAGCAGCTGGGCAGTATACAGTATGCAGTACACTAGTGTGTGATTCTGGACACAGACATTGCTCTGTTGGAGTCCAGAACATGAGTAGATTGTTCTGCTCTGCATTCATCATCAGACGCGGCGCGTGAAGAAAGGAAGCGACACGCTGTCATCAGATTTGAGATGCTCTGGTGTCCGCTTCGCATTAGCAGCATAAACGCATCGAATGGAAATGTTCCGCATGTGCGTCTGCTTTGCAGCTGTCCTTCTGATCTGGACTGCATCAGCTGAGCGTATGCTAATGAGGAGGGCGGGGCATCTGATGATTGACAGTGTGATTTCCTGATGATCCAGCAGTGGATCAGGAGTCTCTATCAGTCTTGTGATATAAATGTGATTTCACTGTTAGTCTGTGGGCCTAGTGTGCGTCTCACTGTCTGCTCTCTTCATAGGTGTCTACAAACGCAGCAGAATGATGGGAATGTCAGGACTGATCTGCTGTCACTAGTTCAGGTTTGTTCTTCACCTGCTAACATTTCACTGGCTCCACCAAAACATTTCGCACTTAGTGTTTTTGACAGCTGTAAAATACTGAAAGCTATCAAATGGATCATGATGGTTTTTGATTAAAAAAACAAAAGCAAAAAACAATACTGACTGGTTTAGAGTTTAAAGTAGAATTTCACAATACAATAATATTGCAATATGATGTCTACAATATGATATTTATTGCAATATTTAACAAAAAATACACATATTTTGAGAATAAAGTTGTAATATTGTGAGAATAAAGTCCTAATATTGTGAGAATAAAGTCAAAATATTTTGAGAATAAAGTCGTCATTTTTTGAGAATAAAGTCGTAATATTTTGAGAATAAAGTCGTCATTTTTTGAGAATAAAGTCGTCATTTTTTGAGAATAAAGTCATATTTTTTTGAGAATAAAGTTGTAATTTTTTGAGAATAAAGTTGTAATATTGTGAGAATAAAGTCAAAATATTGTGAAAATAAAGTCAAAATATTTTGAGAATAAAGACAAAACATAAGTCAAAATGCTACAAGATTAAAGTTGAAATTCTTTATAAGAATTTATTTTGACATTTTTCATTTAAATGTTAAAGTTTTCCGTAATTTTGTTGTGTTTTTGTCATTTTTATAATTTTTCAGTAGTTCAAGTTAAACTGTTCAGGTTGTCAGGACATAAAAACACATGGGATCAGTGAAGACGAGCCTCCACCAGTCCTTATTGCAGATCTCTGTGAGTATTTGAGATTCTCCAATACTTGACTATTGATCTCAATGGGGTTTGGCATTAACACACACACTCAAACACACACACACACACACACACACACACACACACACACACACACACACACACACAAGCTTGAATCCAATTCTCCTGATTCTGATCAGTGCGGTGTGTTTCCCGGCTGAGGCTGATCCTCAGGGAGTAACCGCTGAAGTGTGTTTCTGTGCAGGGGAATGCAGTGGATGCTCTATTGTGTTTTAGGACGGCGCATTAATAATAGCTGCGCGTGAGCAGGTCTATCACACTCGCTCCTGTCCTCACAAACCAATGAAGGAATGAATAAATAACAGGCTGTCTGTGGAATCGTCCCTCATTTCCGCAGAGATGCCGACCGTAAGCCAGTGATCTTCTTTACCATAGCAACAGGCCGCAGCGAGCCGCTCCCGATGCTGTTCCGCATGGCTTCATTCAGCCTCGCAGTCCATGCGCTGTGAAGAACTGCCGCTAATGCCACGTCTCTGACTGCTGAGATCAGCCGCAACTAATAGAGAGGTTTATTTTTATTTGGGACTCTGTGTTAATCTGATAAGGGAAATGTGCTAGGAATGCTTGTCTTAATCTGGGCTCTGGTTTCCAGACTCGTTCCTCAGAGAGGCTGCTTATTTCTATTCCTGGCTTTGGACAGATTTGGGGAAAGCTGCATTTTTGGGATTGAAAGATTTTAAATTAGACACATTTTTGTCTGTTGGTGAATTTAGGAAATCATTAAAGAAGTAGTTCATCCAAAAATGGATTAGGATAATTAGGATGAGTTTGTCAAAAATGCTACGAGAATAAAGTCGAAAAATTTCAAGAATAAAGTCGAAATACTAAGAGGATGAAGTCAAAATACTACAAGAATAAAACTGAAAAATGTCAAGAATAAAGTCAAAATATTTCAAGAATAAAGTCAAAATACTTTGAGAATAAAGTCAAAATACTTTGAGAATAAAGTCAAAATATTTCGAGAATAAAGACGAAAGTTGAAATTACATTACTTAGTTAATTTTATAGAAAGTAATGTATTGCATTACTTTTGTGTTACTTTTGCGTTGCTTTTTAAATCTGGGCAGGGCTTGTTTGTTTTTAATATAAAAATGTTTGATTCTTAGCAAATGTAAAGCCCTTTCACACCAAAATGAAATAAAGAGTTAATAAGCTTAAGGCTGAAGGAAAATTAAATTGTCATCTGTACAGTAGAACTGTAGGAAAAGAAAGTTCAACGCTCTTCAGCAATGAGAAAAAAAAGCACAAATGTTAGTTCATATAAAGTAAGTTTTGCTTATTAGTACACTGCAAAAAAGGCTTTTCCTACTTAGATTTTTTTGTCTTGTTTCCAGCTAAAATATCTAAAAATTCTTAAATCAAGAAGGATTTTCTAGACAAGTAAACATTATTGTCTTGTTTTTTTTCTTAAAACAAGTCAAAATGAAGTGTGTTTTTGCTTGAAACGAGCAAAATAATCTCCAAATGGGGTAAGCAAAATAATCTTGTTTTCTGTTTGAAATAAGATTTTTTTTTTACCCCATTGGCAGATTATTTAGCTTGTTCTAAGCAAAAACTCACTTAATTTTGACTTGTTTTTTTCTGAAAACAAGAGAATAATTATTTACTTGTCTAGAAAATCCTTCTTGATTTAAGAATTTGTTGATATTTTGTTGAAAACAAGACAAAAAATCTAAGTAAGAACAGTATTTTTGCAGTACAGTTGAATTGGATCAAACAAAGGTCAGCTGGTTAATAAAATGGGATTAAATACATAAAGGAAACAAAAAGTAACTGGCGTTAGTTTTTTTGAAAAAGTAACTCAGAAATTTTCTTGGAAATGAAAAAGTAATGCGTTACTTTACTAGTTACTTGAAAAAAGTAATATTATTACGTAACTTGTAATGCGTTACCCCCAACACTGATTGTAATACATTACTTTTACAAGTAACTTTCCCCAAAGCTGGCATTACTGACAGGACCAGGATAGTCCTGTGTTATAGTATCTCATTAGAGCTCATAGATTTTTTTGTCTTTCTTTGTTTCCAGCCAAAATATCAAAAAAAAAAAAAAAAAAACAACAACAAAAAAAAAATATATATATATATTATATATTATATATATTATTTTCTTGTTTTCAGAAAAAAACAAGTCAAAATTAAGTGAGTTTTTTCTTAGAACAAGCAAAATAATCTGCCAATGGGGTAAGAAAAAAAAATCTTATTTCAAACAGAAACAAGATTATTTTGCTAACCCCATTCGGAGATTATAAAACATACTTAATTTTGACTTTTTTTTTAAGAAAAAAAAAGGACAATAATTTTTCTTTTACTTTCTTGATTTAAAGATTTTAAGATATTTTGGCCAGAAACAAGACAAAAAATCTAAGAAAAGTAATTTTTGTAGTGCACTAATAGATTAACTAACATTTGTGCTTTTTTTCTCATTGCTGAGAGTTTTTCTTTCTTTTCCTACAGTTCTACTGTACAGACGTCAATTTAATTTTCCTTCAGCCTTAGCCTTATTCACTTCATTTCATTTTGGTGTGAAAGGACTTTTACATTTTAATGTTTTTGTATTAAAAACAAACAAGCAAGCTCTGCCCAGATTTAAAAAGTAACACAAAAGTAACTCAAAAGTATTGTAACGCATCACTTTCCATAAAAAGTAACTAAGTAACGTCATTAGTTACTTTTTTAGGGAGTAACGCAATATTGTAACGCATGACTTTCCATAAAAAGTAACTAAGTAACGTAATTGGTTACTTTTTTAGGGAGTAGCGCAGTATTGTAACGCATGACTTTCCATAAAAAGTAACTAAGTAACGTAATTGGTTACTTTTTTAGGGAGTAACGCAATATTGTAACGCATGACTTTCCATAAAAAGTAACTAAGTAACGTAATTGGTTACTTTTTTAGGGAGTAACGCAGTATTGTAACGCATCACTTTCCATAAAAAGTAACTAAGTAACGTAATTAGTTACTTTTTTAGGGAGTAACGCAATATTGTAACGCATCACTTTCCATAAAAAGTAACTAAGTAACGTAATTGGTTACTTTTTTAGGGAGTAACGCAATATTGTAACGCATCACTTTCCATAAAAAGTAACTAAGTAACGTAATTGGTTACTTTTTTAGGGAGTAACGCAGTATTGTAACGCATCACTTTCCATAAAAAGTAACTAAGTAACGTAATTGGTTACTTTTTTAGGGAGTAACGCAATATTGTAACGCATCACTTTCCATAAAAAGTAACTAAGTAACGTAATTAGTTACTTTTTTAGGGAGTAACGCAATATTGTAACGCATCACTTTCCATAAAAAGTAACTAAGTAACGTAATTGGTTACTTTTTTAGGGAGTAACGCAATATTGTAACGCATCACTTTCCATAAAAAGTAACTAAGTAACGTAATTGGTTACTTTTTTAGGGAGTAACGCAATATTGTAACGCATCACTTTCCATAAAAAGTAACTAAGTAACGTAATTGGTTACTTTTTTAGGGAGTAACGCAATATTGTAACGCATCACTTTCCATAAAAAGTAACTAAGTAACGTAATTAGTTACTTTTTTAGGGAGTAACGCAATATTGTAACGCATCACTTTCCATAAAAAGTAACTAAGTAACGTAATTGGTTACTTTTTTAGGGAGTAACGCAATATTGTAACGCATCACTTTCCATAAAAAGTAACTAAGTAACGTAATTAGTTACTTTTTTAGGGAGTAACGCAATATTGTAACGCATCACTTTCCATAAAAAGTAACTAAGTAACGTAATTAGTTACTTTTTTAGGGAGTAACGCAATATTGTAACGCATCACTTTCCATAAAAAGTAACTAAGTAACGTAATTGGTTACTTTTTTAGGGAGTAACGCAATATTGTAACGCATCACTTTCCATAAAAAGTAACTAAGTAACGTAATTGGTTACTTTTTTAGGGAGTAACGCAGTATTGTAACGCATCACTTTCCATAAAAAGTAACTAAGTAACGTAATTGGTTACTTTTTTAGGGAGTAGCGCAGTATTGTAACGCATCACTTTCCATAAAAAGTAACTAAGTAACGCAATTAGTTACTTTTTTAGGGAGTAACGCAATATTGTAACGCATCACTTTCCATAAAAAGTAACTAAGTAACGTAATTGGTTACTTTTTTAGGGAGTAACGCAGTATTGTAACGCATCACTTTCCATAAAAAGTAACTAAGTAACGCAATTAGTTACTTTTTTAGGGAGTAACGCAATATTGTAACGCATCACTTTCCATAAAAAGTAACTAAGTAACGTAATTGGTTACTTTTTTAGGGAGTAACGCAGTATTGTAACGCATCACTTTCCATAAAAAGTAACTAAGTAACGTAATTAGTTACTTTTTTAGGGAGTAACGCAGTATTGTAACGCATCACTTTCCATAAAAAGTAACTAAGTAACGTAATTGGTTACTTTTTTAGGGAGTAACGCAGTATTGTAACGCATCACTTTCCATAAAAAGTAACTAAGTAACGTAATTGGTTACTTTTTTAGGGAGTAGCGCAGTATTGTAACGCATCACTTTCCATAAAAAGTAACTAAGTAACGTAATTGGTTACTTTTTTAGGGAGTAGCGCAGTATTGTAACGCATCACTTTCCATAAAAAGTAACTAAGTAACGAAATTGGTTACTTTTTTAGGGAGTAGCGCAGTATTGTAACGCATCACTTTCCATAAAAAGTAACTAAGTAACGCAATTAGTTACTTTTTTAGGGAGTAACGCAATATTGTAACGCATCACTTTCCATAAAAAGTAACTAAGTAACGTAATTGGTTACTTTTTTAGGGAGTAACACAACATTGTAATCAGTATTGGGGAAAGTTACTTTTAAAAGTAATGCATTACAATATTGCGTAACTCAGATATGTTCTTGGAAATGAAAAAGTAATGTGTTACTTTACTAGTTACTTGAAAATATTGAAAATATTGTAATATTATTACGGAACTTGCGTTACTTGTAATGCGTTACCCCCAACACTGATTGTAATGCATTACTTTTAAAAGTAACTTTCCTCATCACTGCTGGTTACTGACAGGACCAGGATGGTGTTTTTCTCTGTTCTGTTGTTGATTTTTCTGAGATCAGTCTTGTGTTATAGTATCTCATTAGAGCTCAGAGACGGTGATGGGCCTGATCCGATCAGAGCGTGCGGATGTGTGATCCCGATCCGGGTCTGGAGCGTCTGTCGTTATGGTTGATGTTGTGATCTGAATAGAGAACATCAGCTGGTGTGTAGGAGAAGCTCCGCAGAGAAGATCAGTGTCGGATCGGCTGCCGCCTGGAGACATATGGATGACGCTGCAGGGAACGAAACTCTGTTTATAAACAGGTTTGTGCTCATTTGGGGCCTGACATCAAATTTTTCATGGACTGTTTGTTTAGTTTACTTTTGGATTAATGGCAGCGTGATGTTTTCTGGCTCCAGCTTCAGCGCTGATGAATTACCGCTCCGCCTCTGACTCCGGCAGCCATCGAACGCTTTGATTTCAGAGACGTGACGGCCTGCGGGAGCCCACAGGTGATCAAATGATGGCTGTTTTCACTCCTACCCGAGTCTGGAGATTACTAATGCAAAAAAAATGCTTATAAAAATAAATTGAATAAATGCATTTTAAGCAATTCAAGTTTGTACAGTCGAGGTTTGAAACATTTGATGAAACTTAAATCTTACTTAAACTTAAAAAAATGTTTAAATGAAAATGTCATTTAATATTTTTTTTTTTTTTGTAAAAATAAAGGACAAAATATGGTTGCAGTTACATATTAACAAGATCATAGTCATGTATGTTTAATAAACACAATTACAATTTTACAAAGTAAAATTATACTGAAGTCTTTCTACATTTGTACTATTGATAGACCACACTTCTGAGTTATAGACCACAGCAAAAATATATCTCTGTCTACAACATTATCTTTGTAAATTGTTTTTTATTTTTATTTTACTTTCGCCAGTCCTTGAATCATTTGTCCAGCTTATTTTTTTTTTTTTAATTTGTTGAATATTGAATATATTTTATAAATAGACTAGCAATTTTAGTAGAAACTCTAGTAAATGACATGTTATTTTGTTTAGTTGTTTTTTGTTTTTGATTTTTTCTCAGAATCATGGTAGAAGAATAGTAAAATCTATGTAAAAAAAAATAAAATTGTTATTCTCCATTTATCCAGAATCACGCAGCTCTATTTGGTCATTTATCCACATGTAATAAAAATATATATATATATATATATATTTTTTTTTTTTAGTTTTTTTTTTTTTAAATAAATTATGGCAGACATTTTTTATTATTATTATTATTATTTACAGGGCTAAGCCCCTTATGTTTTGCCAAAAGCCCCTGATCTTTATGAAGATGGACCAATCACTTCACAAATAAAATGGTTTCTAATGTTTTATTTCCTCTACAAGTTCTATAAATCCAACTGTCCATGATGAAAAGCAGTTTTTTAGTAGCAATTCGATTAATTGCTACTTGATATAATAATAATAATTTGATTATTATATTAATCGAAAGTACAAAAAAGTTAGTACATTAACTTAAAATAAAAAACCTTTAACATAAACCCTAAATTCGATTAGATTCCAATTCAATTTGATATTATTTTCAATAAATATCAGGTACAGTAAAAAAAAATCTCTCACCTAATGCTGTAAATATACATGAGCTGGTCAGCTGATACTACATTATTGCAATATTGAGGGCGAAAATTAATATTCAAACACTTAAATTACACTTAATGAAGATTTTATAATATAATAAACTTAAAAGTACACTACCAGTCAAAAGTTTTTGGACAGTAAGATTTGTAATGTTTATTAAAGTCTTTTCTGCTCACCAAGTCTGCATTTATTTGATTAAAACTACAGCAAAAGTTGTGATGTTGTGAAATATTTTTTACTCTTTAATATCACTGCTTTCTATTTGAATATATTTTTAAATGTAATTTAATTTTTAAATGTTATTCTCCATGAGACCCTGAACCACAAAACCAGTCTTAAGTCGCTGGGGTAAATTTGTAGCAATAGCCAAAAATACATTGTATGGGTCAAAATTATCCAAAACATCTTTATGCCAAAAATCATTAGGATATTAAGTAAAGATCATGTTCCATTAAGATATTTTGTGAATTTTGTACTGTAAATGTATCAAAACTTAATTTTTGCTAAGTAATATGCATTGCTAAGATCTTAATTTGGACAAATTTAAAGGTGATTTTCTCAAAAAAAAACAAAAACAAAAAAAAAACCCTCTATTTGGTCATTTATCCACATGTAATAAAAAAATGATATGTCAAAAACATATGCTAATGGATATAAATTTTATATATATATATATATATATATATATATATTTTTTTTTAAATAAATTATGGCAGACATTTTTTTTATTATTATTATTATTATTATTTATAATCCCCTTATTTATAATCTCCCTTGGTCTGGAGATTACTAATGCAAAACTGATGCACTGCAAATAATGCTTTTCTAACTTAGATTTTTTGTCTTGTTTCTAGACAAAATATGTAAAAATTCTTAAATCAAGAAGGATTTTCTAGACGAGTAAAAATTATTGTCTTGTTTTCAGAAAAAAGAAGTCAAAATTAAGTGAGGTTTTGCTTGAAACAAGCAAAATAATCTGCCAATGGGGTAAGCAAAATAATTTTATTTCAAGCAGAAGACTAGATTATTTTGCTTACCCCATTGGCAGATTATTTTGCTTGTTTCAAGCAAAAACTCACTTAATTTTAACTTCTTTTTTCTGAAAACAAGACATTAACATGTCCTTGTCTAGAAAATAATTCTTGATTTAAGAATTTTTAGATATTTCGGCTGGAAACAAGACAAAAAATCTAAGCTAGAAAAGCTTTTTTGCAGTGTGCTAGTCACCTAAAAACCTCATTTGTAGCTGCGTGTACATGGATCGGATTTAGTCGCTTCCACAGGTGTTTGTAAATCAGATATGAGGTCATTCGACCTGGTATCTGATTCCCCTTTGACTGTCATTGTTGTGCGACGGCCGAAGAGTCATTATTTTGTGTCTGTTGTAAGCGAGGGCAGCCAGAAATCAATAAGAGTCGTGTTTCTTGTGAATTTAATCAAGCAGCTCAGTAGTGTATGTCCTAGTCTCAGTGATTTGCTCTGTAGATGAGGCTCCAGTCCTTAAGTGAGTGTCTGAAGGTTTTTTTTGGCTGTTTTCTGATGCAGCAGGTCAAATTGGTGCATCTGATCATTTACTGTAGATCATGGGTTTGATTCCCAGGGAATGCATGCACTGGAACTCATGCACAGTATTGAATGTAGTGCAAGTCACTTTGGATAAAAGCATCTGCCGAATGCATCGATGTAAATGCAGTAAAGCAGAAGCACACTCTCTTTAACAACATACAGGATTATAGACGACATGCATGACTTTTGGTTACGGCAAAAACACTCAACTTTAATACTCCGTTTTAACCTAAACGAGTCAATAAACTTAATGCAATACATTTTCGTCAATGACGTCAATCATATTTATAAAACAATACTAATAAATGAATGTGTTTTATACACACAAACTAATACATATTTAAATGCCAAGATTATCATAGTAATAGAAACTACAAACAAAGTTACTTTAAAGTAAACATTAACTTAAAATAAAAAACCTGTTACATAAACCTTAAATTCGATTAGATTCCAATTCATTTTGATATTGATTATTACACTGATACTACATTATTGCAATATTGAGGGCTAAAGTAATATGCAAACACTTAAATTACACTTAATAAAGATTTTATATTAATACAAGTACACTAATAGTCAGAAGTATTATGACAGTAAGATTTTTAATGTTTTAAAGTCTCTTCTGCTCAAAAAGTCTGCATTTATTTGATTAGAAATACAGTAAATATATTTTTTCACTATTTAATATAACTGCTTTCTATTTTATTTTTTATTTTTTTATTTTTTTATTTATTTTTTTATTTTTTTTTGTAATTAGACTAAAAAGACTAGAGAAATGTAATGGATTTTTCTCAGTCAATGGTGATCTGATGGCAAATTGATATTGTTTTGTAAAAATAGAAATCTGTTCAAATCAAGAAAATATATATATATTTTTTTCACCAAGACCTACTACTGGCAGATATATTTTTTTTTCTTGTTTTAAGTGAAAAACAGCACAATTTTGATAACTTTTTTTCAGAAAACTAGAGCTTTTATGTAAATTTTCCCTACTAAAAACATGCAAAATGCATTATATAAGACATATTTCTCAAGATATTTACTGCTACAAAAATTGTGATTAAACTTTATTTGGAGTACTACTTGTGCGCAATGCATATTTCGTAATATTAAGATTAAAAAATTTTGATGTCACTACTGAAGAAGATTGCATGATCTTTAAATAATAATATCAGTCTTTAAATGTAGAATATTTAAAGTGTACCTAAAGTAAACTTGCAATAGTTCCACTTTTAAGACAATTAAATATGCTTAAGTACATCTTCAACACCAATTCCACACAATTAAACTGCATTAAGTACAAAGTTAGTTGTTCCAATTTAGCAGACTTTAAGTATACCAGTTTAGTACACTAAAAGTACAATTGCATGGTATTTTTATTACGTGCATAAAAATAAATGTATTTGTAGCCAGTGTTGGGGAATGTTACTTTTAAAAGTGATGCATTACAATATTGCGTTACTCCCTAAAAAAGTAACTAATTACATTACTTAGTTACTTTTTATGGAAAGTAATGCGTTACAATATTAACTAATTTCGTTACTTTGTTACTTTTTATGGAAAGTAATGCGTTGCAATACTTTTGTGTTACTTTTCAAATCTGGGCAGGGCTTGTTTGTTTTTAATATAAAAAAAGTTTGATTCTTAGCAAATGTAAAGCCCTTTCACACCAAAATGAAATGAAGTGAATAAACCTAAGGCTAAAGGAAAATTAAATTGACGTCTGTACAGTAGAACTGCAGGAAAAGAAAGTTCAAGAAAAAAGCACAAATGTTAGTTCATCTAAAGTAAGTTTTGCTTATTAGTACACTGCAAAAAAATTTTTTCTTACTTAGATTTTTTGTCTTGCTTCCAGCCAAAATATCTAAAAATTCTTAAATCAAGAAGGATTTTCTAGACAAGTAAAAATGGTCTTGTTTTTTCTGTAAACAAGTCAAAATTAAGTGTGTCTTTGCTTGAAACAAGCAAAATAATCTTGTTTTCTGTTTGAAATAAGATTATTTTGCTTACCCCGTTGGCAGATTATTGCTTGTTTCAAGCAAAAACTCACTTAATTTTGACTTGTTTTTTCTGAAAACAAGAAAATAATTATTTACTTGTCTAGACAACCTTCTTGATTTAATTTTTTTGATATTTTGGCTGGAATGAGACAAAAAATGTAAGTAAGAACAGTATTTCTGCAGTGTACGGTTGAATTGGATCAAAGGTCAGCAGCAAAGATATTAGTTAATAAAACAGGATTAAATACATAAAGAAAACAAAAAGTAACTCAGATATTTTCTTGTAAATGAAAAAGTAATGCGTTACTTTACTAGCTACTTGAAAAAAGTAATATTATCACGTAACTTGCTGTTTGTAGCATACTTAGAATGAAATAAACGTATTAGAAATATTTTACTATATTTATTTTTCACTAGGGTTGCTTCTCCAGTGAATGCATCCTGATTCAAGAATGTGTACTGGAAATCCTGACAACATTTTTTGTTGCAGTTCATTTGTTAAGTGTCTGAGTACTAGTACTAGTGAAGATTGGCGTAGTAAACAGGCATTGGGATGCAGAGCGAGTGTGAAACTCATCTGCGGCAGCGCATCGCTGTAATTCACGCGGGACACAGAGGACACGTTCACATGCATATTAATGACCGTAAATTCACATCCAGCATGGTGATAAAGATGATCGTAATGAGAACAGCTTCCCATCATTCCAGTCCGTCACACCAGAGCCTTCCTGTTGCGCCTCATAAAGCGAGTGAGATCTGCCTCAGGAGTTCCAAGCGCTAAAATAATAAAGCGACGGCTTGTTCGACGGCTGTTTGTTTTGCGAGACTTTCACGTTGTCAGAAGAACGGCGCTCTGAGACTCGATCGAATCGAGCCGTTAGCGTTCGCTGCGATTCGTCCCTGATCACAGGAGCTCCTGCTGTCGGAGACCTTCATCGGCACAAAGCTGCAAATCATTCAACAGCCTTCAGCAGACGGCCGTCTTTAATATGAGAAAGCGTCTCAATCCATTATGTAGAGGACGCATTGCCTCAATAATTCACAGATGTGAAATCAGGACACGTTTGAATCAGAGCGAACCTGTCGAGTCGCTCAGTCAAACTGTTGGAGTCAAGACAATATTTGGCCGAGATGCAACTATTTAAAATCTGAGGGTGCAAAAAAATAAAAATATTGAGAAAATCGCTTTTAAAGTTGTCCAAATTAAGTTCTAACAATGCATATTACTTATGCATAAAAAAAAAAAAATTATATATATATATATATATATATATATATATATTATAATAAATATGTTTTGATGCATTTACAGTAGGAAATTTACAAAATATTTTCATGGAACATGATCTTTACTTTATGATTTTTGGCATAAAAGAAAAATAATATATATATATATATATATATATATATATAATTTTGACCCATACTATGTATTTTTGTCTATTGCTACAAATATACCCCAGCGACTTAAGACTGGTTGACTGGTTAATTACAGTAAACCAACTTAAAAAAATCAGGTTGAATTTTGTAAAAGTTACCATGACTAATCATATATATTTTTTACTCTGATTTGTTAACATTAGTGAACTACATTAGAAATAATAATGTATTATTAAAATAAAAAAGTGTATATATATATATATAAAATCAAAACTTTATTTTTGATTGGTGATATGCATTGCTAAGAACTTCATTTGGACAACTTTAAAGGTGATTTTCTTAATATTAAAAAATATAAAAAATATATAATAAAAATATTTTTTGATGCATTTACAGTAAATTTACAAATTATCTTCATGGAACATGATCTTTACTTAATATCCTAATGATTTTTGGCATAAAAGAAAAATCAATCATTTTGACCCATACAATGTATTTTTGGCTATTGCTATAAATATACCCCAGCGACTTAAGACTGGTTTACTGATTAATTACATTAAACCAACTTAAAAAAAAATCAAGTTGAATTTTGTAAAAGTTACCATGACTAATCATATAATTTTTTTACACTGATTTGTTACCATTAGTGAACTACATTAGAAATAATAATGTATTATTACATTACATTAAACCAACTTATATATATATATATATATATCAAAACTTATTTTTGATTGGTAATATGCATTGCTAAGAACTTTATTTGGACAACTTTAAAGGTGATTTTCTCAATATTTCTGATTAAGTTTGATTTTTCGCATTCCATAGCAAGCATTCTGATGCCTCAATAATTCACAGATGTGAAATCAGGGCATGTTTGAATCGGAGCGGATCTGTCGGACCCAGAGTCGCTCAGTCAAAATTTTACAGTCGCAGTGGTTTATTCTGAACCTGATTTGACAGCCGAAGGGGCTGGATCTGCTCTCTGCGGCGCTCCTCTGTTCTCCTCCGGCCTTCAGAGCAAAACTCACTGCTTCTAAAGAGATGAACTCGAGCGTCTGCATCAGACTGCGGTCTGAGTTTGATTCCAGCCTCTGTGGATCGCACTTGTGTTATCTGAGTTCATGTCATCAGGGTGAGTCCTAGTGACAGCTGTTTACCTCTGTAACTGGATCAGCGCTCACGACAGCGCTGGTTTATTCATGCTTTCATCTCTCCTTTGGATTCTCCACCAGAACTTTACGTTCGCAGCCGCTTTGCAGGACATGGCTGCACGATCATTTGCGTATTTTTAGCGGAAACAATTTAAAATTATCCGTAATTTTTGCTCACAAAGGTAAGAGTAATAGATCGTTCGGAAATATAAGGGTCTACTTTTATTTGTGTGCACTCACAATGTTAACAAAACGTTACAAACAGTGGCTTTATAAAATAAAGAAAACAAACATGATGCGCTTTCTGCCGTCTTGTACTTCAATAGGAGCGCAAAACAAAAATGGAAGCAAAACTCGGCGCATACATGCCTCACAAACATGATAAATATACAAATAGAAAGCTTTAAATGATTACTTAACGAAATAAAACAAATAAAGATGCATTTCTCTTTAAAGGTGCGTCCAAAGAGTAGATTGCAAATCAGGGTCTTTGCCACACTATCTCAGAATGCACTAGTTATATTAAAATATTTTCTTACCGTTTCCGACACATTTTCAAATTGTTTGTCATAAAACAACATCTCAGGATAATGCAATGGGGTCTCAAATCAAAATATGACTCTCTGTTATGAAACAGGACATGTGCGCTGTAGAGGACATCAGGACTTAAAGCATGTTTATTACACATTTTGAGAGACACAATGAAATTATATTTCAATATTGCTATGAAATATTAGATATTATTATGAAAGTCTTGCCACTTTATATAAAGTTTGGTGTAAAAAAATAAAAATTGACCTGTGATTAAAACAAAAAAGGCACTGTTTATGCCTTTTTATGTCTATTCAAGTCTTTTTATTTTATTAAAAAACGGGATTCCTGGTGTCCTGGTGTCCTCTACAGAAGACGTAGCATATGAATAAAATATAAAAAAAAAATAAAATAAAATAAAAATTATATATTTATATTATTTATTTATATTTTTTATGCTGTAACAATGTAATGACATGAGAAAAAAAAAAAAAATCACAAAACTTTTTTCCCTGGTATTCAGGATGATACAACAGTTCTTTCTGGTCCTCAGATCCGATTGGCTGTAAATTTCCTACCACAAATTTATCAAAACTTAGTAATATGCATTGCTAAGAACTTAATTTGGACAACTTTAAAGGTGATTTTCTCAATATTTAGATTGTTTTACACCCTCAGATTCCAGATTTTCAAATAGCTGTATCTCTGTAATATTGTCCTATCCTAACAAACCATACATCAATGGAAAACTTACTTATTCAGCTTTCAGATCATGTATGAATCTCATTTTTGGAAAATTGACACTTATGACTGGTTTTGTGGTCCAGGGTCATTTTTATAAATGAAGAGTTCCAATGCAAAATCCTCTAAAAGCCATCTTGGTCCATAATGAGATAACGAAACTGAGTGAATGCTCTCCAAACATAGTATATGTTCATCAAGTACTTTTGCGTCAAATGTGCTAAATATCAGCCTCAGCCCATTCATAAGTACCAGTGCTTACATAAAAACCTATACAAAGTAGCCAGAAAGAATTTAGAAGTTTAAAGAATAACGTCAGACGTACTTCGAAGCTTTTGCATCTGAACTCTTCAAATATTACTGTTTTTTTTTGTCTCATGGAATGTAGTTTAAGGAGGTTTTTAGGCAAGAATGTATTTGTTTGTAGTTTGTTAGTAAAGATAACGTCTGTTAAAAAATTCAGACATTAGTTCTCATGAACCCGCCCGACAGAGCCTTACCTCAGCCAGATCTTCTGGAATTTAGTGCTGCTTCTGATGTCTCTGTAGTGGTTAAACATGAGATGTAATTTGTTTTGGTAAATCTAACAGGTAGTGTTTGGTCTCCTTAATCTATTATTTGTTCCAGAGAAGAAAGTTTTTATCAAATTCAGTTCTGTATATCAGAACGCTGCATTTGTACTTTTTAACTGAATTGCCTACATTGCAAAAAATGATTTTCTTACTTAGTATTTTTGTCTTGTTTTCTAGTATAAATATTGAAACATTCTTGAATCAAGGTGCATTTATTTGACAAGTAAAATCATTTAAGATATTAAGTCTTGTTTTCTAGAAAAAAAAATCAAAATTTTGTTTTGTTTGCTTAAAACAAACAAAAAAATATATGCCAATGGGGTAAGAAAAATAATCTTAATCAAAGGCTAAACAATATATATATTTTTTTACTTTTTTTATAAAACAAGACATAATATCTTAAGTCGTAAATTCATCTTGATTCAAAGAAAATCATTGCTTTTTTGATGTTTTTTTTTTTTTGTTGTTGTTGCTTATTAGATATTATCAATAAATATATTTTATATAAACAATATTTTATATAAATAATATATTTAATAATAGTGTTTCATATTGAGAAACAGTGTTCGTAATGGTGATTTCAGTTACATCAGTGAGTCAGCAGTAAAGAAACGACTTTGGTAAAGTCTTTTAAAACTTATAAAAGTTATAAAGGCTATTAAGCAGAAGTTATTTTTAGCTTCAACAACAGCTTGACGCAGCAAATAAATGCACTGAGCAGCAAAATGAAAGGATATTAACATTACGACAAAGGTAACACTTTCCTCAGCGAACATTCAAAGAACATTTTATTGTGAATATGAGATTGAGCTGAAGAATGAATGCTGAAGTATGTTAATCACACTCGCTCAGTCCATCTCTCTCTCTCATAATACTTTAATACAGTGAGCTTTTACTGCAGTAATACAATGAGCTTTCAATGAAACAACTCAACGTTCCTTCATTACTAGTTCTAAAGTGACGTTTTGTAATTAGTAACGGAGGCTTTGAGCTCAGCTGTTCAAATGTCAAACTGAGATTTAAATCCACTGCGGAAGGAAGTTGTCCTGCACAAAAGAGGGCTTTTAAAGACACTCCACTGTTATTTTGTTTATTTACACATTTGTGCCATCGAACTGTTGTATAAACACAATATCACACGAGTACACTTGAGATATGGCTGTATATCGGCTCAAGTCTACACGTGTGATATTGCTTATATATGCTTGTCAAAGCTGCATTAATTAATCAAAAATACTGTAAAAATGTGAAATATTATTACAGTTTCAAATAACTGTTTTCTATGTGAATATCTGTTCAAATGTAATTGATTTCTGTGATGCACATCTGAATTTTCAGCATCATTAGTCCAGCCTTCACTGTCACATGATGCTTCAGAAATCATTGTGTTGCCCGAAAATATTGTGGAAACAATCATACATTTTATTTTTCATTATTCCCAGATGAGTAAAAAGTTGAAAAAACAGCATTTATTCCAAATAGAAAAATTCTGTAACAATATTTTGACTTTATCCTCGTAACATTTCGACTTTATTCCTCGAACTTTATTCTTGAAATAGTTCGACTTTATTTTAAAGAATTTTTCGAATTTCTTCTAGTAATATTTCAACTTTATTCTAGTAATTTTGACGAGAATAAAACATATCTAGATAATAGTCAAAATATTCTATTCTTGTAATATTTCAAATTTATTCTTGTCATATTTCGACTTTATTCTCAAAATATTTTGACTCTATTCTCCTAATTTCAACTTTATTCTCATAATATTTCGACTTTATTCTAGTAAATTTGACTTTATTCTCTAAATATTTTGGCCTTATTATCGAGATAAAGTTGAAATATTTATAGAATAGTCAAAATATTCTATTCTTGTAATATTTAGACTTTATTCTTGTTATTTTGACTTTATTCTCTAAATATTTTGACTTTATTCTTGAAATATGTTTACTTTATTCTCAAAATATTTTGACTTTATTCTTCTAATTTCGACTTTATTCTCGTAATATTTAGACTTTATTCTTGAAATATTTTGACTTTATTCTCAAAATATTTTGACTTTATTCTTCTAATTTCGACTTTATTCTCAAAATATTTTGACTTTATTCTTCTAATTTCGACTTTATTCTCATAATATTTAGACTTCATTCTTCTAATTTAGACTTTATTCTCGTAATATTTAGACTTTATTCTTGTAATTTTGACTTTATTCTTGAAATATTTTGACTTTATTCTCAAAATATTTTGACTTTGTTCTTCTAATTTCGACTTTATTCTCAAAATATTTTGACTTTATTCTTCTAATTTAGACTTTATTCTCGTAATATTTAGACTTTATTCTTCTAATTTAGACTTTATTCTCGTAATATTTAGACTTTATTCTTGTAATTTTGACTTTATTCTTGAAATATTTTGACTTTATTCTCAAAATATTTTGACTTTATTCTTCTAATTTCGACTTTATTCTCAAAATATTTTGACTTTATTCTTCTAATTTAGACTTTATTCTCGTAATATTTAGACTTTATTCTTCTAATTTAGACTTTATTCTCGTAATATTTAGACTTTATTCTTGTAATTTTGACTTTATTCTTGAAATATTTTGACTTTATTCTCAAAATATTTTGACTTTATTCTTCTAATTTCGACTTTATTCTCAAAATATTTTGACTTTATTCTTCTAATTTAGACTTTATTCTCGTAATATTTAGACTTTATTCTTGAAATATTTTGACTTTATTCTCAAAATATTTTGACTTTATTCTTCTAATTTCGACTTTATTCTCAAAATATTTTGACTTTATTCTTCTAATTTCGACTTTATTCTCATAATATTTAGACTTCATTCTTCTAATTTAGACTTTATTCTCGTAATATTTAGACTTTATTCTTGTAATTTTGACTTTATTCTTGAAATATTTTGACTTTATTCTCAAAATATTTTGACTTTGTTCTTCTAATTTCGACTTTATTCTCAAAATATTTTGACTTCATTCTTCTAATTTAGACTTTATTCTCGTAATATTTAGACTTTATTCTTCTAATTTAGACTTTATTCTCGTAATATTTAGACTTTATTCTTGTAATTTTGACTTTATTCTTGAAATATTTTGACTTTATTCTCAAAATATTTTGACTTTATTCTTCTAATTTCGACTTTATTCTCAAAATATTTTGACTTTATTCTTCTAATTTAGACTTTATTCTCGTAATATTTAGACTTTATTCTTCTAATTTAGACTTTATTCTCGTAATATTTAGACTTTATTCTTGTAATTTTGACTTTATTCTTGAAATATTTTGACTTTATTCTCAAAATATTTTGACTTTATTCTTCTAATTTCGACTTTATTCTCAAAATATTTTGACTTTATTCTTCTAATTTAGACTTTATTCTCGTAATATTTAGACTTTATTCTTGTAATTTTGACTTTATTCTTGAAATATTTTGACTTTATTCTCAAAATATTTTGACTTTATTCTTCTAATTTCGACTTTATTCTCAAAATATTTTGACTTCATTCTTCTAATTTAGACTTTATTCTCGTAATATTTAGACTTTATTCTTGTAATTTTGACTTTATTCTTGAAATATTTTGACTTTATTCTCAAAATATTTTGACTTTGTTCTTCTAATTTCGACTTTATTCTCAAAATATTTTGACTTCATTCTTCTAATTTAGACTTTATTCTCGTAATATTTAGACTTTATTCTTCTAATTTAGACTTTATTCTCGTAATATTTAGACTTTATTCTTGTAATTTTGACTTTATTCTTGAAATATTTTGACTTTATTCTCAAAATATTTTGACTTTATTCTTCTAATTTCGACTTTATTCTCAAAATATTTTGACTTTATTCTTCTAATTTCGACTTTATTCTCATAATATTTAGACTTTATTCTTCTAATTTAGACTTTATTCTCGTAATATTTAGACTTTATTCTTGTAATTTTGACTTTATTCTTGAAATATTTTGACTTTATTCTCAAAATATTTTGACTTTATTCTTCTAATTTCGACTTTATTCTCAAAATATTTTGACTTTATTCTTCTAATTTCGACTTTATTCTCAAAATATTTTGACTTCATTCTTCTAATTTAGACTTTATTCTCGTAATATTTAGACTTTATTCTTCTAATTTAGACTTTATTCTCGTAATATTTTGACTTTATTCTTGTAATTTTGACTTTATTCTTGAAATATTTTGACTTTATTCTCAAAATATTTTGACTTTATTCTTCTAATTTCGACTTTATTCTCATAATATTTTGACTTTATTCTTGTAATTTTGACTTTATTCTCGTAATATTTAGACTTTATTCTTGTAATTTTGACTTTATTCTTGAAATATTTTGACTTTATTCACATGAGTACACTTGAGATAATGCTGTATATCGGTCCGCTGTGATTACCTACAGCCGAATCATATCTCAAGTCTACACGTGTGATATTGCTTATATATGCTTGTCAAAGTTGCATTAATTGATCAAAAATATTGTAAAAATGTGAAATATTATTACAGTTTCAAATAGCTGTTTTCTATGTGAATATCTGTTTAAATGTAATTAATTTCTGTGATGCACAGCTGAATTTTCACACAGCTTCAGTGTCGCATGCTGCTTCAGAAATCATTCTAATATACTGATAACATTTCTGGTTATTATCAATGTTAAAACAGTTGTGTTGCCCAATAATTTTGGGAAAACCATCATACATTTTATTGTTCAAGATTCGCAGATAAGTAGAAAGTTGGAAATAACACCATTTATTTGAAATAGGAATATTGTGTAACAATATAAGTGTCTCTTTTGATAATTTGAATGTGTCCTGGATGAATAACAGCATTAGTTTCTTTATATTCCATGTATTTTAGATGTGTTGTGTTTGAAGCTCTTGCAGCTGAAGTGAGTCTCTCTGGATCAGAGCTCTACATCTGCTCCGACTGATGTTCAGATGTTTGTGGTTTGTCAGTCTCTGGTTCTCTTCTGTTGTCAGATGTCATCATCGTCTGTGTATCCGCCATTTCCCTCGGTCTCCTGAAGGTCCTAGAGCACACGTGAGTCACGTTCATTTGCTCGTGTGCCGGTGTTATCACCAGTGTTGGGGGAAACGCATTACAAGTAACGCAAGTTACGTAATAATATTACTTTTTTCAAGTAACTAGTAAAATAACGTATTATTTTTAATTTCCATGAAAATATCTGAGTTACTTTTTCAGAAAAAAACAAGACAATAATTTTTACTTGTCTAGAAAATCCTTCTTGATGTAAGAATTTTTAGATATTTTGGCTGGAAACAAGACAAACAAATCTAATTAAGAAAAGCATTTTTTGCAGTGTACTAAAAAGCAAAACTTACTTTAGATGAACTAACATTTGTGCTTTTTTTTCTCATTGCTGAAGAGGGTTGAACTTTCTTTTCCTACAGTTCTACTGTACAGACGTCAATTTAATTTTCCTTTAGCCTTAGGCTTATTCACTTCATTTCATTTTGGTGTGAAAGGGCTTTTACATTTGCTAAGATCAAACTTTTTTATATTAAAAACAAACAAGCCCTGCCCAGATTTAAAAAGTAACGCAAAAGTAACGTAACGCATTACTTTCTATAAAAAGTAACTAAGTAACATAATTAGTTACTGTTTTAAGGGAGTGGCGCAATATTGTGACGCATTACTTTCCGTAAAAAGTAACTAAGTAACGTAATTAGTTACTTTTTTAGAGGAATAACGCAATATTGTGACGCATTACTTTCCAGAAAAAGTAACTAAGTAACGTAATTAGTTACTGTTTTAAGGGAGTAACGCAATTTTGTAACGCATTACTTTCTATAAAAAGTAACTAAGTAACGTAATTAGTTACTTTTTTAGAGGAATAACGCAATATTGTAACGCATTACTTTCTATAAAAAGTAACTAAGTAACGTAATTAGTTACTGTTTTAAGGGAGTAACGCAATATTGTAACGCATTACTTTCTATAAAAAGTAACTAAGTAACGTAATTAGTTACTGTTTTAAGGGAGTAACGCAATATTGTAACGCATTACTTTCTATAAAAAGTAACTAAGTAACGTAATTAGTTACTGTTTTAGAGGAATAACGCAATATTGTAACGCATTACTTTCTATAAAAAGTAACTAAGTAACGTAATTAGTTACTGTTTTAAGGGAGTAACGCAATATTGTAACGCATTACTTTCCAGAAAAAGTAACTAAGTAACGTAATTAGTTACTGTTTTAAGGGAGTAACGCAATATTGTAACGCATTACTTTCTATAAAAAGTAACTAAGTAACGTAATTAGTTACTGTTTTAAGGGAGTAACGCAATATTGTAACGCATTACTTTCTATAAAAAGTAACTAAGTAACGTAATTAGTTACTGTTTTAAGGGAGTAACGCAAAATTGTAACGCATTACTTTCTATAAAAAGTAACTAAGTAATGTAATTAGTTACTTTTTTAGAGGAATAACGCAATATTGTGACGCATTACTTTCCATAACAAGTAACTAAGTAACGTAATTAGTTACTTTTTTAGAGGAGTAACGCAATACTGTAACCCATTATTTTCTAAAAAAAGTAACTAAGTAACGTAATTAGTTACTTTTTTAGAGGAATAACGCAATATTGTGACGCATTACTTTCCATAACAAGTAACTAAGTAACGTAATTAGTTACTTTTTTAGAGGAATAATGCAATATTGTGACGCATTACTTTCCATAACAAGTAACTAAGTAACGTAATTAGTTACTGTTTTAAGGGAGTAACGCAATATTGTAACACATTACTTTTAAAAGTAACTTTCCCCAACACTGATTATCACTGCGAGACGTTCATTTTCGTTTCCCATCAGCAGCTGCAGATGTCCTACATGATTAAGTGTTTCAACTCAATTCAATAATTACATGGATTGCTCTGACTTTCACTCTGTACTCTGTTTCTGTCAGTCGACCTCGATTCAGAGTCTAGAATACAGTGAAAAGCTCAACTCATTACATTCTTTCTTTATATTTCTCTGTCTGTGCATCATCTAAAAGATTCATCAGATTAGACCCCGTTTTTGGTACTTTATGTAACTCATTGAACTTAATGCTTTATTTTTGGCTCGTTTGTGGCAGAAAACAGGTCAGAAGAGCTTCTGCAGTCAAGATGAATTTCTGAACATCCCGGATAGATTTGATGGCGACTGACAGCTGTAGGAAACGCTCGCTGAATCGTGACGTTCACGTCAGGCTGACAGACGTTTGCCCGGAGCGCTTTTGATGATATCAATCTAAAGGGGCGTACTTTTGATCAAGAACCTGTTTAGCGGTTTATTTGGCGTCATGAATGAAGGTTGACACGTTTGTCTTGAACTGACGTTGGCGATCAAAAGCTCTTAATCTCGATCTCAGGTGTCAGATTTACACACATCTCTTCAGGTTTCTTCATTATTGTGGTTTCATCTTAGATTTTCATGCTCAAAATAGCACATAACAGCAAACAGGGTTACTGCAGGTCTTAAAAAGCTCTTACACAAAACAAGGCCTAAAAAAGGTCTTAAATCAGAGCTAGACATTAAATGTTGCATGTGCTGCTAAAAATTAATATTTTTTATTCTGTGATTGGCTAATGGTTTATTAAAATAATATATGGACGCTGCTGTGATGTACTCTGAAAACAACATGGCTCATAATTTACAGGACGTTTATAAAAC
>CM065119.1:442500-595000 GCA_033026305.1 Cirrhinus molitorella
GTGAACAATATTTTATGTCATTTTGCTTCTGCAGTAATGTATTTTAGATTTAACAACCTTTAGTCATTTGCACATGAAAGCAAGATAAACTTGTCAAGGAAGAATATCACGTTTTGCGGTAAAAGTTATTTCTGTACATTTAAACAGTAATCTGTTGGAAGTTGTATTTTCAGACTTTTAAGTGCTGCTAATGTAAGACATTTACATTTAGAGAGCGTATTGACGTACTGTGTTCCCTTCTTTAATTTACTCCTCAAAATTTCTTTACCTGGTCTTAAAAAAGTCTTTACTTTCATCAAACCTACAGAAACCCTGGAGATGAACACTGAAGATGGATATCAACACGATCAAGGTGCTTCAGTTGTTGTTCTGTGCTTTTGTTGTTTGTTAGAGGTTTCTCCATTTCTTCTAAGATAAAAGTTTCTGGATGGTTATACATTAAAGAGAATTAGAGAAAAACTAGTTGAAAGTTTTTTGTTTTTAATGTGATGCTCACATCATGAGCTGCTGAAAATCATAATGTGAATATAATACTTTGTACAAGTACTAATAGTACAAGTTCATAAATGTTATTCTAAATAGTTTAGAGATTACTGGGAAGGGTCTTTCAAGAAAATACAGTTACTGTGTCTGAGTGTATAAATCACATTCTGCTTTCAGAATTTAGGTTTTGACTTAAAATTTGAAATGACTGCAATTAATCTTTAATTTTCAGTGAGTAATGAGTTTAAATCTAAACCATTATTTGTCCATCATCATCAAAAATGTTTTTCTTACTTAGATTTTTTGTCTTGTTTCCAGCCAAAATATCATATATAAGAATTTTCTGGACAAGTAAAAATTATTGTCTTGTTTTCAGAAAAAAAAACAAGTCAAAATTAAGTGAGTTTTTGCATAGAACAAGCAAAATAATCTGCCAATGGGGTAAGCAAAATAATCTTATTTCAAGCGGAAAACTTAACTTTGACTTCTTTTTTTCTGAAAACAAGACAATAATTTTTACTTGTCTAGAAAATCATTATTGATTTAACTGATATTTATATTTTGCCTGGAAACAAGACAAGAAAAATAAAATATAAAAATGAATAAAGACAATAAAAATATTTAGAGATTATGAACATTTACAGAAGTAAACAGTGGAATATCTTTGTAGATTCACAGGTTTTACCAGTAATTTCTTGCAAAGCTCACACTGCAAACCATGTTTTACTTAATCATTTGTTGTTGTTTTCCATTACAAATATCTAATCAAGATGCATTTTCTTGAGAAGCAATATGACTTGAGATATTATGCTTTGTTTTTTGAAAAAACTACAAATTTTGTTGGCTTTAACATAAAACAAGAACAAATATCTGCCCGTGGGGTAAGAAAAATAATATTGTTTTCCCTTTGAATAATGATGATTTTTATGACCCCATTGGTAGATATATTTTTTTCTGGTTTTAAGCAACAGTAAACAGTGTTGGGAAAAGTTACCTTTAAAAGTAATGCATTACAATATTGCGTCACTCTCTAAAAAAGTAACTAATTATGTTACTCAATGCGTTACATTACTTTTGCATTACTTTTTTTTTTAATCTGGTCAGGGCTTTTTTTTTTTTTTTTAATATAACATTTAAATGTTTAGCAAATATAAAAGCCCTTTCACAACAAAAAGGGAAATGAATAAGCCTAAGGCTGAAACAGAACTGTACAGAACTGTAGGAAATGGAAGTTCAACACTCTTCAGCAATGAGAAAAATGAAGCACTAATGTTAGTTAATCTAAAGTATGTTTTAATTATTAGTACAGTTAAATTGGATCAACAAAGGTCAACAGTAAAGTCATTGGTTAATAAAATGGGATTAAATACATAGGGGTCAATTAAATTTGTTATTAATTTGGATTATTGATTAATAAGTTTCTTTTGCATTTTTGCACTTTCCTATTTGATAATGTAAAGTCGCTTTGACACAATCTGTCTTGTAAAAAGCGCTATATCAATAAAGGTGACTTGACTTACCATTACTTTTTTGAGATATTTTCTTGTAAATGAAACAGTAACTTGAAACTAGAATGTACATTTCCTGAAGAAAATGTGAATGGTGCTTGCAGTGACAAATCGATGCACTCGGTTGCTACGATTTTGCTAGGCAGTTGCTGGGGTGCTTGGATTGGTTGCTAGGGCCTTTGCTATGTGGTTGCTAGGGTAATCAGGGTGGTTGCTAAGATGCTGCTATGTGGTTGCTAGGGCGGTTGCTAGGGTACCCAGGGTGGTTGCTAAGGTGTTGCTATGCGGTTGCTAGGGTACCAGGGGCAGTTGCTAGGGTGTTGCTGTGCGGTTGCTAGGGTACCTGGGCTGGTTGCTAGGGTGTTGTTATGCGGTTGCTAGGGTACTCAGGTGGTTGCTAGGGTGGTTGCTATGCAGTTGCTAGGGTACCAGGGGCAGTTGCTAGGGTACCCAGGGTGGTTGCTAAGGTGTTGCTATGCGGTTGCTAGGGTACCTGGGCTGGTTGCTAGGGTGTTGTTATGCGGTTGCTAGGGTACTCAGGTGGTTGCTAGGGTGGTTGCTATGCAGTTGCTAGGGTACCGGGGCAGTTGCTAGGGTGATCAGGGTGGTTGCTAGGGTGTTGTTATGCGGTTGCTAGGGTAGTCAGGTGGTTGCTAGGGTGGTTGCTATGCAGTTGCTAGGGTACCGGGGCAGTTGCTAGGGTGATCAGGGTGGTTGCTAGGGTGTTGCTATGCGGTTGCTAGGGTCCTCGAGTGGTTGCTAGGGTGTGGCTATGATGAAGATTTTGGGTCATTACTTATTAGCTGGTTGATAAGATGTCAAATGAGTGAGAGAGAGTGAGAGAGGTCCTGCGTGTGTGAAAGTGACAGCTGAAATTCAAAGTTCGGAACATTCCGCCATTCAAAGTCAGTGGGACTTTTTGGCCACTTTTTCGTCCGCTGTGCGAACATCGTACACCCGATCGCTTATAAAAGTCACAGCACACCTGTCCTTAATGAGCCGGTCGATTTGACACCTCATTCATGGGTCTAGGACAAACGGTGCGGGACGAGTTACGCGCCGAAGTTTTGTGTGGAAGAAGAAGAAGAAGAAGCAGAATAATAAGTATGCAAGAGAACAATAATGATGCTTCGCCAGAGGCAAGCACCATTAAAAAGTAATATTTTGTGTTACTTGTAATGCGTTACCCCAACACTGACAGCAAATATATCTAGATCAAAGAATGTTTAGATATTTGTACTGGAAAGCAAGTCAAAAACACTATTTTTGCAGCACATCTTCTGATGATTGACGTCTGATTTTGTTCAGGTTTCCTCTTCGTATCTGCAGTGTTTCTGTGTTCAGCTCAGCCGGTTAAAGGACATTCATTGGACAGACGTCACAGCGGCGGTATCTGCTGCTAATGCTGTCGTTTGATTGGTCGCCCCGCGGTTCCAGCGCCATTGATTGGGCTCATTTTGAGAATAAATCACGTCCGGCGCGAGGTGCGCGGTGATGGAGAGCCGGCTAATGGCTAGTTCTCCTGCGGCTAGTGCCGCCTGACCCCTCGGGTCAAAGCAATAATGAAAGTGTCCCGGCCTTTATCGTGCCTCGCTGGCCTCCTCCATCCGTCTGCCTCTCTCATAAAGCGCATCGTCGTCTGTAGAGGAATGGCTTAAACGTATTTAATCGCTCAAACACGGGACCCACAGCACCTCGGGTCCTCACCGCTGAGACTCCACCGAAACACCCTCAAAATAAATATAGAAAACCTACACTACCGTCAAAAGTTTGGGGTCAGTAAGACTTGTAATGCTTTTTAAAGAAGTATCTAATGCTCATTAAGGCTATATTTGATCAAAAATACAGAAAAAAACAGTAATATTGCAAAATGTTTTTACAATTTAATTTTTTATTTTTTATTTTAATATACTATAAAATATACTTTATTTCTGTGATGCAAAGCTGAATTTTCATCAGCTGTTACTCCAGTCTTAAGTGTCACATGATATTTGAGAAATCATTCTAATATGATAAATGTATTATTCGAATTATCAATGTTGAACTATTTTTGCGGAACCTGTGATTATTTTTTTCAGGATTCTTTGTCCAATAACAAGGTTTAAAAAAACAGCATTTATTCAAAAGTCAAAACTTTTGAATAAATAAAAGTTTGGGGTCAGTACATTTATTTTTTTTAAGAAATACAATTTTTTACAATTTTTTAATACTTTTATTCACCAAGAATGTGTTCACTTAATAAAAAGTGATAGCATAAATTTACATTGTTAGAAAATATTTATATTTTGAATAAATGCTGTTTTTTTAAACCTTGTTATTGAACAAAGAATCCTGAAAAAAATAATCACAGGTTTCACAAAAATAGTTGACGGAACAACTGTTGATAATTCGAATAATAAATTTATCATATTAGAATGATTTCTGAAGGATCATGTGACACTTAGGACTGGAGTAACAGCTGATGAAAATTCAGCTTTGCATCACAGAAATAAATTATATTTTATAGTATATTAAAATAAAAATAAAAAAATTAAATTGTAAAAACATTTTGCAATATTACTGTTTTTTTTCTGTATTTTTGATCAAGTAAATATAGCCTTGATGAGCATTATACCGGTCACAAGTCTTACTGACCCCAAACTTTTGACTGGGAGTGTATGTGCTAATTAGTAAACGCCACTGTTTTCTACTGTGATACTGGATGCTATCAGAGAGGCTATTTACTGAAATACAGGCTGCAGCTTATATTTCCCAACATTGTTTTTTAAATGTCTTTGCAAAATATTAAACTCACGTCAGACTCATTGACAGCCAGCTGTTTTTCACCTAAGACAGCGATTGTAGGGTTTCTGCAAGTTTGAAAAAAAGTCTTAATTCACATTTTGGCAAATTAGAGACTTAAAATGTTCTAAATAGGTCTTTAACTCTTTAACTGTCACTTTGATTTTTGAACATAGACGTACAAATGTATTATTTAAGTTTATTTTTTTATATTTCATGAACAAAAACATTTTGTGATATGATTTTGATGTACGTTTTCCATCGTAGTGCATTGTCTGATTTTAAAATGGTTTGAATTTTGAGATTTTAAGTTTTTAAGTGCTGTATAATTTCTTATGATTTCTAAAGCATGATGGGAAAAAGGCAACGAAGAAAGTCTTTTTATGACAAAGGTCAGAACTCTTGTTATGAAGTAGATTTTTAAGGGTGCACTCTTTTCATAAATGAATCTATTAGTTTTCCTACTAAATATGTAACAAAAAAAAAAAAAAGGCAAATATCTATTTAGGAGTCTTAGACCTTTCCCTTTCCCTTCATGATTAAATTAGGATTTATTTGTAAAACGATCAAGTACGGTGGCAATTAAGGGGTTAAACACTTAAAGACGTCAATAAATTCATAGCATTAAAATTTAGCATGCACTGCAAAAAAAATTATATCTACTGTACCTTTGTCTTGTTTTCTGGTACACATCCAAAACATCCCTAAATCCAGATACTTTTACCAGTGATTTTATCTTCATTGATGTTTTTGAGAATTATTTGCTCTTGAACAAACCCAACAATTAGCTAAATCTCACTCAGAAATGTGTAGTAAAATTCATGAGTAATTACAAAGAAATGGCAAATAACACATTGAATTAAACATTCTGAAAGAATAAATTAGTATTTTCTTAAAAAAAACAAAAACATACTCCAGTAAAAATAATTTGTACAGCATATACACAAGTTAATGCTCAACAAGGCTGCATTAATTTAATCAGAAATACAGAAAAATAAATATTGTAAAATATTATTATTATGTAAAAATGTTTTTCTGCTTTAAATCAAATTTCTGTGATCAAAGTTGAATTTTCAGCATCATTACTCCAGTCTTCAGTGTCGCATGATCCTTCAGAAATCATTCTAATATTCTGATTTATTATTAGTGTTGGAAACATTATTATTATTTATTTATTTTTTTAGAAACTCATTCCAGAGTTCAGCATTACACACAATGATATGGGTTAAAATGAGTTTAAAAACAGCCAATTTCTCTCCAAAACGTTGCTAAGTTTTAGCATTTTGTGATAAATAAATGATAATCATTAACCATGACAATTTATGTTACAATTTTAACATATATACATTGTTCGTGGCATCATCCCCTAATTTTTTTAAACACATTTTTATATACTGAACATATAAATAAAAAAAAGTATAAAAATAAATAATAAACAGCACAGTTCTTTCTTAGTCGTAGTCCTATTAAATGCAGCCATAATCAAAGTAGGTTATACTCTCTCAATATTCAAAGTGCATATAGAGACCACATTTTTCAAAAATGATACAGAGCTAGACACCTGTTATATAGCTATGAATTATTTATGATTAGAAATCATTCTAATATTCTGATTTATTATTAGTGTTGGAAACATTATCATTATTTATTTATTTATTTATTTGGAACCAAAGATTTTTTGATGAATAAAAAGTTAAAAAAGAACAGCATTTATTTAAAATACTGTTCAAAAGTTTTTTTTTTTTAAAGAAATGATAACTTTTATTGACCAAGGATGTGTTAAATTGATAAAAAAGTGATAGCATAGATGTACATTGTTAGAAAAGATTTATATTTTATATTGTAATAACATTTTGCAGTTTTTATATAATATTAGTGCTGTCAAACGATTAATCGTGATTAATCGCATCCAAAATAAAAGTTTATGTTTACATACTATATATTTGTGTACTGTGTAAATTTAATATTTACATATAAATACACACACATGCATGTATATATTAAGGAAAAATATTTTAGAGTTATATCTAAATCTAAATCTAAATTGTATACAGGTATAAATATATATACATATAATATTTTGTTTTAATATATACATATATGTGTGTTTATTTATATGTACATAATAAATATACAAAGTAAACACACATATAGTATGGAAACATAAACTTTTATTTTGGATGCGATTAATCGCGATTAATCGTTTGACAGCCCTAATATATATATATATATATATATATATATATATTTGATCAAATAAAGGCAGTCTTGAAGAGCGTAGGAGACTTCTTTAAAAAACATTACAAGTCTTACTGATCCCAAACTTTCAAGCGGCAGTATATGTGTTTATTTGCATGTGTTGTGTTCAATATTTATTGTCAGTGTGTTGGTTGATATTCCTCTCAACTTCAGTTGTGTTGTGTTTATATACAGCTCAGTTTTTTTACTGACTGCTAATAACTAAATACTTTTGATTTATTCATTGAACAAACTGTGTATCGGTGGTTGTAAAGTAAGTGCGTGTGTGTGTGTGTGTGTGTGTGTGTCTGTAATCAGCTCTGCACTGGTTGAATTGTAACACAAACCGCGAGACACTCTGCTCTTTGATCTTCAGCTCAGTCTCTTTCATCTTCATCTCAGACTCTCTTCAGCTCTTTGTGTCGTTTGTTCGAGCATCACATCTAATAAACACACACACACACACACACACACACACACACACACACACACACACACACACACACACATTAACATGAATAGAGAGTCTGTGTGCTGCTGGTGAGCACAGATTGCAGCATCCGTAGAGCAGCTCTTAACCTGAGCTGAGGTAACTCACATCCGTCTGTGATCATGCAGAAAGACTTTCTAAAGCACCGGCTGATCTATAAACCTTTATAAACTACTTTCAGATGCGGACTGTTATTACGGTCACTAAAATAAAATAATATACAGTGCCGCTTGAAAGTTTGTGAAAACTTTAGAATTTTCTATTTTTCTATAAATATGACGCGAAACATCATCGGATTTTCATGTAAGTCCTGAAAGTAGACAAAGAGATCCCAATCAAACAAGCGAGAGAAAAATATTTGCTTTGTCATTTATTTATTGAGAAAAATGATCCATATCTGTGCATTGCAAAAGTATGTGAATCTTTGCTCCCTTTTGCTGGAGTAACCGAAGGTAAAGTTTCTTAAATGCTGATCTGTCCTGCAAAATCACATGGAGGAGTTTTAGCCCATTCCTTAATGCAGAAACACTTAAACTCTGTGATGTTGGTGCGTTTCCTCCTATGAACTGCTTGCTTAGGTCCCTCCGCAACATTTTAAGTGGATTAAGGTCTGGTCTTTGACTGAGAAGAACTTTGTTCTTCTTTAAACATTCTTTGGTGGAATGACTTGTGTGCTTGGGGTTGTTGTTTTGCCGCATGACTGTCCTGATGTTTTCCTTTAGAGTTTGCTGGTATAATTCAGAATTCATTGTTTTATCAATGATGGCAGGCTGTAATGGCCAAGATGCAGCATAACAGGCCCAAGCCATGATACCACCACCATGTTTCACAAATGGATGGGATGGGTGTTATTTTCTCTGAAAATAATAGTTTCTAATTTAAACCAGTAAGTTCAGTTTTGGTTTAATCCATCCATTAAACCATTCTCCAATAGTCCTCTGGCTTGTCCACATTGTCCTCCATTTGTAGAGGACAATGTTTGTCTGACTGTGGATTTGTGGAGTTCAAACCCTTTAAAGATGGTTTTGTAAACTTTTCTAGCCTGATGAGCAACACCAAGTCTTTTCCCGAGTTCCTCAGTAATCTTTTTTGTTCATGACTTGATTCACTTCCACAAACATGATGAGACTTTGATAGATCCCTGTTCTTTGAATAAAACAGGTCACATACTGACATTTTATTGCACTGACTGAAAACACATCTGCACAGATTAAAATAACTGCTAATCAAAGAGATTCACATACTTTTGCGACGCACAGATATATAACACTGGATCATTTTTTCTTAATAAATAAATGACTAAGAAAATATTTTTCTCTCACTTGTTTGATTGGCTTCTCTTTGTCTACTTTCAGGACTTGAATGAAAATCTGGTGATGTTTTGGGTCATATTTATGCAGAAATATTGAAAATTGTAAAGGGTTCACCAACTTTCAAGTGGCACTATATATACACTGCAAAAATGCTTTTCTAGCTTAGATTTTTTGTCTTGTTTCCAGCCAAAAGATCTAAAATCTTAAATCAAGAATTATTTTCTAGGCAAGTGCACATTAATGTCTTGTTTTCAGAAAAAATAAGTTAAAATTAAGTGAGTTTTTGCTTGAAACAAGCAAAATAATCTGCCAATGGGGTAAGCAAAATAATCTAGTCTTCTGCTTGAAATAAGATTATTTTGCTTTCCCCATTGGCAGATTATTTTGCTTGTTTCAAGCAAAAACTCACTTAATTTTGACTTATTTTTTCTGAAAACAAGACAATAATTTTTACTCGTCTAGAAAATCCTTCTTGATTTAAGAATTTTTAGATATTTTGGCTCGAAACAAGACAAAAAATCTTTGCTAGAAAAGCATTTTTTGCAGTGTATTTATATATGTGTGTGTGTGTGTGTGTGTGTGTGTGTGTTTAGTTTAATCAGGGCACAGGAAGTGCGGTGATTAGCGGAGCTGGTTCTAATTAGAGGATCATGAGCCGGACTCAATCCAAACACAAACGCGGCTCCAGACGCCTCACAGCAGGCTGGCATTTCACATGTTTCTGATTTAACACAGTTGTTTTCATTGTAATTTGTGCTGAACTCTTAAAAAAAATAGTTTAAAATAAATCAATCTAGTATTTGTCAAATTTAGCCATATTGCAGATTTATTATAATTAGACATTTATTGTTGTATATATTTATTTTGTTTCTATTTGTATTGGTTTCAGTTTGTAGAGTTATTGAATGCATTTAATAACTACTAATATAATTAACACAAACGTTTGACCGTTTCTGTAATCATAAAATAGCAGAAACTAATATTGTAAAGCAAGTGGATGATATTACATTATAATGCACTCCTGAGTTATAAATACTTCAATGAGACGATAAGAAATTTGACCATGGACCACAAAACTAGTTGTTAGGCTCAGTTTTTTTCATTGAGATTCATATATTACAAGCTTTCAGATGAGCTTTTTTTATTGATGTATGGTTTGTGAGGATAGGACAATATTTGTCTGAAATACAACTATTTGAAAATCTCCAATCTGAGGGTGCAAAACAAACTAAATATTGAGAAAATCGCCTTTAAAGTTGTACAAATTAAGATTTTAGCAATGCATATTACTAATCGAAAATTACGTTTTGATATATTTACGGTAGGAAATGTACAAAAGATCTTCATGGAGCATGATCTTCACTTAATATCCTAATGGTTTTTGACATAAAAGAAAAAATCTCAATATTTAGATTTTTTTTGCACCCTCAGATTTCAGATTTTCAGATATTTCAGACAAATATTGTCCTATCCTAACAAACCATACATCAATGGAAAGCTTATTTATTCGGCTTTCTAATGTTCAAATCTCAGTTTCAAGAAATTTACCCTTGTGACTAGTTTAGTGCTCCAGGTTACAATTTAGATATGCTTCTAGACTTTAAGACTATTGCATTATGTTTTTCAGATTTATGGATATAGTGCTTTATAAAATACAGATCGCATCAAAGCAGCTTTTCAGCGAGTTTTCAGTAACCTCATTCAAGTGCAAGTTTGATAAACTTGTTATAAAGTCTTTAAGCCCCCATTATGTCATGAATGTTGAGAAGATAATGTTTCGGTAACACATGGCATCGTAAGTGTTGCTTATTTTAGTGAAATCACACATAATAATGTGCTTTTGTAGGTTGTTGGAGGTAAATCTGAGAGTACCTCTATCAAAAAGTCTCTTTATACTGACCACATTAAACCATTATAATCATTTCTGTCTCAGTGTGGACTTGAGAAGGTTTCTGTAGCTGTTTGTCCATGTATTACCTAGAAAATAAACACTACACAGTGCAGTAGGATTCAGTCTGAAAGGGTTTACAGTAATTCAACAGCCTGATCTGATTTAGTCGCTATCATGTGGAAAAATCAGTGTTTACTAGTGGACTGTAAGTAGCGCAGAAAATTGCTATTCAGATGCCTTTGCCTATTTCCAGGTTTAAGTCAACTTTAATTTCACAACAGTGTTTCAGTCTTTGAATCAGTCATCAGACTGATGATTTGTCATAATTGTTCCTACGCTCCAGTCTTCTGTTCGCATTTCTTTAGATTTTCAGTGTTTCTGATGTCGCACATTGTATGTCCATATTTTAAAGTAATTTAGGTTACGTTCAAAAATGCATACTGTCTAGTAGGCACTACATTTGATTATCTATTTGTGACCCTGAAGCACAAAACCTTGAGTCTTGAGTAGCAATAGCCAAAAATACATTGTATGGGTCAAAACTATAGATTTTATGCCCAAAATCATTAGGATATTAAGTAAAGATCATGCTCCATGAAGATATTTTGTAAATTTCCTACTGTAAATATATCAAAACTTAATTTTTAATTAATAATATGCATTGCTAAGAACTTCATTTCACAACTTTAAAGGTGATTTTCTCAATATGTAGATTTTTTTGCACCCTCAGATTTTCAAATAGTTGTATCTCGGACATATTTTCCTATCCTAACAAAAAATCCTAATAAAGCAATTGTATTTATTTGTAAATTAATTTTGGCTACAGTTATTTGTACAGCAAACATTATGATTACTTTACAATGCGAAAGGCTTTAAGTGTTACCAAGTGTTATGTGGTATGTATACACTGCAAAAAAAGGTTTTCTTACTTAGTATTTTTGTCTTGTTTTCTAGTATAAATAATTAATATCGCAACATTCTTAAATCAAGATGCATTTACTTGACAATTAAAATCATTTCAGATATTAAGTCTTGTTTTCTAAAAAAAAAATATAAACATTTTGTTAAACAAAATTGTGCTTGTTTTCGTCTTAAAACAAACAAAAATATCTGCCAATGGGGTTAGAAAAATAATCATAATTCAAAGGCTAAGCAAGATTTTCTTCTCGCCCTATTGTCAGATATTTTTGCTTATTTTAAAAGCAATAACTTTTTTTTTTTTTTTTTTAAGAAAATGACATAATATCTAAAGTCGTTTTACTTCTAAAGTAAATTAATCTTGATTCAAGAAGTGTTAGATATTTATAATAGAAAACAAGCACAAATATCTGCCAGTGGGCTAAGAAAAATGATCTTAATTCAAAGGCTAAACATGATTTTTTTATTGCCCCATTATCAGATATTTCAGCTTGTTTTAAGCAAAAACAAACAACATTTTGATAACTTTTTTTTTTAGAAAATGACATAATATATAAAGTCATTTTACTTCTAAAGTAAATTAATCTTGATTCAAGTTTTAGGCATTTATAATATAAAACAAGGCCAATGGGGTTAGAAAAATAATCTTAATTCAAAGGCTAAACAATATTTTTTTCTTGCCCCATTGTCAGATATTTCAGCTTGTTTTAAGCAAAAATTAACAAAATTTTGATAACTTTTTTTTTTAGAAAACGACATAATATCTAAAGTCGTTTTACTTCTAAAGTAAATTCATCTTGATTCAAGAAGTGTTAGATATTTATAATAGAAAACAAGCACAAATATCTGCCAATGGGGTAAGAAAAATAATCTTAATTCAAAGGCTAAACGTGATTTTTTCCGTGCCCCGTTGGCAGATATTTCAGCTTGTTTTAAGCAAAAATGAATAAAATTTTTATTACTTTTTTTTTTTTTTTAGAAAATGACAGTCTAAAGTTGTTTTACTTCTAAAATAAATTCATCTTGATTCAAGAAGTTTTAGATATTTATACTAGAAAGCAAGACAAAAATACTAAGTAAGAAAATCATTTTTTGCAGTGCATGAGTAGAACGATCACCATATTGTTGCTTTCCATCAAATGCTCACTTCAGAATCTCTGCAGAAAGAATAAGGTCATCCAGGTATTTTTCACATACAATCTAGTATGTAAGTAAGTGTACTCAGATGCAGTAACGGAGTGTGTCTGTTTTACTGTCACAGGTTCATCATGAGCTGTAAATAATCAAACGGCCGCAGGTTGTCCAGAGAGACAGAGAAGGACGGCAGCACACATCCAGAGGTTTGCCTGTCAAATAACCTTCGCTTTAATGAATAAATGACAGAAAGCGCCGTGTGAATCTCAAAGTTCCTGTGTGAAACAATTACTTCATCGCGGCTCAGTGTGAGGGGCCCGAGAGAACAAAGACGGTGTGCTGAGTTTTGCTGATTTTCAATTTGCCGTTTAAACAAAATCTGCACGGAAAGGGCGTCTGCTTAGCTTTTAATAAAACATGTATTATGCTTATTTTGACGAAACGGTGGCGAGCGCCGGTCGCTCTCTCCTTCCCTTCAAAGCTCCGCAGACGCTTTTATCTCCAGAGAATGGGCAAATGGTCCTTGCAACATCCAGCGTGACATAAAAAGAAGCCAAATTACATATAATAATGTTTAACACGACTTTCCAATGAGCCATTTCTTCCTTTTGAAATAGCGGAATGGTCTTTTTTTTTCTCCACGGGCCTTGAGGTATTACCTCGGTATCCTTTCATGTACCTGCGGACGCCGGCGGCTGCGGTTCTCCGGATGACAGAGATGAAATGGGCTGCCGGGAAAGGGAGTTGCCGCCACACGTCATTTCATCTGAATGGCCGAGAAGCGTCTGAAAACACAATTATCCTCCCTCGCTCGGCCTTCCGTCTGCTCACGCTCGCTCTCGACCTTTCTGCTGTCGCCGGTTCAGCGGCTAATGAGCGCACGCATGTGGGCCGCTCTGGAGTGTTTCTGAGTGAGGTTTCGTCTCGTTAGGCGTCACATGCACAGGGTTTGCACGGGTCATGGAATTTCTGGAATATCATGGAATTTTAAAAGGTGTATTCCAGTCATTGAAAGTCAGGGAATTTAGACTTTTTTTCTCAGAATTGTGAGATAAACTCAGAAGAAAAAAAGTCAAAATGTTAAGATAAGTTGCAATTGCGAGGAAAAAAAACCTGAATCGTGAGATAAAAAGTCGCAATTGCGAGAAAAAAAGTCAGAATCGTGAGATAAAAAGTCGCAATTACGAGAAAAAAGTCAGAATCGTGAGATAAAAAGTCGCAATTGCGAGAAAAAAAGTCAGAATCGTGAGATAAAAAGTCACAATTGCGAAAAAAAATCGGAATCGTGAGATAAAAAGTCGCAATTGCAAGAAGAAAACCCGGAATCATAAGACAAAAAGTTGTAACTGCAAGAAAAAAAGTCAGAATTGTGAGATGAAAAAGTCGCAATTGCGAGAAAAAAATGGAATCGTGAGATAAAAAGTTGCAATTGCGAGAAAAAAAAAATCGGAATCGTGAGATAAAAAGTCGTAACTGCAAGAAAAAAAGTCAGAATCGTGAGATAAAAAGTCGTAACTGCAAGAAAAAAAGTCAGAATTGTGAGATAAAAAGTCGCAATTGCGAGAAAAAAAATGGAATCGTGAGATAAAAAGTTGCAATTGCAAGAGAAAAAAATCGGAATCATGAGATAAAAAGTCGTAACTGCAAGAAAAAAAAATCGAAATCGTGAGATGAAAAAGTCGTAACTGCAAGAAAAAAAAGTCAGAATCGTGAAATGAAAGAGTCACAATTGCGAGAAAAAAAATCGGAATCGTGAGATAAAAAGTTGCAATTGCGAGAAAAAAAATCTGAATCTTGAGATGAAAAAGACGCAGTTGTGAGAAAAAAAAGTCAGAACCGTGAGATAAAAAAGTCATAACTGCAAGAAAAAAAAGTCCGAATCGTGCGATAAAAAGTTTCATCTGAATGGCAGAGAAGCGTCTGAAAACACAATTATCCTCCCTCACTCGGCCTTCCGTCTGCTCACGCTCGCTCTCGACCTTTCTGCTGTCGCCGGTTCAGCGGCTAATGAGCGCACGCATGTGGGCCGCTCTGGAGTGTTTCTGAGTGAGGTTTCGTCTCGTTAGGCGTCACATGCACAGGGTTTGCACGGGTCATGGAATTTCTGGAATATCATGGAATTTTAAAAGGTGTATTCCAGTCATTGAAAGTCTGAATTGTGAGATAAACTCGCAATTGCAAGGTATACAGTCAGAATTGCATGATATAAATTGCAATTGCGAGAAAAAAAGTCATAATGTTGAGATAAGTTGCAATTGCGAGGAAAAAAAAATCTGAATCGTGAGATAAAAAGTCGTAATTGCGAGAAAAAAAAATTCAGAATCGTGAGATAAAAAGTCACAATTGCGGAAAAAAAAATCGGAATCGTGAGATAAAAAGTCGCACTTCCGTCTGCTCACGCTTGATCCCGACCTTTCTGCTGTCGCCGGTTCAGTGGCTAATGAGCGCACGCATGTGGGCCGCTCTGGAGTGTTTCTGAGTGAGGTTTCGTCTCGTTAGGCGTCACATGCACAGGGTTTGCACGGGTCATGGAATTTCTGGAATATCATGGAATTTTAAAAGGTGTATTCCAGTCATTGAAAGTCTGAATTGTGAGATAAACTCGCAATTGCAAGGTATACAGTCAGAATTGCATGATATAAATTGCAATTGCGAGAAAAAAAGTCATAATGTTGAGATAAGTTGCAATTGCGAGGAAAAAAAAATCTGAATCGTGAGATAAAAAGTCGTAATTGCGAGAAAAAAAAATTCAGAATCGTGAGATAAAAAGTCACAATTGCGGAAAAAAAAATCGGAATCGTGAGATAAAAAGTCGCACTTCCGTCTGCTCACGCTTGATCCCGACCTTTCTGCTGTCGCCGGTTCAGTGGCTAATGAGCGCACGCATGTGGGCCGCTCTGGAGTGTTTCTGAGTGAGGTTTTGTTTTGTTAGGCGTCACATGCACAGGGTTTGCACAGGTCATGGAATTTCTGGAATATCATGGAATTTTAAAAGGTGTATTCCAGTCATTGAAAGTCAGTGAATTTAGACTTTTTTTTTTTTATTGTTAGATAAACTCGCAATTGCGAGTCATAATGTTGAGATAAAAAGTTGCAATTGCGAGGAAAAAAAATCTGAATCGTGAGATAAAAAGTCGCAATTGTGAGAAAAAAAGTCTGAATCGTGAGATAAAAAGTCGCAATTGTGAGGAAAAAAAGTCAGAATCGTGAGATAAAAAGTCACAATTGCAAGAAAAAAAAATCTGAATCGTGAGATAAAATGTCGCAATTGTGAGAAAAAAACCCCAGAATCATAAGACAAAAAGTTGTAACTGCAAGAAAAAAAGTCAGAATTGTGAGATGAAAAAGTCGCAATTGCGAGAAAAAAATGGAATCGTGAGATAAAAAGTTGCAATTGCGAGAAAAAAAAAAATCTGAATCGTGAGATAAAAAGTCGTAACTGCAAGAAAAAAAAGTCAGAATTGTGAGATGAAAAAGTCGCAGTTGCAAGAAAAAAAGTCAGAATCGTGAGATAAAAAAGTCACAATTGCGAGAAAAAAATGTTACATTTTACATTTTATTCCCTTCATCCGGCAATCACTACAGTCAAATGCAGTCACCAGGCTGTACCTGAGAACTAAGGCAAACATGTCAGGAAAATTTACATTTCAAGAGCTTTGGCTACAAAATGACCACTTCAAAGACTGGGTGTGAAAAGCAGATGATAGAGAAGCAAAAAACTAAATGTTACGATAAACTCGCAATTGTGAGAAAAAAGTCAGAATTGTGTGATAAAAAGTTGCAAATGTAAGTTATAAAGTCAGAATTGCGAGTTTTATCTTTATCCTTTTTTTATTTAGTGGCAGAAACGGGCTTCCATAGTTTTGTACTAAAAGCGTCTGTGAACATTATTACTTCTATTATTTTTTTTATTTTTTTTTTAGTTATTATTAAATTGACTTGAGAAAGCTAACTTTGATCCGCTGTTTAAACTACTGAGACTACATTTTCTGACTGTACTCCTCCTAGAGCTTTAACTCGACAAACTCCAAACTCAGGCCAGATCTTCAGACTGATCTGACTCCAGTTGCTATATCTTTTCTAACTGATTTTCCTAAAAATAACGATTAAAACTGTGAAAAATCCCATAGACTTCCATTGAGGGAATGTTCAAATGAGCAAAGACTATTCAAACTCACACTGACAAAACTCCCACAATCCCCTCAGACTCAATCAAGCTTCCCTTCTGTCTACTATTATAATCCATTCAAACTCATTCAAACCAACATGCTAATCATGCTAACAACATGCTAGTAGCATGCTAATCATCCTAACAACATGCTAGAAACATACTAACAACTTGCTAATTATACTAGAAACATCTTAGAAACATGCTGTCAACTTGCCAGTGATGCTAGAAACATGCAATTAACAACGTTAGCAACTCACTAATCATGTTAGAAAAATGCTATAAACATAGTAGTAACATGCATGTCATGTTAGAATCATGCTAGTAATGTATTAACAAAATTAAGCATGCTATAAATGTGCTAGTAACTTGTTAATAATGCTAGCAAACATGCTAATGTCATGCTAATCATGCTAGAAAAATGCTAGTAACTTGCTAATCATACTAGCAAAATACTAGTGTCATGCTAATCATGCTAGAAATATGCTAGTAACTTGCTAATTATGTTAAAAACATGCTAGTAACTTGCTAATCATGCTATCAACATGCTAATATGTTAATCATTTTAAAGTGATGTTAACTTGTTAATCATGCTAGAAACATGTTAGTAACTTGCTAATCATGCTAGAACCATGCTAGCAACTTGCTAATCATGCTACCAACATGTTAATAACATACTAATAGTGTTACAATCTTGCTAGCAACTTTGCTAATAATGCTAGAAACAGGCTAGTAACTTGCTAATAATGCTAGCAACAAGCTAGTGTCATGTTAAACATGCTAGAAACATGTTAGTAGCTTGTTAATCATGTTAGAAACATGCTATCAACTTGCTAATCATGCTAGAATCATTTTAGCAACATGGTTAGGGTTAGCTAATCAACATGTTAATGACATGCTAATCATGCTACCAACATGTTAATGACATGCTAATCATGCTAAAATCATGCTAGCAACTTGTTAATCATGCTAGAAACAGGATAACAACTTGCTAATTATGCTATCAACATGTTAATAAAATGCTAATCATTTTAGAATCATGCTAGAAACATGCTAATAACTTGCTAACCATTCTAACAACATGCTAGTAACTTGCTAATAATGCTAGCAACATGCTAGTATCATGCTAAACATGCTAATAACTTGCCAATCATGTTAAAATCATGCTTGCAACTTTTTTATCTAGCTGTGTTTGAAATCACTTTGACCCATATAATTTTGTTTGAATTTAGCTGCACAGACACAAATTCTAAAAAAAAAAACACAAAAATTGTCACGACTGCTTGTTATTAATATTACAAACGTCCAGTTTTTTATGTTTTTGAAACAAATGCTTTTAAAAACATTTCTTTGTTACATTCCATTCCATTCCATGTTGCCAACATTGTGGGAATGTTCTCTGAATGCTCTGAAACTATAGTAACATTTAAAAACGTTAGATGAACATCCAGCTAAAACATTTCTCAAATCAAGCATTCTATGAACAGTGTTTTTGTCTAATAATGTTTTGAAAACATGAATACAGTCCAGATAATTATAGATTAACATTTTTTTTGACATTCCTAGAAGAATATTTGTTCATAACTTTAAGAAAGCCTCGCCAGAACGTTCAGAGAACTTTCCTTGTTAGCTGTGAATTTTAAGGGCTTTTGTGTGTAATGACTATTTGCATACTGAGGTACAAATAACTATAAATAGCATCTAGCATTATAAGTGTAAGTATATTTGTGCATCCTCTGACTTTTTCCTCAAACCCCTGTGAGGCTAAAATGGGTTTCTCACACTTCTTTTCAAAGCAGTCTAGTAATTAAAATACAAAAACCGAACCGCCAAAAACAACTTCTGACTGTGAATCTCAAATAGATGAAGAAACAGTGAATTTTCCTTGGAGGAGTAACTTTTAAATTTTGTGAGTTTCATGTATTTCATATTTTAGTGTTTGACGAGCTATAATACAGTTTTACTTGGCTGTTGTTAAAAAAGTGTTGAGTTTTGTCAAATTTGGAGTCCATTTGAGCCCAACACAAAAGTTATAAAGTTAGAGTCTTTCCAAAACACATCTAGATCCCATAGACTTACATTGAGGGAATGTTCAAATGAGCCAAGACTATTCAAACTCACACTGACAAAACTCCCACAATCCCTTCAGACCCAATGTGTTATCAACTTGCTAATCATGCTAGCAACATGCTAGTAACTTGCTAATCATGCTAACAACATGCTAGTAACTTGTAATCATGCTAGCAACATGCTAGTGCCATGCTAATCATGTTAGCAACATGCTAGTGCCATGCTAATCATGCTAACAACATGCTAGTAACTTGTTAATCATGCTAGCAACATGCTAGTGCCATGCTAATCATGTTAGCAACATGCTAGTGCCATGCTAATCATGCTAGCAACATGCTAGTGCCATGCTAATCATGCTAGCAACATGCTAGTGTCATGTTAAAAAAATGCTAGTAACTTGTTAATCATGCTATCAACATGTTAATAACATGTTAATCATGTTAAAATCATGCTAGCAACTTTTTAATCATGTTAGAAACATGCTAATAATTTGCTACCCATGCTGACAGCATATTAGCTGTTTGCTAATCATGTTAGAAACATGCTAGAAAAATGCTAGTAACATGCTAATCATGCTAGAAAAATGCTAGTAACTTGTTAATCATGCTAGAAACATGCTAATCATGTTAACAACATGCTAGTAACTTGCTAATCATGCTAGCAACATGCTAGTGCCATGCTAATCATGCCAACAAAAAGCTAGTAACTGGCTAATCATGCTAGAAAAATGCTAGTAACTTGTTAATCATGCTGGAACCATGCTAATAACATGCTAATCATGCTAACAACATGCTAGTAACTTGCTAATCATGCTAGCAACATGCTAGTGTCATGCTAATCATGCTAACAACATGCTAGTAACTTGCTAATCATGCTAACAACATGCTAGTAACTTGCTAATCATGCTAAAAACATGCTAGTAACTCACTAATTATGCTAACAACATGCTAGTGTCATGCTAGAATAATGCTAGTAACTTGTTAATCATGCTAGAAACATACTAACAACTTGTTGAGCATGCTATCAACATGTTAATAAAATGCTAATCATGTTATAATCATGCTAGCAACTTGTTAATCATGCTAAAAAAATGCTAATAATTTGCTACCCATGCTAACAGCATACTAGTAACTTGTTAATAATGCTAGCAAACATGCTAGTGTCATGCTAATCATACTAGAAAAATGCTATTAACTTGTTAATCATGCTAGAAACATGCTAGCAACTTGCTATTCATTTTAGAAACATGCTAATAATTTGCTACCCATGCTAACAGCATACTAGTAACTTGTTAATAATGCTAGCAAACATGCTAGTGTCATGCTAATCATACTAGAAAAATGCTATTAACTTGTTAATCATGCTAGAAACATGCTAGCAACTTGCTATTCATTTTAGAAACATGCTAATAACATGCTAATCATGTTAAAATGCTGGCAACTTGCTAATCACCAAAAACCAAACCACCAAAAACAACCTTTGACTGTGAATCTCAAATAGATGTGAATTTTCCTTGGAGGAGTAACTTTTGAGTTTTAAATTTCGTGAGTTTCACGTATTTCATATTTTAGTGTTAGACGAGCTATAATAGTTTTACTTGGCTGTTGTTAAAAAGTGTTGAGTTTTGTCAAATTGGAGTGTATTTGAGCCCAACACAAAAGTCATAAAGTTAGTAGAGCCTTTCCAAAACACATCTATGTGTCGAAAGTTTGCGTGCACACTCATGATCCTAAATGAGAAATATTCACCAGATCTCAAGAAGAAATAAGCAGTATTTTGAGTAGTTTGCACATGAAATCCAACACAGCAGGAGTGCTAAACGAATCTCATGAAAATAAGCCTCTTGATTTGAATGTGGCTGCTGTTGTACAGCGCTGACGTTGTTTGTAGGTTGTAGGTTGTTTTGTAGCTCATTTAAGAGATAAAATCAAGGGCACTAAAAATGGGACCCGCAAACCTTATCTGAACTCGTTTCAGGGAAAAGGAAATAAGTGCATGTATTGACTCTGGGAGGAAGATTATTTATACAGTATATGAGCCGATCAGCTGGAAATTCAGAATATAAATCAGCAGATGAAATCTCATGTCTGTGCTTGTCAAATACGACCACATTTTATTTAGGTGAGTTTTTGGCTCATTGAATGACCCAAAAAATATTTCAACTTTATTTGATTAATATTTAGACTTTATTCTCACAATATTTAGAGTTTATTCTCATAATATTTAGACTTTATTCTAATAATATTTCAGATTATTCTCGTAATATTTATTATTTATTCTCATAATATTTAGACTTTATTCTTGTAATATTTAGAGTCTATTCTCATAATATTTTGTCTTTATTCTCGTAATATTTCAACTTTTTTCTCATAATATTTATTTATTTTCATAATATTTCAGCTTTATTCTTGTAATATTTAGACTTTATTCTTGTAATATTTTGTCTTTTTTGATCTTATTCTCATAATTTTGACTTTATTCTCGTAATATTTTGACTTTATTCTCGTAATATTTTGACTTTATTCTCGTAATATTTAAAGTTTATTCTCAAAATATTTAGAATTTATTCTAATAATATTTCAACTTTATTCTCATAATATTTATTATTTATTGTCATAATATTTCAGCTTTATTCTTGTAATATTTTGTCTTTATTCTCGTAATATTTCAACTTTTTTCTCATAATTTCGACTTTATTCTCATAATATTTATTCTCATAATATTTATTTATTAATATATATTCTCATAAGACTTTATTCTTGTAATATTTCAACTATATTCTCATAATTTTGACTTTATTCTCGTAATATTTAGTTTATTCTCATAATATTTTGACTTTATTCTAATAATATTTAGACTTTATTCTCGTAATATTTAGACTTTATTCTTGTAATAATTTGACTTTATTCTCGTAAAATTTAGTTTATTCTCATAATATTTCGTCTTTATTCTCATAATAGTTTGACTTTATTCTCATAATATCAACTTTATTCTCGTAATATTTCGACTTTATTCTTGTAATATTTCGACTTTATTTTCATAATATTTAGAGTTTGACTTTATTCTCATAATATTTTGACTTTATTCTTGTAATATTTCGACTTTATTTTCATAATATTTAGAGTTCGACTTTATTCTCATAATATTTAAACTTTATTCTCATAATATTTTGACTTTATTCTTGTAATATTTCAACTTTATTCTCTAGTATTTCGACTTTATTCTCATAATTTTGATTTTATTCTCATAATATTTCGACTTTATTCTCATAATTTTGACTTTGTTCTTGTAATATTTAGAGTTTATTCTCATAATTGCGGCTTTATTCTCATAATATTTAGACTTTTAGACTTATTTAGATATTTAGACCACATTTCATTTAGGTGAGTCTTTGGCTCATTTGGTTGAATGTCTGATGAACAGTTTGACCAAAACCCATCATTTGTCCTTGTGTTGAACCGTTTCAGTCGCTGCATGATGATTGTTTTCTGTGTTTCGGGGTGAAATGGTCATGAGGGTGAGTAAATGATGGCCCAGTGTTCATGTTTTCAGGCTGCTTGTGTGAGATTGATGGCTAGGCCTGAAAATATCTGCAATCTAAGCACAAGCACACGAGTGTTTGCGTGCCGTGCGCTGCTATCTCATCTGAGCGATGGGGCTTGTTAGATTCCAGCGTGTAGTGTGTGAAGGACCATTTACTTTACAAACACACATCTTTTGCTGCCTAATAAATAATGGAGGAACTCCTGATGGCCGCCCCGTGACTGCTGGCTCTGTGACGCTTGATTGAAGGTTTGCTGCTGAAGTATTCCCAGCCTTTATATTCCTGCTCATGTGAAAGCTGAACTCGGAGTAGCCGGCCGTTCACGCAGAGAATGGAAACACGCCGTCTGTGCGACTCATTTCGCTGTTAGGAATTAGCATGTGATCATACAGCAAACCATGTGTTGTGTGAGATTCAATCTGATCCCAGCAGACGTCTCAAAGTCAAAGATGATGATGCAGTGCTGAGTCGGACTGTTCTAGACACGTTTTTACTATTGCATCGTCTGTTTTGTATGACGGTGTTTAGTGCCATATTAAAAATGTAAACAAATCTAAGATCACAAGATTAAAGTCGTAATATTTTGAGAGTAAACTCTAAATTACGAGAACAAGGTCACAATATTAGTATATTAGTCAAAACACTTTATTCTCAAAATATTTTGACTTTATTCTCTATTATTTACTCTCAAAATATTACAACTTTAATATCGCAATTGCCACAAAAAAATCTCGTAATTTTGACATTATTATCAAAATATTTTGACTTTATTATCATAATTTCAAGTTTATTTTTTAAATATTTTGACTTAATTCTCAAAGTATTTTGACTTTATTCTGTATTATATACTCTCAAAATATTACAACTTTAATATCGCAATTGCCACAAAAAAATCTCGTAATTTTGACATTATTATCGAAATATTTTGATATTATTATCATAATTTCAAGTTTATTAAATATTTTGACTTAATTCTCAAAATATTTTGACTTTATTCTCTATTATATACTCTCAAAATATTACAACTTTAATATCGCAATTGCCACAAAAAAATCTCATAATTTTGATATTATTTTCAAAATATTTTGACTTTATTATCATAATTTCAAGTTTATTTTTTAAATATTTTGACTTAATTCTCAAAATATTTTGACTTTATTCTCTATTATATACTCTCAAAATATTACAACTTTAATATCGCAATTGCCACAAAAAAAAATCGTAATTTTGACATTATTATCAAAATATTTTGACTTTATTATCATAATTTCAAGTTTATTTTTTAAATATTTTGACTTTATTTTCATAATATTTAGACTTTATTCTCATATATTTAGACTTTATTCTAATAATATTTAAAGTTTATTCTCGTAATATTTAGACTTTATTCTCGTAATATTTCAGCTTTATTTTCATAATATTTAGACTTTATTCTCATAATATTTCGGCTTTATTCTCGTAATTTTTAGACTTTATTCTCATAATATTTCGGCTTTATTCTCGTAATTTTTAGACTTTATTCTCATAATATTTCGGCTTTATTCTCGTAATTTTTAGACTTTATTCTCATAATATTTCGGCTTTATTCTTGTAATATTTAGACTTTATTCTCGTAATATTTAGAGTTTATTCTCATAATATTTAGAATTTATTCTCAGAATATTTAAACTTTATTCCTGTAATATTTTGACTTTATTCTCGTAATATTTTGTCTTTATTCTTGGAATATTTAGAGTTTATTCTCATAATATTTCAACTTCATTCTAGTAATATTTTGACATTATTCTCTGAATATTTTCTGAATATATTTTCATAATATTTCGGCTTTATTCTTGTAATATTTCGACTTTATTCTCAGAATATTTTGACTTTATTCTCGTAATATTTAGAGTTTATTCTCATAATATTTAGAATTTATTCTCAGAATATTTCAACTTTATTTCTGTAATATTTTGACTTTATTCTCGTAATATTTTGTCTTTATTGTTGGAATATTTAGACTTTATTCTCATAATATTTAGACTTTATTCTCATAATATTTAGCCTTTATGCTAATAATATTTAGACTTTATTCTTGTAATATTTAGACTTTATCTTCAAAATATTTTGACTTTATTCTCATAGTATTTCAACTTCATTCTTGAAATTTTGAATTTATTTAATATTAATTTAATTAATATTTAATTATTTATTATTTTTTTTATATGACACTAAAATGTCATTGTACTTTTCATATGGATTCATATTTACTGCGTATTTATACATTTTTAATCTCAGATGACCCATGTTGTTTTCAGCGTCCATTTACTATTTTAATATGCAAAACTGTTAGCCAATCATAGCAGTGGGCGTTTACTTCTGAATCTTGAATGAGCCCCGCCTATAAAAACAGACTGCTCTGCAGAGAGGCTAAGAAAAGAAAAATAATCTTATTTCAAGCAGAAGACTAGATTATTTTGCTCACCCCATTGGCAGATTATTTTGCTTGTTTCAAGCAAAACCTCACTTAATTTTGACTTATTTTTTCTGAAAACAAGACATTAACGTGTACTTGTCTAGAAAATAATTCTTGATTTAATTTTGAGATATTTCGGCTGGAAACAAGACAAAAAATCTAAGCTAGAAAAGCATTTTTTGCAGTGCAGAATGACAAATTTATAAGCAATTAAAAAAAGAAGGAGGATTTTGAACACAAAACATGAGATTTTTGAACAAAAACTCATCTGATTGGCTTTGGGGTCTGCGATGGGATGGCCAATCCCACAATGCCGTTCGGTCTGAATTATTATCCCAACGGCGTCCATCAGTCACTGTTATGAGTGACGATGTTAAAATGCACCGGGGGTATTCATGACAGCCGACAGCACTAAACGCCTGTTAGAGAGACGAGAGATTAAAAAAGCCATTAGCAGCTGATAAAGACGCTCTTTAATTATAATCACCTCTGTGAGGAACTTTACGCCCCGCTCACAGGAAGAGGTGAACACGTTTCCTCCATTAGAGACAACAGCACATCACCTCAGACGCCATTAGCACTTATTTATTTACATCAGTCCACATCACTGTAGATATACACATGTGCTGTCAGTACATATAGAATAATACCACTGTCTGGGATAATTACTGCTTTTAATGTTTCACCAAAGCTGCTTTTACTTGGCCAAAGTGCAGCAAAAATGTCAAATATTGTTAGAATTTTGAATCTGTTATTTATTCCTGTGATCAAAGCTGAATTTTCAGCATCATTTCTCATCTTCAGTGTCACATGATTCTTCAGAAATCATTCTAATGTACAGATTATTATCAGTGTTGAAAACCGTTTATTATTTTTTGGCATAGTAAAAACCTAACGTTACAAAAGATTTCTATTTGAAATAAATGCTGTTTTGAACTTTCTATTCATCTGTGAATCTTGAAAATTAAAATCGATGACAGTTTCTGTGAAAATATTGTGCGGCACAACTGTTTTAAACATTGATAATAATCAAATCGGAATACTAGAGTGATTTCTGAAGGATCATGTGACACTGAAGACTGGAGTAATGATGCTGAAAATTCAGATTTGATCGCAGAAATCAATTAAAGTTCAACAGATGTTCACGTAGACAACAGCTGTTTTACATTATAAAAATATTTCACAATTTTTACAGTACTTTTGATCAAATAAATGCAGCTTTGTGCACTGCAAAAAAAGGGTTTTCTTACTTAATGTTGTTACCAGTCAAAATATCGAGAAATTCTTAAATCAAGGAGGATTTTCTAGACAAGTAAAAATGATTGTCTCTTTTTCAGAAAGAACATTGGCAGACAATAATCTGCCAATGCTTTTTTTTTTTTCAGCAGAAAACTAGATTATTTTGCTTACACCATTGGCAGATTATTTTGCTTGTTTCAAGCAAAAACTCACTTAATTTTAACTACTTCTTTTTTTTCTGAAAACAAGACAACATTTTTTACTTGTTTAGAAAATTCTTCTTGATTTAAGAATGTCTAGATACTTTGGCTGGAAACAAGACAAAATATCTAAGTAAGAAAAGCATTTTTTGCAGTGTGTATTGTTTATATGACCCTCATACACTGCAAAAAATAATTTACTTGGTATTTTTGTCTTTTTTTCTAGTATAAATATCTAAACCTTCTTAAATCAAGATGCATTTACTTGACAAGTAAAATCATTTAAGATATTAAGTCAAAATTGTCTTAAAACAAGCAAAAATATCTGCCAATGGGGTAAGCAAAATAACCTTAATTCAAAGGCTAAACAAGATTATTTTTCTCATTGCTTGTTTTAAGCAAAAACTAACAAAATTGTTTTTTTTTTTTTTTTAGAAAACAACTACTTCTGAAGTAAATTAATCTTGATTCAAGAATTTTTAAAAGTAAACAAGACAAAAATACTAAGTAAGAAACTGATTTGTTGCAGTGTATTTGTGTCTTCATGTGGGTCAGCAAAATAATCTTATTTCAAACAGAAAACTAGGTTATTTTTCTTTATTGGCAGATTATTTTGCTTGTTTCAAGCAAAAACTCACTTAATTGTAACTTCTTTTTTTTCTGAAAACAAGACAATAATTTTTACTTGTCTAGAATATCCTTCTTGATTTAAGAATGTCTAGATATTTTGTTTAGTAAGAAAAACATTTTTTGCAGTGTGTATTGTTTATATGACCCTCATACACTGCAAAAAATAATTTATTTTCTTAGTATTGTTGTCTTTTTTTCTAGTATAAATATCTAAACCTTCTTAAATCAAGATGCATTTACTTGACAAGTAAAATCATTTAAGATATTAAGTCAAAATTGTCTTAAAACAAGCAAAAATATCTGCCAATGGGGTAAGCAAAATAACCTTAATTCAAACAGAAAACTAGGTTATTTTTCTTTATTGGCAGATTATTTAGCTTGTTTCAAGCAAAAACTCACTTAATTGTAACTTCTTTTTTTCTGAAAACAAGACAATAATTTTTAATTGTCTAGAAAATCCTTCTTGATTTAAGAATGTCTAGATATTTTGGTAAGTAAGAAAAGCATTTTTTGCAGTGTGTATTGTTTATATGACCCTCATACACTGCAAAAAATAATTTACTTTCTTAGTATTGTTGTCTTTTTTTCTAGTATAAATATCTAAGCCTTCTTAAATTAAGATGCATTTACTTTTCTTAAAACAAGCAAAAATATCTGCCAATGGGGTTAGAAAAATAATCTTAATTCAAAGGCTAAACAAGATTATTTGTCTCATTGCTTGTTTTAAGCAAAAACTAACAAAATGTAGATTTTGTTAGAAAACAAGACTTAAGTAATTTTACTTCTGAAGTAAATTCATCTTGATTCAAGAATTTTCAGAAGTAAACAAGACGAAAATACGTAAGAAAATGTTTTTTTTTGCAGTGTGTTTGTGTCTTCATGTGTTTGTCATCCCTGACTGAATCTTGTTTCTTCTCCTGGTGTGTTTAGTCCAGATCTGTTTGGCCTGTCGCCATGGTGACGCAGAGTCCTCAAGTATTATGGGATTGCGCAGGAGCCCCTCGGCCCTTCAAAGCACCAGCTGTCCGAGTGAAGAACAGGCGTAGTAAATTGTGCCCATTATTAGGAGAAAACAGCAGCAAGTGAGGTAATTATTTGTGGCCACGAGACACAGGTGTTCACAAAAGCGGCGCGGCAGCTTGTAAATCAAGCGTCCGGCAGCAGGATCGACCCCCCAGAGATAATGGCGCTCGTCCCGCCCCGAATCTGCGCCTCCCCCTTCGGCTCCTCCGGCTCCCCCGAATCCAGAGTTAATAGGCGCTGCGGGATTAACAGCGTGCGCGCCTTTCTTCTCGTTTGAATGAAATCGGCACTCGGCGATGCTAATTAGGTTAAGAAATAACTAATCTAGTCGAGAGAGTTCCTGTGAGAAATTAATCAGATTAGTCAAGAGTGGAACACAACCTTATTAGGGGCATAATAAGAGTAATGAAATCCATCGACAGAAGAACTTCATGAGGATGATGTGGAGACATTCGCGTGTTTTATGAGTCAAAAAAGTGATGTGTGTTCAAAAAACAAACACTTTCAGCTGTAAGCAGCTCTGTGGAAGACAATAGAGTCATTGTTCATCAGAGATGGCAGAAGTACACATCCTTCACTCAAGTAGAAGCACAGATACTCGTTTAAAAATATTCTGGTAAAAGTAGAAGTACTGACTTACTCAAAGTAAAGAAACATGGGCTCTGACATGTACTTAACCCATTTAATCCCAAAAAGGTTTTCATTTTAAAAGCTCTAAACACTTTACTTTACTTTTTGTTCAAATTTTACAAAAGTTCAAATGTTACAAATAAGTTACAATATTCAAAAGTTCAAATGTGTCAAAAGTTCACATTTTACAAATGTTACAATATTCAAAAGTTCAAATTTTACAAAAATTCAATTTTACAAATAAGTTACAATATTCAAAAGTTCAAATTTTACAAAAGTTCAAATGTTACAAATAAGTTACAATATTCAAAAGTTTAAATGTTTCAAAAGTTCAAATTTTACAAAAATTCAAATGTTACAAATAAGTTACAATATTAAAAAGTTCAAATTGTACAAAAGTTACAAATAAGTTACAATATTCAAAAGTTCAAATTTTACAAAAGTTCAAATGTTACAAATAAGTTACAATATTCAAAAGTTTAAATGTTTCAAAAGTTCAAATTTTACAAAAATTCAAATGTTACAAATAAGTTACAATATTAAAAAGTTCAAATTGTACAAAAGTTACAAATAAGTTACAATATTCAAAAGTTCAAATTTTACAAAAATTCAAATGTTACAAATAAGTTACAATATTCAAAAGTTCAAATTTTACAAAAGTTCAAATGTTACAAATAAGTTACAATATTCAAAATGTCAAATTTTACAAAAATTCAAAGGTTAAAAATAAGTTACAATATTCAAAAGTTCAAATTGTACAAAAATTCAAATGTTACAAATAAGTTACAATATTCAAAAGTTCAAATGTTTCAAAAGTTCAAATTTTACAAAAGTTCAAATGTTACAAATAAGTTACAATATTCAAAATTTCGAATTTTACAAAAGTTAAAATGTTACAAACAAGTTACAGTATTCAAAAGTGCAAATTTTACAAAAATTCAAAGGTTAAAAATACGTTACAATATTCAAAAGTTCAAATGTTTCAAAAGTTCAAATTTTACAAAAATGCAAAGGCTACAAATAAGTTACAATATTCAAAAGTTCAAATGTTACAATGTTACAAATAAGTTACAATATTGATGTTGCAATACTGGTAGCACTAATGTAACAATTCGATGATACATGTTACAATAACAATTTGAAATACGTTGATATGCATAGTAGTCAACCTAGAATGTGATCAAAACAGATTAAAATAGCTGGGCTAAGATTTATAACAGTTTTTATGACTGCAGAAATATGTTAATTCAGCATATAGAATTTGATCAGTTGCAATAATTTGACATGAAAGGTGATGCATACATTTCAAAAGTTTAAAAAAATAGGCCGTTATAAAGATAAATAAAAATAAGCTGATAGAAGACTGAAAATTTATCTTCAGAACAAAAATCTTGGTGATATAGGGTATTTTGTGTGGAATATTGTCTGCTGATATGAAAAGTTATTTGTACATTAAACACATTAACTTTTACATATATGCATGCAATATAATGTGTATTTCCATTACAGGTTTAGGTCTTAAATTTCATATAAGGTGGTATTAAAAAGGTCTTAAATTTGACTTGTTCATATCTGCAGAATCCCTGAACTAAAGTAATGAGCCTTGTTTGAAAATGTAAGAAGTAGAAAGTACAGATATTTGTGTAAAAATGTAAGGAGTAAAAGTGAAACGTATTCAGAAAAATGAATAGTGAAGTAAAGTACTGATACCAGAACATTTGTACTTTGTTACTTCCCATCTCTTCCAGTAATTGATCTGAATTATGAACGAATTCAATTCATCAATAAAGCAGAAGACAGTTGAATCATGATTCAGCTCAATTCAGATCAATTTTTTTCTCATCTGAGTGTGTGTGAGTGTCTTTTAGACCCCAAAACAGACATATTTTCATCATCTGTCTGCTTATGATTCGTTTCAGAGGCTTCAGACAGGGTCGTGATCATCCTGTGGGTTTATCTGTCGATTCTGAGCGTCTGACCTGACCTCCTGTACAAGAATCCAGCAGAGACATGTTACTGATCACAGCTTCACCTGCTGATAGATCAGATGTGAGAGCGGCTAAACAAGAGGTCAGATGACCTTTGACCTGCGCACACACACAGACTCTCTGTATAGCTGTCTTTGTGAGGACATACATTGACAATGCAATCTGTAGCTCCTAACCCTAAACCTACCCATCAAAACAAAGTGCCTCACCCAAACCCTTAGCCTAAACCTAACCTTCAGCCAATTATAACCTGATCCCTAAAAACAAGTCTTGACCCTCAAACAGGCCTTTAAAGGGGTCTCAGAAAGTGAGGACCAGCCAAAATGTCCTCACTTTACAAAACTGTCCTCACTCCGATGGGCTCAAACACACACACACACACACACACACACACACACACACTCTCTCTTTCACACTCAAACACACACACACACACACACACACTCTCTCTTTCACACTCAAACACACACACACACACACACACACACACACACACACACACACTCTCTCTTTCACACTCAACACACACACACACACACACACACACACACACACACACACACACACACACACTCTCTCTTTCACACTCAAACACACACACACACACACACACACACACACACACACACACACTCTCTCTTTCACACTCAAACACACACACACACACACACACACACACACACACACACACACACACACACACACTCTCTCTTTCACACTCAAACACACACACACACACACACACACACACACACACACACACACACACTCTCTCTTTCACACTCAAACACACACACACACACACACACACACACACACACACACACTCTCTCTTTCACACTCAAACACACACACACACACACACACACACACTCTCTCACTCAGTCTCTCCATCCTTTTTCCCCTCCATCATGGAACATTAATTCACATTGCATCAATATTCTAGTCGTTTCAAGTCATGCGTTTTTTATTTGTGTAGCACTTTTTACAATGAATGTCATTTCAAGGCAGCTTTATAGAAAACTGTCTTTTAGTGTTGAAGCTCGCAATGAACAATTCTCTCTCTTTCTAAATGGGCCATTCTACAGAACTGCTGTTCCACAACCAACAAAAACACATTTCAAAAAGCATTTAAGTATTCAAAACTTACATCTTTAGTAAGGTCCTTTTATTATCTTTTGAAACCCACAATAATATTTAAAATATTTGTATATTTTATATTTTAATATTTGTGACCCTGGAGCACAAAACCAGTAGCTACAATGAAGTAGCACAGGTATATTTGTAGCAGTAGCAAACAATACACTGTATGGATCAAAATGATACATTTTTCTTTATTGCCAAAAATCATTAGGATATTAAGTAAAGATCATGTTCCATGAAGATATTTTGTAAATATCCTACCTTAAATATATCAAAACTTGATTTTTGATTAGTAATAAAAAAAAAAAAAAAAAAAATGCATTGCTAAGAACTTAATTTGGACAACTTTAAAGGTGATTTTCTCAATATTTAGATTTTTTTGCACCCTCAGATTGCAGATTTTCAAATAATTGTATCTCAAAAATTGTCCTATTTTAACAAACCATGCATCATATTTAGTCAGCACAAACCACAATTAAAAAAAAAAAAACCCTTATGACTGGTTTTGTGGTCCAGGGTCACAAATATAAAATCATCAAACATTTATTGGGTAATTTGTTTATTTATTTATTTATTTATTTTCCAGTGTTGTTTCCAAAGTTTTTTTTATTATTATTATTTTAAAAAGTTCCAAAAATATCTATATTTATTTTATATTTATTAAAAATTTAATTAGGAAACTTAAAGTGTGTGTCCTGCATTTTCGTGTCACTACTGAAACATTGTATGTTTTAGTCCATTAGCTGAGATTGAACTGAACCCATAAGTTTATCTTTGCATCTTTGAGCATCTTTGAGCTAGCTTCAAAAGTATCTAAAATTGTCACGACTGAAATATGTCATGTTTTTTTTTTTTTTTTTTTTTTTTTTTTTCTTTCAGGCAAATGAACTACCTTTTAGTACAGTTATACAATTTTTTTTTTGTATTTTAGTATTTTTAGTAGTGTTTTCGTATGTATATTCTAAAATATTCTGTAATGTGATTTGGTCGCTACCTAAACATTACTCTCACTACTGAAAATATGCTTTTGATGTTTTTTTCAAAAATAAAGTGTACTGAATTATCAGCAAAGATGTTATGATTGTATTTGGTTCAATGTGCATTTAAACTAATGAACCCTTTGAAATCTGTATGATCAACTTTTTGCCTTTTATCTAAAACAACTGAATCCAAAAAAACAACACTTGAAATATTAGTAAAAATGTCATTGTTATTGATTTACCTCTGAAGAAAAAGTAATAAAATGGCAAAAAATATATATGTAGACAAAATCTTAATAGGTCAATATAACCCTTCAAATTAAATTATTATTATTATTGACAAATTTGACTTTGGATCAATTCAGTAGAATAGCCCAGCCTAAACTTTGTTTAGGTTTACATGCTCTTTACAACACTCATAAATTAACTTAACATAATATTAAACAGAATAAGACAGAAATCAACAGCATTTTTACAGTAAGATGTGTGTGAAGAGCTTTAAAAAAGTGACCCACATGATGACAAAACATTATTTCTCTACTTTGGTGTCAGTGTGCTGCACTTGATCTAGTTGAAATGCTTTAAACTAACATTTTTTCTAGGGCTGTCAAACAATTAATCGCAATTAATCACATCCAAAATAAAAGTTTATGTTTACTATATGTGTGTTTACTTTTTGTATTATGCACATGTAAATACACACACATGCATGTATATATTAAAACAAAATATTTATATGTATATATATTTATACCTGTTTACATTTTAGATTATAAATAAATATAAATATTTTAGATATAAATCTAAAATATTTTTCATTAATATATGCATGCATGAGTGTGTGTTTATATAGTTTATATATACATAATACATATGCACAGTACACAAATATATAGTATGTAAACATAAACTTTTATTTTGGATGCGATTATTCGCGATTAATCGTTTGACAGCACATATTTTCTCTCAGTATATTGTTCCATCAGTTCGTCTTTTGTCAAAATGGCATCATCCTGCAGGAAGTGACATCACTTGATGTTTGTTTATATGTGTCCCTTCAGACGCACGCAACGACTGATGTTTAATTCAGCTCCTCTGCCGTCTCAAATGGTGTTTACAGTCAGACAGAAGAGACTGCTTTACCGCTGAATGGAGAGTTAATTCATGATGTGATAAACAGCTCATTAGGAGCCCAGAGCCCCTCCTCGACTTCAGCCTCTCTCTTATTATTTCTGTTCATCTGTGTCACGCTGAGATAGAGAAAACTCACGTGCGTTTGTTTAAACGCGTCTCCGCTGGCTCCGCACGCCTCTAATTGGACTAATTGGAAATGTTCTAGAACAGAACTATAGAGCTCAAACTCTACAGACGAGATAAAACACAACGGATGACGTGGCTGAAGAAAACACTTTACTTTACTAGCATTGACAACAACAGACTTAGTTTTTAACACATTGCTGGTAATGGGAATATGTTTGCGATTATGTTCTAAACAATGATGCTGGACGTAAATCTCAGTTGGTTTATTAAAACAAACCGGAGGAACAAAGCTATTGACTAAAGCGAATCACAATTCCCAATGGTAAAACCAGGATGCACACACACTTAACACATGCGCACACACACACACACACACACACACACACACACACACGCACACACACACACACACACACACACACACACACACACACACACTTAAACACATGCGCACACACACACACACACACACACACACACACACTTAAACACATGCGCACACACACACACACACACACACACACTTAAACACATGCGCACACACACACACACACACACACACACACACACACACACACTTAAACACATGCGCACACACACACACACACACACACACACACACACACACACACACACACACACTTAAACACATGCGCACACACACACACACACACACACACACTTAAACACATGCGCACACACACGCACACACACACACACACACACACACACACACACACTTAAACACATGCGCACACACACACACACACACACACACACACACACACACACACTTAAACACATGCGCACACACACACACACACACACACACACACACACACACACACACACACACACTTAAACACATGCGCACACACACGCACACACACACACACACTTAGACACATGCGCACACACACACACACACACACACACACACACACACTTAAACACATGCGCACACACACACACACACACACACACACACACACACACACACACACACTTAGACACATGCGCACACACACACACACACACACGCGCACACACACACTTAAACACATGCGCGCACACACACACACACACACACACACACACACACACACACACACGCGCACACACACTTAAACACATGCGCACACGCACACACACACACACACACACACACACACACTTAAACACATGCGCACACGCATAAGTGTGTGTGTGTGTGTGTGTGTGTGTGTGTGTGTGTGTGTGTGTGTGTGTGCGTGTGTGTGTGCGTGTGTGTGCGCGAGTGTGTGTGTGTGTGTGTGTGTGTGTGTGTGTGTGTGTGTGTGTGTGTGTCTGGGGATCTGTGGAAACACACCGGTATAATTGGGTGCACGTGGGAGACACTGAGATCCAGCTAGTCAATACATGAGAGGAACTCCATAAATAAACTATTGCAGTGAACCAGAGTCAGCAGTAAACACACACACGCTTACAGTCAGCCAAACTTTACCACAGTAAGCAACCACGGTATGTGTCTTACGCATGGATGCAGACAGTGGTGTATAAAGCACCTGAAAGCCATACTTAAGTAAAAGTTCAGATATCTGACCAGAAAACCACTTTGGTAGAAGTTGAAGTCACCGTTTAGAATATTACTTGAGTAAAAGTCTTAAAGTACAGTATGTGATATTTATTGTACTTAAGTACAAAAAGTATTTGTTTTATAGTAAACGTACTTAAGTATTGAAAGTAAAAGTACAAGTAAATGCAGAGAAATATATATAAAATGTTCGTAAATAGCAAAATTGTGTTCCGTTTGAACTCTTTCTTCCATTTTGTATTTTTATGTAAGAATAAGAAGCACTTCATCTGGTTTAGTGTCTTTCATTCCAACATAAGAAAACATTTCTGGAATCTGCATTTAGATGAATATAGGGGGAACATTAATGCATTTAAACGGCAGTTGCAGATTCATTAATAAGCGTAATGTTTAGTTTTTAACATAAAACGTTGAATCTTGATATTTTAAATAATTTAAGACATGAAAAAAGAGTTAAAATGTGAAATTAAAACCCAAGTGAGTCACTGAGATTCAACCGATTCATTCAAACGACTGAATCATTCAGTAAAAAGCATCTGACTGTGTTAATGAGCGAATCACTGAATCATTTTGATCAAGCGATTCGTTCAAAACGCTGATTCATTGAGTAAGTAAACACCGTCCATTGCTCAGAGACGCAAAACAGTGCTGTGATCTGCGTTTGGAACTATTTTCGTTGCAAAATTGAGCAAAAACAAGCAATATGATGATGTCTGAAATGTAAATCACTTAATTGCTTTACTGAACTTGTATGAAATGGTTATTAAATGTGTTATCATGCTAAAAACGGTACTCTTTGTGGGATATAGATCAAGTTAGATTATTGATCTTTATTTTCGCAGCAGATGATTACAGCATTTCACTAGACATGTTTTTGTAAGCCTGTTTTCACTGAGGCTGGAGTTTTCAGACAAAATAAAAGCTCAAAAGTGCGGTATGAATTGGAGTGTAAAGCAAAAATAGTACACCTATGAAATATTCATTTTGAATTCAGGTTAGGACCGCTTACCTTATTAACATACGGACACAGAAATATTGAAATAAATACATGTAGAAATGTATAAATAAATGTAAAAATAGATAAATGTAGAGATGCATAAATAAATGGAGAAATAAATGTTGTATAACACAAATGGTACAAACAAAGCACAATTAAAAATGACACTTTTGACATAATTATTTATTCATTCATTCATTTATGCATTTATTTATTTATGTATTCTACATTTATTTATTTCAGCATTTAATTATTTAATTATTAATTTATGTGTTTCTGTATTTATTTCAGCATTTATATATATATATATATATATATATATATATATATATTCATTTATTTATTCATTTATTTTTGTATTTCTACATGTATTTATTAATTTATTTCTGCATTTAAGTATTTATTTATTCATTTATTTATTTATACATAAGTCATTTCTTGTCCTCCAAAAAATGTTTTCAATTTTTAGATATTTTTAGTTAGATAAATATCAGGTTTTGTATTATAATTACAACCAGAAACCAGGCCTGTTGCAGTCTTAGCAAGAGAGCAAGAGAGAGACTCTTTTGTATTTTTTTATTACACATATACTCAAAATTTGCTCTGTTGCAGTCTCATCAGTTCATTTCTATGGGTCTCTCTCTCTCTCTCTCTCTCTCCCCCCGTGTTTGTGTGTGTGTGTGTGTGTGTGTGTGTGTGTGTGTGCGCATGTGGGTGTCAGTTTTGCACTCTTGATATTTTAGAGTGTCACCCCTTGAATGCTGTGCACTTTGTTTTCTGCGCAGTGGCTGATTTGTAGTTTGTTTTCTTATTTTTTTTATTTTTTGTATTTTCCATGCATTTCCTATGTCATTTTTGACCGTGAAGAAGGCAAGTGTGACTATTGTTTTGACCCTTTAAAATACCCAAATCATGTCCATGATTTCTTTGTGTGTTCACATTGCTAATGTAACAAAAGTCACCAAGTGTCATCTCATTCCGAAGCTACGATTTTTTTTATTTTAAATATAAATTTTCACTTTTGACCAAAGAGGGTTAACCTCAGTTTGCTCCATTATACTGAAGGACAACACCAATCGATCTGCTTCACTCGATCGTGTTTTCTGAAACACTTGTATTTGTATTGCTTTCGTTATGTAAGCGTTTTCTGAGCGCAACTAAGCATTTGATGCTGTGGTGCAACTCTTCCAGTGCGTTAACACAGAGCGTGTTTTTCACAAACTAAACTATCGGGAACCAAACATTTCCAGCTGAGAGCATCATGAAACCTGCTGAGCCGTGGAAGTAAGAAACGCAACCGTGCCATTGTTCCGCGCACACACGCGCTCAGTGTGAGTCTCTATTGTGCGCGCAGATGGCAGGCGCGCGCTCATTCACAGTCCGGCCTCCGGGAATCCGCTTCCAGACGGACTCTCTGCCGGGTTTTCGTCCCGCCCTCTTCAGATCAATGAATTTGCATCGCCAAACTCCTCGCGCACAGTGAGCCAGCGGCGCGGCGCGTCAGTCAGTCAGAGGAACCGCCGCCGCGTGTGTCTGTCCGCGTCACGACCGGGATCGAGGATGGAGAATCGCGCTGTTTAACGGCTCCGTAACGCTCGCGCTGATCTTTTTCCACTGACGGGAACGGAGGGATCCTGAATTGCACGGATTGATTGATTGATTAATAGCGGATTTTGCGGTGATTTTGACGATCATGGGCTGCGTCACTGGAGATATTCACCCGAGCAGACTTTACGCACTCCTCATCGGGCTGCATGTTCTCACCTGTGTCTCCAAAACGCACGGTGAGTCCGATTTTAACACTCTTTACACCGGTTACATGCTCTAGGCTCTAGGTGTCTGGTTCCACACACTTTATGGATGAATAAGTTGGTTTTCCTGGCAGAACGCTGCAGAATCGGGGCGAATTAAGCGCTCGCCATGGGTTGCTTTATAGTCACTGGTTGACCGCTGCTGGTTTCAAGCGTCAATAAGTTGGCTTTTCCTCAAGGTCTCGTTGTGCAAACGCGAGTGTGCCGCTGTTTGAATGGCTTTTGGTGAAGTATTCACTCCAACAGAGCGTCTTGTTGCGTTTCTGTCGTGGCTTTAGCGCTTCGTAAAGTTTTATTTCATGACGTCAGATGGTGTTTTTAAGCAGTGGGCATCATCATCATCTTCATGAGATGCTGTACGTGTGACTGTCAGCAGGTGCCACCGATGCGGTTATTGATCCGTGACGCGCGTCCTAATCGATGCGTCACTGCGGGACGCGTTGTAAGCGCGCAGTGTAGGATTGTATTTTTTTGTATATGGCTCGCATATATTCCACTGTAAAGCTGTATTAGGTAACGCAGAGCAGAGGGAACGTTCTGGATGTGTTATGGAGGTTCAGCACGAACCCCTGCGCCACCGCACGCCGCTCCGGCTCCATCCTCTCCATCCTCTCCGCTGAGCTGCTGTATTTACTGGTGACGCCAGCAGAGGAGCAGTGTTTCACCGCGGTACTCCACAGCCGTGATTCAGGAGCACCCGCTGTTCATGTCAAGATTTGCATGCGTATAGTGAAGCAGCTAGATCGAGGATTTATTTGCATTTATGCATTCAGCATGTTACGCGCAATTATCAGACGCGTTTATTCCCAGCGCTTCATCCTCATCCTCATCAGGTGGCACCAACACCAGACGCGAAGTTCCAGTTTCAGGGGAATAAAAGCTCGAATGGAGATGAAAGAAGGATGCATTGCTTGAAACCTGAGTCAAAAATCTTGTTTTGGTCAGATTCATTAGTTAGTTTGATTAGCTGGGGTGATCTCTTGGTGTAAAGAGCCTTTAACGTCCATGGAAACAATACACTCTTAAAAATAAAGGGTTTTTCGCTGTGATGCCATAGAAGAACCAATTCTGGTTCCCCTATTCAGTGATCAGTTCTTAAAATCTAAAAAAACATAAAGGCATGTGCAACTGTTAAGAAATGTACAGGTTCTTAAAGGAACTGAAGATTCACTGTGAAAAAAAGAAGAAAAAAAAAAACGTTTATTTGTAAGATTCTACTTGCATGGAATAATCAACATCTGCTTTGCCTTCATGAAAAACATGCAAAAAATTGTGTTTTTCACAAAAAACATTTCCGGTGTCCTAAAGAAGCTTTCAGCGATCAGTTCCTAAAAGAGCCATTTTTTGTCTTGGTGTGAAATTTTTTTTTTAAGAATCTAAAGAACCATAAAGATGATTTTGTGCAACTGTTAAGACATGTACAGGTTCTTAAAGGAACCAAAAATAATTCACTGTGAAAAAAAACCCAAACATTTATTTTAAGATTCTAGTTTGATGGAAAACATGCAAATAATTGGCAAAAATAGTGTTTTTCACAGTGATGCCATACTAGAACCATTTCCGGTTCCCTAAAGAAGCTTTCAGCGATCAGTTCCTAAAAGAGCCATTTTTGTCTTGGTGTGAAGAGCATTTTAATAATCTAAAGAACCGTTCTCCACTATAAAGACTCAATTGTGCAATGCACAGACTCATGGAGGTTAAAGGATCTTCATGGAAACATCAATGCCAATAAAGAAGCTATATTTTGTGGTGGAAAAGGTTCTTTAAATTATTAAAACTCAGGGAAAAATGTTATTTTGAGAAATCTACAGGTTCTTTAGGGAAACAAAAATGGTTAATCACTGTGAAAAACACTATTTATTTGTTTTTGTTTTTTTAAATCTAGTTAGAATAATCAACATCTGCTTCGCCATCATGGAAAACATGCGAATATTGTTTTTCACAGTGATGCCATACTAGAACCATTCCCGGTTCCCTAAAGAAGCTTTCAGTGATCAGTTTTTAAAGAACCATTTTGTTGTCTTGGTGTGAAGAACATTTTTTAAGAATCTGAAGAACCATAAAGACTCTTTTGTGCAAATGTTAAGACATGTACAGGTTCTTAAAGAAACAAAAAAATGATTCACTGTGAAAAAAACCTTTTATTTTTAAGATTCTAGTTTCACGGAATAATCAACATCTGCTTCGCCTTCATGAAAAACATGCAAAAAATTGTGTTTTTCACAGTGATGCCATACTAGATCCATTTCCGGTTTCCTAAAGAAGCTTTAAGTGATCAGTTTCTAAAAGAGCCATTTTTGTCTTGGTGTGAAGAGCATTTTAATAATCTAAAGAACCGTTCTCCACTATAAAGACTCAATTGTGCAATGGACAGACTCATGGAGGTTAAAGGATCTTCATGGAAACATCAATGCCAATAAAGAAGCTTATTTTGTGGTGGAAAAGGTTCTTCATATTATTAAAACTCAAAAAATTGTATTTTAAGAAATCTACAGGTTCTTTAGGGAAACAAAAATGGTTAATCACTGTGAAAAAGCCCTATTTTTTAAAATCTAGTCAGAATAATCATCTGCTTTGCCATCATGGAAAACATGCAAATGTTTCCAAAATTTCCAGGTCTGGAAAAAAGTCATGCATTTATGCTGATCTAGAAATCGCTTGGAGTGAAATCTTTATTCTACATTCTGTAACCTGCATTCTTTTTAAATCACAAATGACTGGGTAATGCATGTAAATTAGCACATAGGAACCACATAGCACTAATTAATAGTCTGATTCTGTTCTAATCAATTCATGTTTCTAGTTAATTTGAATCCGTGTAGGGTTGGATAGCTCATAACAGTGTTCTTTGTCTTCACTGGTGTCCAGTTTTGTGGATCAGTGAGATCATGTGCAGTGCTCCATGGAAACATGTGTTTCTGCTTTTTGATCTACAGCATTTGTTTGCTTATTCTGCTGTGATTTCTAATCATTGTATTCACATGAAATCCAGATGCAGATCATAGATGCGTTACACGTGGAGTAAACACTTAATGGCGTCCAGCTCATCGCACACCGGACTGGAGAGAATCTCACACCTGTTGTTTTCATGCGAATTCACGATTGCTTTTTTACGCTGATTGTTAATTTTCTCCAAACATCTCAATTGGAAACAGATGTGTCTGTGTCTCTGTCAGGCACTCAGGAGACTCGCAGGTGCTGGAAGTGAACTTCGCCATATGGAAATAAAAAAAAAAAATGTCGTACAGCAAACGGGTCGCGTGTCTTGCACTTTAAATTGAATCAAACCCCCCTCGGGAAGAGAGAAATATATGCTGTCTCCTCCTCAAAATCATTCAGTGTCTTAATAAACCATCAGGTGTTTCCCCGTTTGTGATAGATTTCCTAAGTTTCCAGTTGGGAAATTTGTTTTCAAGCTTACTTTTTTAAAGAAAACTTTGGTTAAAACTGTGCTATTTTGTTTCTCATTAGGTTGGTTTATGGTGAAATGCTCAATACTGGAGTTAAAAATAAAGACAAGATTCTTTGACATTTGTGACCCTGGAGCACAAAGTCTTAAGTCGCTGGGGTTTATTTGTAGCAATAGCCAGAAATACATTGTATGGGTCACAATGATTGATTTTTATTTTATGCCAAAAATCATTAGGATATTAAGTAAAGATCATGCTCCATGAAGATATTTTGTACATTTCCTACCGTAAATATATCAAAACATAATTTTTGATTAGTGATATGCATTGCTAAGAGCTTCATTTGGACAACTTTAAAGGTGATTTTCTCAATATTTAGATTTTTTGCACCCTCAGATTACAGATTTTCAAATAGTTGTGTCTCGGACAGATCAAACAAAACATACATCAATTGAAAGTTTATTTATTCAACTTTCAGATGATGTATAAATCTCAGTTTCAAAAAATTGACACTTATGACCCTGGTCCAGGGTCACATTTATGGATTCAAGAAGAGCCTTTAACATTTATAAATATTTCCATTGGATAAAAGGTTCTTTATAGTGGAAAAAAGGTTCTAAGAACAAAGGTTCTTTCAAGAATCAATAAAAAGGTTCTTTGAGGAATCAAAATGCTTACCCTTTTGTAAATGAAACATTTTTCCAGTAATATTAATAGAACACTTGTTTAGTTATCTGGTCTTAAATAACATTCTCAAAATGTTAACAAAAACTGGACGTTTAGAGAACATTCAGAAATAACATTTTAATGGGAACTTTAGCAAACTGTTTGTGGAATGATTTCATCATGAATGACATCAAATCATGTGTGTTGTTGACTAAGTGCACTAAATGATCTGAATATTGACTTTTCTGATCTTCTGATGATCACGCAGATGATTTCAAAGCTCTAGATGGAATCGTTCTAAACACCGCATCTGGAATCAGATCTGCATTCAGACGCGTGGCTCCTCTAGAAACTCATCAGGTTGGTTCTGCAGCAGGTGTCTGCAGGCTCACTCCTTTAGCTCAATCTCTGTTACTCTCTTTGTATCCAATTCCATGCTTTTGTTGGCGGATCGATCTGTGTTCAGGTATTACAAGTAGCTGAGCTACTTCTGAAGTCTCAGCTCAATAATTTGTGATTTTCTCTTCAGTCTGATAAAGCGGGCGACTGGAATCACAAACACGTCTCAGACCTGTTGGCCGCTGCTCGTTATTCCGCTGTTAATTTCGTGTTGGCGTTTCTAAATGTGTTTGGCAGGCGCTGGTGTCAGTGATGATGTGTGAATGACACTGTGAGGATGTTTTTGTTCATACGCACTTCTCATGCTCAAACGCTTTGCGTTTCACCACCTACAGCTTCACACAGCGAGAAGCGCGAACGTATGGCTCATGAAATGAGACGCAAACACCCAGGATAATGTGCCAGAGGAAGATCGCTGTGTTTACTGCAGTAACACTTCCATACATATTCAGTTACATCAATAGACACATGCATTCATTTATTCAGCTCTGTTTTTCATAGGAAACCATATTATTTTCTGGAATAGATTGGGTCGTTATCTGGGAAATGTTTACATCCTTATTTTTTTCCAAGGAAAATATCAGTTGCAAATAGCTCTGTGTAAATAAGACTGCATGTGTTTAATGTGGAGCAACAATAACAAGTTAATATTGAGGAAAATATTCCCAAATAATTTCAACAGCAGTGGTGTTTTGTTCCTGAATGATTCTGTTTTTGAACAAATCAGTCAATGATTCAATGACTCACTCATACTGACAGTCACTTGTTTTGTTCTTGAGAAATTCAGAGTTTTTGAACACATCAGTTGAGTCAGTGATTCAATGAATCACTCATACTGACAGTCACTTGTTTTGTTCTTGAATGATTCAGACTTTTTGAACAAATCAGCTGAGTCAATGATTCAATGAATCACTCATACTGACAGTTGCTTGTTTTGTTCTTGAGAAATTTAGAGTTTTTGAACAAATCAGCTGAGTCAATGATTCAATGAATCACTCAAACTGACAGTTGTTGCTTTGTGTTTGGAATAATTGAGAGTTTTTGAACAAATCAGCTGAGTCAATGATTCAATGAATCACTCATACCGACAGTCGCTTGTTTTGTTCTTGAGAAATTCCGAGTTTTTGAACAAATCAGCAGAGTCAATGAATCAATAAATTACTCATACTGACAGTCGCTTGTTTTGTTCTTGAGAAATACAGAGTTTTTGAACAAATCAGTAGAGTCAATAATTCAATGAATCACTCATACTGACAGTTGCTTGTTTTGTTCTTGAGAAATTTAGAGTTTTTGAACAAATCAGCTGAGTCAATGATTCAATGAATCACTCAAACTGACAGTTGTTGCTTTGTGTTTGGAATAATTGAGAGTTTTTGAACAAATCAGCTGAGTCAATGAATCAATGAATCACTCATACTGACAGTCGCTTGTTTTGTTTTTAAATAATTTAGAGTTTTTTAACAAATCAGCTGAGTCAATGATTCAATAACTCACACATAGTGACCGTTGCTTGTTTCATTCCTGAATGATTCAGTGCTGTTGAACAAATTGATTGAGCGAATGATTCAAACCCACTTATAATACAGCCACTTTTCACCAGTTACTGATGTGTGATGTATTATTCATTGAATACAAAGCATCTTAAAACAAGGTTCATACAGGCAGATATTAATGCCGTTAGGTCTGTGGTGGCTTATGAACTATTGGTCAATTAGTATTATTCAATAGTCACTACTGAGTCTTATATGCACTGACAAAAACATGTTTCCAGCTGCTCCTTTGAGCTCAGTCAGTCTTTAAATCACATCTCTGAGGTGTCTTTGAAGTTCAGCCGCCGAATCACATGCAGCAGATGATGGACAGCTGTCAATCACTGAACACCGGTGACACAGAAACTAATCAGAGAGATAATTGAGAAGTTTATTTGCATGGTGAGACTGCTATTTAATGTTCAGTAGTGTTGTTGGTTTCTCTCGTGATGTTGTCTCTCAGTGAGACTCCAGCTTTAAGTGCAAACGTAACCGCAGAATTGCAGTGTTTATCAGAGGTTTAAGTCCTTGTGTCAGTCAAAGATGGCGTGCTGCGCTTGCCATTTTCATAACTCATCTCGAGAGCTCTCGAGCTCAACAGCTAATCATGCTGTGAATTAATAATTACACTTTTCCTCCTGTGATGCGGCATGATGGAGACTCTCCCGCGCGGTCCAAACGCTCTTGTGCTCCACTAATTTCCGTGAGTGCTCATAAATCCAGCCGCTGTGCTTCAGGAAGAGCGTTTGCATTACAGTCAGTGGTCAGAAACACAAGTGTGGGGGTTAAACGCTGGTCCAGGGTCAGTGATGCACCACAGACGCTTATGTGCTCTGGTTATTTGTGTGCAATCCTGCTTTAACATCAGCTGAGACTGTCATGTGCTTATAGTGCTTTCAGTGACTCGAGGAAATGTTTGTGTTTTAATGTGAATGCAATCCAATTTATTTTCACATTGCATTGCATATTTTCACATTGCTCTGTGGCTCTGTGACTGTGTTAACTTCTACTCTAACTGAGTGGTTTTTCCAAAGTTCCCAGTCGAGTAACATGTTTTCAGCCTTGTTTTTATACATAACATCAGATTATAATAATGTATTTAGCATTTAATGTCTGAAATAGGTTGTGTTTTATGGTTTTGATCTTGAGTAGCTCTCTGTAAATCTGATCTATGAGCAGTATGACTGCATGAATATTCAGTATGCATGTGTCATACCAGAAAGAGTGTTTATGATCATATATCGTTACAGCTGTTTGAGTAGAAATATAGCTCATATAATGATGTTAATGGCATTTTTAGGTTAATGAAGTAACAGAAGTGTTGTTTTAATACAGCAGTTTAATAACAAGTTAATATTCAGTAATTTACTTTCATTTTGTTTTTGCTTTGCCGACTAATATAGACCCAAATGGATTGTTTCATTCCTAAATGATTTGGCGCTTTTGAACAAATCAATTGAATCAATGATTCAGTGACTCAAGCATAAAGACAGTAACTTGTTTCACGATTCATTGCTTTTGAACAAATAAACTGAATCAATGATTCAGCGACTCGCTCATAAATACAGTAATCTGTTTCATGATTCAGTGTTTTTGAACAAATCGACTGAATCAATGATTCAGTGACTCACTCTGTAGACAGTAACTTGTTTCACGATTCAGTGCTTTTGAACAAATCGACTGAATCAATGATTCAGTGAATCATTAATAAATACAGTAACTTGTTTCACGATTCAGTGCTTTTGAACAAATCGACTGAATCAATGATTCAGTGAATCATTAATAAATACAGTAACTTGTTTCACGATTCAGTGCTTTTGAACAAATCAACTGAATCAATGATTCAGCGACTCGCTCATAAATACAGTAATCTGTTTCATGATTCAGTGTTTTTGAACAAATCGATTGAATCAATGATTCAGTGACTCACTCTGTAGACAGTAACTTGTTTCACGATTCAGTGTTTTTGAACAAATCAACTGAATCAATGATTCAGTGACTCGCTCATAAATACAGTAATCTGTTTCATGATTCAGTGTTTTTGAACAAATCGATTGAATCAATGATTCAGTGACTCACTCTGTAGACAGTAACTTGTTTCACAATTCAGTGTTTTTGAACAAATCAACTGAATCAATGATTCAGTGACTCGCTCATAAATACAGTAACTTGTTTCACGATTCAGTGTTTTTGAACAAATCAACTGAATCAATGATTCAGTGACTCACTCTGTAGACAGTAACTTGTTTCACGATTCAGTGTTTTTGAACAAATCGACTGAATCAATGATTCAGTGACTCGTTTATAAAGACAGTAACTTGTTTCATGATTCAGTGTTTTTGAACAAATCGATTGAATCAATGATTCAGTGACTCACTCTGTAGACAGTAACTTGTGTCACGATTCATTGCTTTTGAACAAATTGATTTAATGAATCAATGATTCAATGACTTACAATAACTGTAGTGGTGAATGAAAGCTTCAGCAAATGATTTTTTTTGCTCCCATTTGCTCCAACAGCATACAAACACACAAAAGAATCCATAACAGCATTTAAGATAGAATCATAAATGTACAATACATTAAAAACATTAGTTATAAACAGATGTTAATAAGTGTGTAAATGCATCGTCACAGTCTGTGAAAAGGCTATTTCTAGTTGCTGTGCTGAGTTTGGTGCTAATGAGCGTTGAGAGCGCTGCAGGAGGAGGGCGAATGTTTAATGTCAGAGGTTTGCTGGTGATGAGCACTAGTTGTGGCTTCGCTAATAAGCCGCTCGAGACGCACACGACTGTGTTTTGGTTTTGCGTCATTGCAACAGAAGCCCTAAACCGCGGTAAAATCACGGCCTCCAGTGGCTCGTTACGAAGAGCCGGTCAGAGACGGAGATGCAGATGCGGCTCTAACGCTGTCTGACGTTTGTCACAGCAGACCGGAGGCTCTCATAATCATCATCTGTGATGTGACTGCTCTCCTTCTATAAGCGGAGGACGAGCGGCACGGCTAATCGAGAGCGACGGATGAAGCTTTGTGCGCTTGTGGAGAGTTTGTGTGAAGTTCTGCGTCTGGCCGAGGCTGAAGGTTAATGGAAGAGCCCTGAATCTCGTTAGTTGGAGATTGTTGGTGATCTGTGTGAGACTTCTCATCAAATACTGGAGAAACTGATAAATCTGCAGAAAATAAAATGACAGAACTGAGAAACAGAGATTGCTCTGCTCAGAAATACATATATATTCTTATAAGCATGCCTTTATGACAGTGAGATTTTCAGATCAGTTTTATTTTAGTATCTCGCGTTGTTTAGTCTGTGTTTGTATGCATTTAAGCAGAATAGGGTCAGTTTTTCATTCTGGGCATGAGTTTATGCCACTTTGTGACAAAATCATCTCAGCTGCATTTCTACACATTTGTTGGAAACTACACTGCAAAAAAAAAAAAAAAATGCTTTACTTAGATTTTTGTCTTGTTTCCAGGCAAATTATTTAAAAATTCTTAAATCAAGAAGGATTTTCTAGACAAGTAAAAATTATTGTCTTGTTTTCAGAAAAAACAAGTCAAAATTAAGTCAGTTTTTTGCTTGAAACAAGCAAAATAATCTGCCAATGGGGTAAGCAAAATAATCTTATTTCAAGCAGAAAACTAGATTATTTTGCTTACCCCACTGGCAGATTTTTAACTTGTTTTAAGCAAAAACTGACTTAATTTTGGCCTCTTTTTTCTGAAAATAAGACAATAATTTAAGCTTGTCTAGATATTTTGGCTGGAAACAAGACAAAAAAGTAAGTTTTGTAAGTAAATTAAGTAAGTAAAGCATTTTTTTGTTTTTTTGTAGTTAATACATTGCAAAAAATGCTTTCTTGTTTCCAGCCAAAATATTTATAAATTCTTACAATTCAAGTAAAAATTATTGTCCTGTTTTCATAAAAAAAAAAAAAAATGTATGAAATTAGATTATTTTGTTTACCCCATTGGCAGATTAGTTTGTTTGTTTGTAAGCAAAAACTCACTTCATTTTGACTTATTTTTTTTCTGAAAACAAGACAATTTATACTTGCCTAGAAAATCCTTCTTGATTTAAGAATTAAATGAGATATTTTGGCTGGAAAAAAACAAAAAATCTAAGTAAGAAAAGCTTTTTTGCAGTATAGTGCATAGTAAATCAGAAACAATGACAGAAAATAGATGAAGACCAAACTTTCTTTGTTTTTCTGTCTCAGACGCTCAGATAAAGTTCTTTAAGAAACAGTCTGCATTGAAAAAAAAAAAAAAAATTCTTACTTAGTATTTTTGTCTTGTTTTCTAGTATAAATATTTAAACATCCTTGAATCAAGATGCATGAAAAAAAAGTCAAAAATTTGTTTGTTTTTGCTTAAAACAAGCAAAGATATCTGCCAAAATAATCTTAATTCAAAGGCTAAACAAGATTTACTTTTCTTTCCCCTTTGGCGTATATTTTAGCTTGTTTTAAGCAAAAACTAATAAAATTTTAATCATTTCTAGAAAACAAGATATCTTAAGTCATTTTACTTGTCAAATAAATTCATCGTGATTCAAGAATGTTTAGATGTTTATACCAGAAAACAAACAAAAAAGCTTTTTGCAGTGTGACCCTTTATTGTGATTGAAGTGTTACTGTGAAACGCTGTCAAAATGACAATCACGATTCTCCGTTTTGGATATTTCTGTTGTAGTATGTGTCTCTGCTTTGGCTGTTTTGTGTCAGATGAAGTGTGTTTTGCTCGAACGACTCGATGAATAACTCATCGCATGTAAAGACGGCCGTCTTCGCCGTGATTAATGTTTGCCGGTGGTTAGAGAGCGCTTGTCCTACTTTTTACGTCAGCTGCTGGAGAAAATACATTTCTCTGAAAGCTGGAGGAAAAGCCTTCTTAATTAAAGCCTTAATTAGTGAATTAATGTGATCTTACAGAGAACGTCAGCCCTTTGCATTCACACACAAACACACACATCAGTGCAAAAGCCTTGCTTCAAAAGCCTCAGATTCATCTTTATACAACAGGACACTTTTAATATTCAGAGATGATGTACACTAATATCTGGATCTGTACATGATGATGAAGGAGGTTGGTCTGTGTTTTCTCTTACATTAAACACTGGAAATATGTTCCGTTTATCCATCTTTTTCTTTAACGTGGAAGTAAGCCTACTTATGGTTCATTAACCACAACATGCAGTAAATGGAAAAACTGTTTGTACTACAAACCAGTGTGCTCACACCAAAATCAAGCCGCAAATGAGCTGTTTTGTAAAGCTAAAAATATCTGGATGAGACCAGAAACCAGAACTAAAAGGTGGATATACACTACTGCTCAAAAATTTGGGATCGCTACAATTTTTAATGTTAATGTTTTTTTTTTGTAAGATCTTGTGCTCATGAAGGCTGCATTTATTTGATCAAAAAAAAAAAAAAAAAACAGGAAAAAAAAATGTAATATTGCTTTATAATAAATTTTTTTTTATATATATACTTTCAAATATATTAATAATTTAATAATTTATTCCTGTGATGCAAAGCTGAATTTCTGTCACATGATCCTTCAGAAATCATTCTAATATACTGATTTATTATTAGAATTATCAACATTGGAAACAGCGCTGTCAGATATTTTTTGGAAGCTGTGATTGTTTTTGTCTGTATTCTTTGATGAATAACAAGTTAAAAGAACAGCATTTATTCAAAATATATTTCTTAAAACATTGAAAATCGTTTCATTTAACAACATCCTTGCTGCAAAAAGTATCAGTTTTTTTAAAAAAAAAAACTACTGACCTCAAACTTTTGAACAGTAGTGTATATTGTTAGAAAACCTTTCTATTTGAAATAAATGCTGTTCATTTGACCTTTTATTGATCAAAAGAAGGATCATGTGATGCTGAAGACTGGAGTAATGATGCTGAAAAATTCAGCTTTGCATCACAGGAATAAATTATATTTTAATATCATTTTTTTAAAGTCATTTTTTAGTCATAGTCTTTTGACTAAAATGCAATTTAGTTTTAGTCATATTTTAGTCATCTGTATTGTTTTTAGTTTTAGTCTAGTTTTAGACTAAATCTACAGTAAATTTAGTCTGCTGAAATATAATATATTTAGATAAAGTGCAATGCATTTATTAAGCATTTCTCTAAAATGTCCAAACTCATTCTGTAGGTTTGATATTAAGGTTTAATCAGGATAAACACACAATTTATCATGCCTTAATATTAAAATGAAATAAAACCACTTCTCATAAAGAACATGGTCTTCTTCTGAATCTCAATGGTTATATCGGCTAATGATGCATTCTTTATAGTCACTTGTTTACCATATTCTTCATTCTTTCAAACAGACATGTTTATTTCTATAAATGAATTTAGATTCATCTTTAGGGCTGTGTAAGTGATTCAGTCAAGAGCAGTGAGTGGTTTTCTGTCTTTCTTTTGTTGTTTGATGAACATCAGTGACTCGGACGATAGACACTAAATGCGGCTGCTGTCCCTTTAAAACCCAATGCAATGCACTGATGCACTTTCTCTCTACTGTTTACATTCATTTAAGACCTAATCGGCTGTGTTTATGTGAATACTCATCAAAATGAACAATTCAACAATTTTGTGTGTATTTCTCAGTTCATGTAATGTGAAAGAGTGTGAGACGTGTTTTCTGTGTGTTTGCTTCGGTGTCTGCATCAGAAAACAAGACCCAATTGATTCTCTCTTGCGTCGTCAAATTTATCCATATGTCTGCACTTCTCCCACATATTCACATTTCTGAGTGTTTTATCAGACGTGCAGCAAGTGTATTTCAGCTTGTGTCCACTGGTTTGTACGCATCTAACCTCCATGCAACAGATTTTTCTGAATGAATCTCTTTCCAAATCGTCCCTAACTTTTTTGTCTCGTTTTTATTCGTTGACGAAAATGGCAGTAGATTTTTGTCATAGTTTTTTGTCATTCAAAAATAATTTTAGTGCGTTATCATTTCGTTTTACGTCTGTGAAAAAATGTCGCTGACAAAAATTATGACGCAAATTCTTGTTGAACTGAGAGATGCAGTAAATCTCAGAGAGAATCATCAGTCTGTTTCCAAGCGTTTCTGTGTTGGTTTGGGTTTGTGTGCGTCTGCATGAGCGTGACCAAAGCTGATCTGTCTGTCCGATACGCATCTGCTGCGTGAAGGACGACCGTCGCATGCTGTCTGCTGATCTCAGAGCAGTTATTCACACACAAACAAACAGATGGACGCATGCTTCCTTACAAACACCCTCTTCATTCACTCATTCAGGTCTGCTGTTCTTCAGACATTACATGTGCATTTCTTTCTTCGTATCAGACTGAGCAGCAATGACAGATAACATGTGTTTTTAGAAACACAAACCTCTGTCATGAAGTATAGCTCTGTTCGCTTTCGCTGTGTTTTGCGCCGAAGCGTTTAATAATGGTGACGTCTGACTTTACTAATTATTAATTTAGTCCCACGCTGGAGTCTGATGATAAGACTGTACAGAAATGTATTTTCAGCACATCCACATGCAGTTTAATGCAAATGAATGAATCTTCAGTCAAGAATAACCCACTTGCACATGCAATTAATCGCTTTCCACAATAAAAACATATTTATATTCAACCACTGGAGTGTATGATTGAAAGCAGCAATGGTTTGCTTTATTTATTCAGAAGAGTTTTATAATCGGTCGTGATGGTGAACGTTAATTAGTTTAGCGCTGATGTTAAAGACTCGTTGTAACTTAGAAAGTCATGTTTTGAAAAACAAAGCGAGTTTATAATAATAGAGATAAATGAATGTGTTGGAAGGTCAGTGTTGTTTTTTAATTATGTTCCATATGGTTTATGAGCATCATAATAAATATCATAAATATATGTCGACCTCTGGCCGTATCCAGACGCAGACCAAACTCTAATTATTAATAAACTAAAATAAACAGTAACACACGGTTACCTGATATATAAATAATTCATATAAAAAGCAGCATTAATAATTGATAATTGATAATTGATTTTCTTTATTTTTTGAAATACGCTGCTGCTCAAAAGTTTGGAATCATTAAGATGTTTAATGTTTTTTAAAGAATTATATGCTCATCAAGGCTGCATTTACTTGATCAAAAAAAAAAATAAATAAAAAAAATTGAAATATTATTACAGTTTATAATAATGCTGTTCTATAGCAATATATTTTAAAATATATTTTATTCCTGTGATGCAAAGCTGAATTTTTTATCAGCCATTACTTCAAAAATCATTAACCTGTGATATTTTTTTTCTATGGAGTACAACAATTACTTAAGTATAAATAAATACATAAATGCATAAATAAATAAATTAATTAATTAATAAATTAATGAAAAAATAAATAAATGTAAAAATATATAAAAAAAAATAAATGAATAAACAAATAAATGAATGAATAAATAAATAAATAAATAAATGTAGTATAACACAAGTGGTACAAAAATAGCACAATTAAAAATGACACTTTTGACTAAATTATTTATTTATTTATTTATTCATTTATTTATGCATATCTGCATTTATTTATTTATGTATTTTTACATTTATTTATTTATTTCTGCATTTATATATTTATGTATTTATTTATTTATACTTAAGTCATTTCTCATCCTCCATATTTTTCAGGATTCTTTGATGAATAAAAGGTTAAAATGCATTTATTTAAAATATAAATATTTTCTAACAATATAAGTCTTTGCAGAATAAAAGTATTCATTTCTTTCAAAAAAAGAAAGAATATATATATATATATATATATATATATATTTTTTTTTTTTTGCTTTTTACTGACCCCAAACTTTTAGATGGTAGTTTATATTGTCACAGAAGATTCTTATCAGCTTTTCAACTTTTATTTGTTAAGAAAAATCACAGGTTCCAACAAAATATTAAGCAGCACGACTGTTTTCAATGATGAGTTTAGAAAGAAGAAAACGAGTTTATATTCATAGAGATGCATGTTTATTTTATAAGTGATAATAACCAATAAAAGGCTGTGAGGAAGGTTGCTGTTGCTTTAGTGTTTGAGAGTCATAGCAAATAGCATCCAGTGTTAACCTCTACGGCTCACATTCAGATGATCTGTTGAATATTAAAGATGCCCTGTGGTGAAAATCAAGCTTTTAACGTTCTTTACGTTTTTTTAAAACACTTAAATACAAACCAAGTGCAAATTGATCAGTCCACAGCATCGCTGAGCAGTTTGTACATGAGCTCGAATAAATCACAGTATTTACATCGAACATCTACGGCTGAATTCATCTGGTGTTGCATTAAGCATTTACCCATTTACTCAAAGCAGCAGGTTTTCTATGCGGGGGGCGGGGCTAATTTACATATTCATGAGCCGCGGTGTAGAGTTACATTCAAGCCTTTAAAGGCATGAAGAGGCATGATTTAAAAAATGGCATTTTGATTGGCTTTTTAAGCGATAAAATTAGTGACTAACAAATAAACAAATAATAAATAATTTTTAAAATATATAAAATAAAATACAATACAATAAATAGACATTAACACAGTTATTTAATGTATAACATGTTATTTTTTCTCTGAATTATTAGCATAAGTACATATACTGTGATACGAAGTGTTACTATGGTATAAAATCATTTGTCTGTTATTATCTTTTTTTTGCTGTTTGTATTCAGGAGAGTGTGGTGTTTGCAACGTCAAGGTCAAGGGTTTGATTCCCAAAGAATATATTACATAGTTTCTGAATTGTAAAGATCCTAAACATCTCCCTTTCATTGCTAAACTAAGTTTAACTTGTATGCCTTTAAAGGATTAGTTCACTTCCAGAACAAAAAAATGTACAGATAATGTACTCACCCCCTTGTCATCCAAGATGTTCATGTCTTTCTTTCTTCAGTCGTAAAGAAATGTTTTTTGAGGAAAACTTTACAGGATTTCTCTCCATATAGTGGACCTCTATGGTGTCCACGAGTTTGATCTTCCAAAATGCAGTTTAAATGCAGCTTCAAAGGGCTCTAAATGATCCCAGCCGAGGAAGAAGGGTCTTATCTAGCAAAAAGATCAGTGTTTTTTTTAAAAAAAATGACAATTTATACACTTTTTAAGCTCAAATGCTCATCTTGTCCGGCTCTGCGTGAACTCTGAGTTCACATGCGCATCACAGAGATAGACAAGACCAGCATTTGAGGTTAAAAAGTGTATAAATATGATTTTTTTTAAGAAAAAGACCCTTTTTCCTCGGCTGGGATCATTTAGAGCCCTTTAAAGCTGCATTTAAGCTTCATTTTGGAAGTCCAAATTTGCGGGCACCATAGAAGTCCACTATACGGAGAGAAATCCTGAATAGTTTTCCATTTCTTACGACTGAAGAAAGAAAAACATGAACATCTTGGATGACAAGACATTACATTGTCTGTAATTTTTTTGTTCTGGAAGTGAACTAATCCTTTATTGCAATGTGAGTGTCCAGGGTTCCCACAGTTTGTTGCTTTAAATTTTTGTTTCCATTTATCAAAATGTAATTTTTCAAAACCATTTTTTTAACCGTTAAATTGCATTGTTTTAGATGTTTTGCCTATTTTTATGGTTAGGCTTTTTTTTAAAGCTACATTTTATTAACAGTACAGAAAAGGCCGGTTTCCGACCCTAAATATATATATATATTTTTTAAGTTTATTGCCACTTGTTTTCTCACAATTGCATGATACAAACTCGCAATTCTAGCTTTTTTCTCAGAATTGTGAGATAAACTCGCAATTCTGAGAAATAAAGTCAGAATTCTGAGATAAAAAGTCGCAATTGTGAGTTATAAAGTCAGAATTGCATAATGTAAACTCGCAATTGCAAGAAAAAAAGTCAGAATTGTGAGATAAAAAGTTGCAATTGTGATTTATAAAGTCAGTTATTAAGTCAGAATTGTGAGATAAACTTGCAATTCCTAGAAATAAAGTCAGAATTGCATGATATAAACTCGCAACTGAGAGTTAAGTCAGAATTGTGTGATTATAAACTCGCAATTCTGTGAACATATCAGTATTTTTCTCCTCAGAAATGAGTTTATATCTCAATTCTGAGAAGAAAAAAGTCAGAATTCTGAAATAAAAACTTGCAGTTGCGAGTTACAAAGTCAGAAATGCATAATATAAACTTGCAATTGCAAGAAAAAAGTCTGAATTGTGAGATAAAAAGTTGCGATTGTGATTTATAAAGTCAGAATTGCATGATATAAATTCGCAATCGAGAGTTATTAAGTCAGAATTGTGAGATAAACTTGCAATTCTGAGAAATAAAGTCAGAATTGTGAGATAAAAAGTCGCAATTGTGAGTTATAAAGTCAGAATTGTGAGATAAACTAGCAATTCTGAGAAATAAAGTCAGAATTGTGAGATAAAAAGTCGCAATTGTGAGTTATAAAGTCAGAATTGTGAGATAAACTAGCAATTCTGATAAATAAAGTCAGAATTGTGAGATAAAAAGTCGCAATTGTGAGTTATAAAGTCAGAATTGTGAGATAAACTTGCAATTCTGAGAAATAAAGTCAGAATTGTGAGATAAAAAGTCGCAATTGTGAGTTATAAAGTCAGAATTGTGAGATAAACTAGCAATTCTGATAAATAAAGTCAGAATTGCATGATATAAACTCGCAATTCTGTGAACATATCAGTATTTTTTCTCCTGAGAAATGAGTTTATATCTCACAATTCTGAGAAAAAAAGTCATAATTGCAAGATACAAACTCGCAATTGCAAGAAAAAAAGTCAGAAACGGGCTTCCATAGTTTTGTACTTAAAGTATCTGTAAACAAGTAAATAAAGCTTGCAAATGGATGGATCCGTTCATTATAGATCATGGAAATTCAACTTTTTAATCAGTGAAAGTCAGGGAAAAGTCAGGAAATTTGACATTTGTCTTCGAGTGGAAACCCTGAATATCGGTCAGATGTGAGCAGTTCATGCATCCTCTAGAAATCAAACCCATGATGTTGGTGTTTTCTGCGTGATTCAGACATCAGAAGAGGACCAGAATCTTCTCCCAAATCGCAGTCAGTGATTACAGTGTGAGCTCCAGAACTGAGCTCGATATTGAAATGAATTGCAGTGTTCTCTTAAAAGCTTGTTCTTTCCGGTTACGACTCCAGCGGATGAATAATAAACGCTGAACGTTCCCCAGAGCTCTGGACTGGATTAAAGAGCCAATGAAGAGCATAAATCTCACATTCAGATTTAAGATCGCAGATGCGCTGACTGTATATTGTGCGCGGTTTATCATATCCGTGACTCGACACGCTCGCTGCTCGTTCTGCAACATAATCTGATGTTATCTGATGACAGATTGAGCGAGATTCTGCAAGAGAGGATGATAAACAAACCGCCGCTGAAATAAAAGACGAGCCGATGACATCTCGTCCTCAAAAGAGCCGCGTGTTCAAAGGGTCACTCTTCATTTCCATCACAATTGGACCCATCTGTCCACGCTTGGCCCGCCGTCAGCTGTGTGTGTGCTTTAATTGTCATGAGTGTGTCTGACTGTCAAGTGGCTTTATGAGCCTCTGTGTGTGTGTGTGTGTGTCTCTGCTGACCTGCTGCTGTGTGTTTCTCTCTGTTTCCCAAGGCCTTTGTTCATCTCATCTGCATTAAAGGACAAATTCCGCCAAAAAACATTTAGTCATTATGAGTTTCTCTTCCAGGCCTATCAGGCTTGCCATGGAAGCTGGTCATACGCAGATTACATTAGCACCACCGGCATCGTGCTTTTTACTGAAATAGAAACTCTTTAGTTCAGATGGACAATGGATGCTACAATTAGACTTTAAATGTCTAAATTATGACAAAAAGTCAAGTATGAAATACAAAGATGAAATGATGACTTTAAAACTCAAAACCATAACAAGTCAAAATTAGGACTAAAGGTTGATTATAAGGTGAACTAAAATGATGATTTTAAAGTTGAAACTATGACAAAGTTGCATAAAAAGTCTAGTATGAGATAAATCAATATTATGACTAAAAAAATTAAATGATTATTTTTAAAGTTGAAACTGACAAAATAAAGTCAAAGTTGCATAAAAATTGTAGTATGACATAAAAGTTGAATTATTTAGCCAGTTTCAATTTTAAAGTTACGATTTGTCAATTATGAGATAAAAGGTTGAATTTAAATGTCAAAACTATGACATACTAAGTCAAAATTATGACTAAAATTAACTAATTGGGTTAATTAAAATAAACCCAAATTGTGATTTTAAACTTGAGTATGAAAAAATAAAGTCAAAGACAAAAAAAGTTACAATTATGACAAAAAGTCAAGTATGAAATACAAAGATGAAATGATGACTTTAAAACTCAAAACCATAACAAGTCAAAATTAGGACTAAAGGTTGATTATAAGGTGAACTAAAATGATGATTTTAAAGTTGAAACTATGACAAAATAAAGTCAAAATTGCATAAAAAGTCCATTATGAGATAAAAGCTGCATTTTTTAGTCATAATTTCGACTTTAAGTCAACCAATGACCTTGTATGACCAAAAAGTCGAAATTAACACACTATTAGTTGATTATGAGATAAAAAGTTGAAATTATGACTTTAATTGTCGAAATTGACACACTAAGTCAAAATGATGACTAAAGGTTTATAAGATAAACCCAAATTATGATTTTAAACTTGAAACTACGAAAAACTAAAGTCAAAATTACAAAAAAGTCCAGTATGAGATAAAAGTTGAAATTTAGTCATAGTTTAAACTTTAAAGTCATAAAGTCAGGTATGACAAAAAAGTCAAAATCAACACACTATTAGTCAATTATGAGATAAAAGTTATTTTTATAAGTTAGAAATTATGACTTATAATGTCGAAACTATGACATACTAAGTCAAAAATATGATTAAAGGTTTATAAGATAAACCCAAATTATGATTTTAAAATTGAAACAATGACAAAGTAAAGTCAAAGACATAAAAAAGTGTAGTATGAGATAAAAAGTTGAAATTATGACTTTAAAAGTCAAAACTATGACTAAAGGTTGATTATAAGGTAAACTAAAATTATAAGTTTAAAGTTGAAACTATGACAAAATAAAGTCAAAATCACATAAAAAGTCCAGTATGAGATAAAAGGTGAATTATTTAGTCATGGTTTCAACTTTAAAGTCATGAAGTCAATGTATGACCAAAAAGTCGAAATTAACACACTGTTAGTCAATTATGAAATAAAAAGTTGAAATTATGACTTTAAATGTCGAATCTATGACAAGTCAAAATTATGATTTTATAGTTGAAACTATGCCAAAATAAAGTCAAAATTGCATAAAAAGTCCAGTATGAGATAAAAGTTTAAAGATTTAGTCGTTTCAACTTTAAAATCATAAAGTCAAGTATGACAAAAAAGTTTAAATTAATACAGTCGATTATGAGATAAAGAGCTGAAATTATGACTTTAAAGTTAAAATTATGACTTTAAGTCAAAACTATAACATACTAAGTCAAAATTATGACTAAAGGTTTAATTATAAAGTAAACTAAAAATATAAGTTTAAAGTTGAAACTATGACAAAATAAAGTCAAAATCACATAAAAATTCCATTATGAGATAAAAGGTGAATTATTTAGTCGTTTCAACTTTAAAATCATAAGACTTTATGACAAAAATGTGTATGATAAAAAAAAAAAAAAAGTTGAAATTAACACGCTATTAGTCAATTGTGACATAAAAAGTTTAAATTATGACTTTAAATTTCGAAACTATGACATGCTAAGTCAAAATTATGATTTTAAAGTTGAAACTATGACAAAATAAAGTCAAAGTTGCATAAAAAGTCTAGTATGAGATAAAAAGTTAAAATTATGACATTAAGTCAAAACTATGGCATACTAAGTCAAAATTATGACTAAAGGTTGATTATAAGGTGAACTAAAATGATGATTTTAAAGTTGAAACTATGACAAAATAAAGTCAAAGTTGCATAAAAAGTCCAGTATGAGATAAAAGTTTAAATTTTTTAGTCATCGTTTCAACTTTAAAGTCATAAAGTCAAGTATGACAGAAAAGTCAAAATTAACACACTATTAGTCAATTATGAGATACAAAGTTGAAATTATGACTTTAAATGTCGAAACTATGACATACTAAGTCAAAATTATGATTTTATAGTTAAAACTATGACAAAATAAAGTCAAAGTTGCATAAAACGTCTAGTATGAGATAAAAAAGTTAAAATTATGACTTTAAGTCAAAACTTTAACATACTAAGTCAAAATTATGACTAAAGGTTGATTATAAGGTGAACTAAAATGATAATGTTAAAGTTGAAACTATGACAAAGTTGCATAAAAAGTCTAGTATGAGATAAATCAAAATTATGACAAAAAAATTTAAATGATTATTTTTAAAGTTGAAACTGACAAAATAAAGTCAAAGTTGCATAAAAATTGTAGTATGACATAAAAGTTGAATTATTTAGCCAGTTTCAATGTTAAAGTTACGATTTGTCAATTATGAGATAAAAGGTTGAATTTAAATGTCAAAACTATGACATAGTCAAAATTATGACTAAAATTAACTAATTGGGTTAATTAAAATAAACCCAAATTGTGATTTTAAACTTGAGTATGAAAAAATAAAGTCAAAGACAAAAAAAGTTAAAATTATGACGAAAAGGCAATTATGAGATAAAAAAAATTTATCTCATAATTTTGACTTTCATCTTTGACTTAGTATGTCACGATTTCAACGTCATAATTAGGACATAGGACACATTTGAAAATGTTTTAAAATAATTGTGATTCTTTTTGGCAGAAATGACCTTCCATACAAAAGCAGCATATTTCAGTGTTTAATGGCAGCGAGTTTGTGTTTTATTGAGCGAAAGGGAGCGCTGTAAAGATCTAACATTAAAGCTAGATCCTGAGCATTTTTGTCTAGCATCTGATCTATAAGTGTAATCGATAATATCAATACTGTCAGAAGTTGATTAATCGGTGGTTAGTTTGCCTGTATGGCGTTCTCCTGCATTGAGATGTGGAATATACTCCATTGAGCAGCAGTGTGAGCAACCGACCCGTCTCTTTCTCTCGCCAGTGTTGCCAGATTGGGCGAGTTGCTGCCAAATTGGGCTTCTTTGATAGTCTTGGACCGGAGAATAACGCATTGGGCGGGTAGACAAAATTTGGGCTGCTTTTTAAACATGAAAACCGCCCAATCAGCTGCTTTTTCTTCGCTATTTTAACATGTCCGAGCTGAAAGTATCACAGTAAAATAATGTGTAATGCAGTCATCAACTCTTTTTTTTCCTTAACGCAACCCATGGTTTCGTTTAGCAGAGACCTGTCTATACATCTATGAGACCTGTCAACCAATTTACCGTCTTTTATGTTGGTGAGATGTGATGATTCGTGAGTGATGGGGTTTTGGCGCTAGAAAGGGCAAGATTTTGAATGTGCAGCTATATATTCTTTCATTCATTTTATTTAAGTGATTGCGATGGCAAAGTGGCCTAAATATAAGTTACACGATAACACATTTCTGACTGTCGTGATGTATACATGAACGGGAGTAAATGGCAGCTAAATTAGATTGCTTTCTGCTCACTTTATTGTGCACTTTTTGCACACAAAAAAAAAAAAAGCGTATTTTTACTGTGGACATTTTAAGTCATCGGTTACATTCACCGTAAAACCGAACAGTGAAATGAATTAAATGAAATGAGTTATTTTCACTCAAATAACAATGAAAGTTTATTGGACTTAATTGAAATAAGTTCTGTAAACTCAAAATGCCGTTGTAGTAATGATTGAGTTTTCTAGCTCCCAGCATGCTTTGCATCAGACAACATGGAAAATAAATGTTGAAATTAGGTGTTATTTTGTGTGTTTTTGCACAAGATTAACATAGGGAGACATAAGTTAGTATTTAAATGTTAGGATTTGCATATGTTTGGTTTTGTAGTGTTACCGTTGTGGTAAAGAGTAGAGCCTGTTCTTAGGTTGAGGATGGACAGCAAAATTTGAAGACTACATATACTGCATGTTCTTCGACAATTTCAATGCAAGTATATATTGAGAGTCTTTCTGATACACTGTAACTGAAAATACTTAAGTTGATTTCATAACAAGTTTTAATTTAACTGTAATGAAAAGTTTTATGTAGCATGTTACATCAAATTTTTTGAGTTCTGCTTACTAATTTGGGTTTACAGTGTTCTTGATTGCCACTTTGAAAAGATTTATGGACATTTTCAGCATATTTTCGGACTCCCTTTAATGTATTTGATCCATATTCCTGTGAAATTGATCCTCTTTATTTTATTTTGTCATCATTATTTTTTTTAAAGAGATAAAAATGGTCTTTATCATCCTTGATTGACGTGGCAATAAAATTCTATCACATTATTTTGGCAGTTAAAATTTTGGGCTGGTTTTTGTTGAAGTGGGTGGGTTTTGGTGAGCTTTTGGGCTGGGAATCGTCAACACTGTCTCTCGCTTCACTAATGTCTTTTTATGCAACTTTGACTTTATTTTGTCAGTTTCAACTTTAAAAATAATCATTTAAATTTTTTAGTCATAATTTTGATTTATCTCATCCTAGAATTTTTATGCTTTGACTTTACTTTAGATAATCATGATATACTAAGTCAAAGATGAAAGTCACAATTATGAGATAAAATGGCAATTGTGAAATTTTTTTATCTCATAATTGCCTTTTCGTCATAATTTTGACTTTTTTTGTCTTTGACTTTATTTTTTCATACTCAATTTTAAAAAAATCACAATTTGGGTTTATTTTAATTAACCCAATTAGTTAATTTTGGGACTTAAACCTTTAGTCATAATTTTGACTTAGTATGTCATAGTTTTGACATTTAATTTCATCCTTTTATCTCATAATTGACAAATAGTAACTTTAAAATTGAAACTGGCTAAATAATTCAACTTTTATGTCATACTACAATTTTTATGCAACTTTGACTTTATTTTGTCAGTTTCAACTTTAAAAATAATCATTTAAATTTTTTAGTCATAATTTTGATTTATCTCATACTAGACTTTTTATGCAACTTTGACTTTACTTTAGATAATCATGATATACTAAGTCAAAGATGAAAGTCAAAATTATGAGACAAAATGGCAATTGTGAAATTTTTAATCTCATAATTGCCTTTTTGTCATAATTTTGACTTTTTTTTATCTTTGACTTTATTTTTTCATACTCAACTTTAAAATCACAATTTGGGTTTATCTTTTAAACCTTTAGTCATAATTTTGACTTAGTATGTCATTCCTGTGAAATTGATTCTCTTTATTTTATTTTGTCATCATTATTTTTTTTAAAGAGATAAAAATGGTCTTTATCATCCTTGATTGACGTGGCAATAAAATTCTATCACATTATTTTGGCAGTTAAAATTTTGAGCTGGTTTTTGTTGAAGTGGTGAGCTTTTGGGCTGGGAATCGTCAACACTGTCTCTCGCTTCACTAATGTCACTCGCCCGATTAAGATCCGATGTGGTGCAGCAGGTTAATTTTACCACAGCGAGAGCTTAATACTGTCAAATTCAGTCACGCAGGAACAAGCGTCTCACTCGCCGCCTGTTGACAAGTATAATATCAATTGAGGAATCGCTAAACCAGGCAGAACGCCGGCTGGAATCGGAGTGAAATGCATGCAAAGTCATTTGCGGCCCACCGTCTCGTGCAATTTTCAGCTTTGGAGTGATGCTTTGTGCGTATTTGTGATACAAGAACAAGCCGGTGCTGTGCTTTCACAGTGTTCATCAGCGTTCGGCTCACGCTGCAACCGTAGAGGCGCAGTTCGTCTCCCAAATGCAGCTGAACACCATTGTGAGTGTCTTTGCTTCTGCAAGGGCGTTTGGTGGCATTTGCATTCAGCTCGTGATGTGGAGACCGTGAGTCTCGCTAATGGAGCGTCGCGCCGGTGTTCTCTTTAATCAGCGCCGCTGCATCTGCATCTCTCACTGACTCACGCCAGACACACTGCTGCATTTCCATCATGCATGGACTCTGTGAAGATCATCGAAGTACAGATTTTTGCCACAGCACCGGTCTTAATTCTGACAGCAAATTTTGATTTAGTTTTACTCATAGCCTTTGGACTAAAATGCCATTTAGTTTGAGTCATATTTTAGTCATCTGAATTGTTTTCAGTTTTAGTCTAGTTTTAGACTAAATCTACAGTAAATTTAGTCTGCTGAAATATAATATATTTAGATAAAGTGCAATGCATTTATTAAGAATTTCTCTAAAATGTCCAAACTCATTCTATAGGTTTGATAATGAGGTTTAATCAGGATAAACACACAATTTATCATGCCTTAATATTAAAGTGAAATAAAACCACTTCTCATAAAGAACATGGTCTTCTTTTTAATGTAATCTCAATGGTTATATCGGCTAATAACGCATTTTGTATAGTCACTTGTTTACCATATTCTTCATTCTTTCAAACAGACATGTTTATTTCTATAAATGAATTTAGATGAATCTTTAGGGCTGTTTATAAAACGGTTAGTTCCATTCCTGGATTCTGATTGGTCAGCAGCTGTGTTTTATTCACGATACAGCAGGGCTATGACCGTTCCACCCAATGGTTCTTAGTATCACTGCGCAGCACCCTTAGCAACCACCCTTAGCAACATAAACATATATTAGTTCTTATTTGAAGAAAGCAATAAGAGCTAACAGGCTAAAATGTTTCAAGTAAATTTTGATTTATATGACGTTAGATGAGTGGTTTGATTAACAATTTGGAAATACACACCGATTTCTGCTAAGGAATTTAGCACCATTAAACTGTCTGACATGCTTAATCCAACACACCTGAAGTACTCGTAAACAAAGTCTGGTTTGATGTGCAGTTACACACGGACTTAGAGAAAAAGAGGTGGAACTGAGAACTCATGCCAGACTCATTCAACATTTTAACCGAAGAAAATGGTCTCAAGTATGGCACAATGAGCTTTAACTATATCCACTTCTAATACCCTCCGATGTGCATCATTCAGTGTCCTGCATTAGCCAAAATCATGACTGTCTTTGAAATATGTTTGATGATTGCGGCTGATGCGCCCGCTCTGTGTCCCGCATCTGGGATGCTGCTGTTCACACGCGAGAGCACTCCAGGGAAGGAGAGCGAGTGGAAAAAGTACTAGCCTAATTATTATTGATTACTGATTTCAATCATTTTATAATAACGAAAACAATACCTTAAACCAGAGGTGGGCAAACTACGGCCCGCCAGGCGTTTTCATCCGGCCCGTGAGGCAGTTGGAATAAACTGGCTAATTTGATGCAATATCAGTAAAGTCCAATAGATGTCGCATTTAGTGTGGTATATAGCGGCTTTCGCTTTTTACGCTTCGTTAAACATAAGCGCCTAGTCATTCTTGACTGCATCCAAACCGCACAGCTCAGATACAAAATAAAAAGTCAAAATATACACCCTGTGTAAAACTGGCACATTTGAAAAAAGTTGCTGTTTTTAAAAATGTGAAAGTGTTCATTTGTTGGACAAGTGCAAAACAGATTGGTGACGAATATGAAAGGCAAGTGAGTTTGCATTGCGCATTTACCAGCAACGTTCAGTTTCTCTTTTAAATAATTAGGCTGGGCGTTTATAATAAATGTTTATAGTGAACGCCACTATAATTTGTGCTTGTTTTTTACTTACAGTGTTAGTCAAATGTTTTTGAACTGTTCCTAGCCTGTTTTAATTTGAGTTCCATGAAATGACGCATATAAGAACATTCGGTTGCAGTTAGAGACTATTTTTTACAGCAGAAGGCTTAATGATTTTACTTAATGAAAACATAAATACATATTTTTAATATCTGCATTGTGTGGTAACCGTTTTATAAAAGCAATAAGGTACTCGAGGCCGTGCTGTATCGTGAATAAATCACGGCTGAAGGTTGTTAGGCACGACGCGAAGCTTTTTTTTTTTTTTTTTTTGCATTGCTATAACTGGTTTTGCATTGAAAATTGTTTTTAATAAGCTTTGAACATTTTTGTTCTTTTGCATTGATATAATTTATTTATTTATTTATTTATTTATTTATTTATTTTTTGCATTGCTATAACAGTATTTTTGTATTGAATATAGTATTTTTATAAGCTTTGATCATTTTTTTTGTTCATTTGAGATTCTTTTTGTATATTTGTTTTGTTTCGTTTTTGTTTTTTTTGCATTGATATAACAGTGATTTTGCATTGAAAATTATTTCTTAATACGTTTTTTTTTGTTGTGTTCATAATAGTATTTTTTATTGATCTTTTTTTTGGTTCGGTTTTGTTCTTTTGCACTGATATATATTTTTTATTTATTTTTTTATTTTTTTAGCTTTGCTATAACAGTATTTTTGTATTGAATATAGTATTTTTAATAAGTTTTGATACTTTTTTGTTGTGTTCATAATAGTATTTTGCATTGATAATTTATTTATTTTATTTTTTATTTATTTTTTTATTTTTTTATTTACATGATCTTTACTTAATATCCTAATGATTTTGTGGCATAAGAGAAAAAATAAATAACTTTTGACCCATTGCTACAAATAAACATGCTACTTAAGACTGGTTTTGTAGTCCAGAGTCATATATGTGTATATAATAGTATTTTGTATTGATTTTTTTGTTTATATATATATATATATATATATTTTTTTTTTTTGCATTGCTATAACTGGTTTTGCATTGAAAATTGTTTTTAATAAGCTTTGAACATTTTTGTTCTTTTGCATTGATGTAATTTATTTATTTATTTATTTTTTTATTTTTTTGCATTGCTATAACAGTATTTTTGTATTGAATATAGTATTTTTATAAGCTTTGATCATTTTTTTTGTTCATTTGAGATTCTTTTTGTATATTTGTTTTGTTTCGTTTTTGTTTTTTTTGCATTGATATAACAGTGATTTTGCATTGAAAATTATTTCTTAATACCTTTTTTTTGTTGTGTTCATAATAGTATTTTTTATTGATCTTTTTTTTGGTTCGGTTTTGTTCTTTTGCACTGATATATATTTTTTATTTATTTTTTTATTTTTTTAGCTTTGCTATAACAGTATTTTTGTATTGAATATAGTATTTTTAATAAGTTTTGATACTTTTTTTTGTGTTCATAATAGTATTTTGCATTGATAATTTATTTATTTTATTTTTTTTTTATTTATTTTTTTTTTTATTTACATGATCTTTACTTAATATCCTAATGATTTTAAGAGAAAAATCAATAACTTTTGACCCATTGCTACAAATAAACGTGCTACTTCAGACTGGTTTTGTAGTCGAGGGTCATATATGTGTACATAATAATATTTTGTATTGTTTTTTTGTTTGTTTGTTTGTTTTTTGCATTGCTATAACTGGTTTTGCATTGAAAATTGTTTTTAATAAGCTTCGAACATTTTTGTGCTCATAATAGTATTTTACATTGATCTTTTTTTGGTTCGGTTTTGTTCTTTTGCATTGATATAATTTTTTATTTATTTATTTATTTATTTTAGCTTTGCTATAACAGTATTTTTGTATTGAATATAGTATTTTTAATAAGCTTTGATCATTTTTTTGTGTTCATAATAGTATTTTGCATTGATATATTTTTTTTTTTTTTATTTATTTACATGATCTTTACCTAATATCCTAATGATTTTAAGAGAAAAATCAATAACTTTTGACCCATTGCTACAAATAAACGTGCTACTTCAGACTGGTTTTGTGGTCCAGGGTCACATTATACTGTGTATATCATGTCAACAGTTATAAATTTAAAGTGAGTGAATAGCGTTTGAGCTGAATGCTGAATGAAGCGATGGTCTCCACCTGAGCTCCGGTGCGTCTCTGTTGCCCGCCGAGGGTCACTCTGCACAGCAGATCATTTATTCGCCCCTCTTCCTCTCTGCCTTTATTTGGGACTAATTTGCCCCTGGTAATTGGCCCGAGCGTTCCTCAAACACAGAGGGGCGCGCTGGATCTCGGCGGGCGTCTCTCTGCTCTCGGCACGGGGTCATTAGCGAGCGGCGCTCGTGTCGCCACATAAAGAGGCCACGCTGCGAGCCGCGATTCCCACGAGCCTCTCTGTCTTAACGCGGCGACAGAAGGACAAAGCCGGGTGGGTCACGGATGAAAGAGCTGAGAGCATACGGGCCGCGGACGCGTTTAACGGCTGACGTTGCGGCAGATGAAGCTTGTTTTGCTGTTGTGTGCTGGAGTCATTAGCAGATGAATGAAGTATCTGATGAGAGTTCAAGTGTTTCTCTCTCAGTCTAATGAAGTTAGGAATCAATTCAGTTGTGTGTCTATTCAGAAGCTCTCAGTCCAAAATACTTGTCTGGTTTGTTATTCTACTAACTAACTACAGACAATACAACGCACAGCGTGTGCTCATGTCCCATGCAAAGTAAAAGAAACATTCATGATTGCTTTTTTATGTTGCAAACAGATTTTTTTTTGCATGATATACTAGGATTTGAAAATTAATATAATTGTGCATTGCAATTTATATGTATTTCTTCTGCACAATACTGTTTTTTGCATTAATACATTTTTGCAGAATTGTGTTTTTTTTATTGATGCTTTTTCTGCATTGATATATTTTTTGCATTGATATAACAGTGTTTTTGCATTGAAAATAGTTTTTTTTTAATAGCTTTAATCATTTTTTGTGCTTATAATAGTATTTTGCACTGATAATTATTTTTTGTTTGTTTGTTTTTTGCATTGATATATTTTTTTTTGCATTGATAAACAGTGTTTTTGCTTTGAAAATACTTTTTAAGTAAGTTTTAAATGAAAGTTTTTTAATAAGCTTTGAACATTTTTTGTGCTCATAATAGTATTTTACATTGACAATTTTGCACTGAAAATAATTTTGTAATAAGTTTTCATAATTTTTTGTGTTCATAATTTGTTTGTTTTTTTTGCATTGATATATATATATATATTGCATTGATATAACAGTGTTTTTGCATTGAAAATATTTTTTTAATATATTTTTTTAATATTATTTTGTGTTCATAATACTATTTTGCATTGATAATTGTTTTTGTTTGTGTATTTGTTTAGCTTCTTTACATTTATGATTTTGTTTGCACTGATATAACAGTGTTTTTGCATTGAAAATAGTTTTTTAATAAGCTTTGAAATTTTTTTGTTGCTCATAACAGTATTTTACATTGACAATTTTGCATTGAAAATAAGTTTTTCGTAATTTTTTGTTCATAATAGTATTTTGCATTGATATATATATATATATATATATATATATTTTTTTTTTTTTTTTTTTTTTTTTTTTTTGCATTGATATGACAGTGTTTTTGTATTGAAACCAAGCTTTGAACATTTTTTTGTGCTCATAATAGTATTTTACATTAACATTTTTGCATTGAAAATAATTTTTTAATAAGTTTTCATATTTTTTGTGTTCATAATAGTATTTTGCATTGCTAATTGTTTTTCTTTTTTTTTTTGCATTGATATAACAGTGTTTTTGTATTAAAAAAAAAAGCTTTGAACATTTTTTGTGCTCAATTTTGCATTGAAAATATTTTTTTTCTTTTTTTTGTGTTCAGAATAGTATTTTGCATTGCTAATTGTTTTTATTTTTTTTTGCATTGATATAAGAGTGTTTATTGATATAATGCCACAAGTGAGGCAGGCAGAAACCCTTCAGTAGAGACAGACAGACAGACAGAGGGACGGATCGGGTGAGAACAGACATCTGCTCCCGTCTTTAATTTCATCTGGCGTTGCGTCCTCCTTCCATTCGCTGCGCCTCCTGCCGTGGAATCAAACACAGAGGAGTCAGGTGGCGTCCCGTGCGTGTCGGGCCCCTGATGGAGTCTGGCCCTTAATAACTCACGGCACATGGGGCCGCATGCTGATGGCAGCGCTGTGTGTTTGCGTGTTTGCTTTGGCCGCTGAGATGCACTTGACCGCAGATGAATGCGGGAGCGTCTCGCAGCATCTTCACCATCACACACACACACACACAGGATTTGGATGGATCTGGTCTTCATCTCCGTCTCTCTGATGCCAGAACGACCATCTGCAGCGCTGCGAAACAAAGCGAGCGTCTCCCGCAGCCCGCGTCTCTCCTGTGTGTCCCTTCCATTTACTGGGGAATTGGAGGACAAAATGGAGTTTGTGGGAGGTTTGCGCTGAAGCCTGAGCAGCGGCAGCTTGAGCAGATTGAGCTGAAGGTCTGCAGGAGCCTGATGTGTTTGTTTAGGCTTATTGTTATTTGGCTGCTGCTTCTTCTGGAGTTAAAATGTCTGTAGAATCACACAAACTTAGAAAATTCACTGGACTTCTAAAAAGCGCCATGTGACAAAACCAACTTTTTTTCAGTCAGTTCCTCAGCTAGCAATAGGGCTGCATGGGAAATAATCTAATTGCAATTTTTTCTGATAATAATTATAATTTTGATTGTTGGTAGAGCTGCATAATATGGCCAAAAAAATGTGATTATGTCAGTATAACTATTAAATAATGATACAAACTATTATTATTTCTGTTATTATTATTATTACTACTAAATTAAAATATTAAACATTAAACATAATATGTGACTCTGGACCACAAAACCAGTCATAAGGGTCAGTTTTTCGAAATGAAGATTTATACATCATCTGAAAGTTTAATAAATAAGCTTTCCATTGATGCATGGTTTGGACAATATTTGGCTGAGATACAACTATTTGAAAATTTGGAAAAAAATAAATAAATAAAAATTAAGATATTGAGAAATTGCCTTTAAAGTTGTCCAAATGACAATGCAATGCATATTACTAATCAAAAATTAAGTTTTGATGTATTTACGGTAGGAAATGTACAAAAAATCTTAATGGAACATGATCTTTACTTAATATCCTAATGATTTTTGGCACAAAAAAAAAAAAAAAAATCAATAATTTTGACCCATACTATGTATTTTTGGATATTGCTACAAATATACCCCAGCGACTTATGACTGGTTTTGTGCTCCAGGGTCACATATTTTAATAATTCACTGTAAAATAAAATAAAATAACATAAAAAATAAATAAAATGTCAATATGACAATAAAACATCAATAATAACAACAACAATAATAATAATAATAATAATAATAATAATTGTTTGATGGTTATTATTATTACTAAATAACATATTAAATTACTAATTCAACAATTCATTGTAAATGCAAAAACATAAAAAAAAATAAGACAATATAATAATGATAATTTTATTTTATTTTATTTTTATTTTTTTCATTGCAACTCTAAAATTACAATAATAATATTAATGTCTTAATTTTCAAACAGTAAGCCATCAAACTTTTATTTTGGCAGAATATATATGTGACCCTGGTCTTAAATAGCACAGGTTTATTTGTAGCAACAGACAAAAATACACTGTATGGGTCAAAATGTAAATGCAAATGTAAATATAACTAACTATACACCAACAGAAAGCGTATTTATTCATAAACTTTCAGATGATGTATAAATCTCAATTTCAAATAATTGACATTATGACTGGTTTGTGGCCCAGGGTCACATATAAGCTTATATATATATATATATATATATATGTTTCTTTAATTAAATTGCAGTCTTTGCCACTAAGCCATATTGCGATTTTGGTTTCATTTTGCTAAATAATGCTCATCTCGAGAGATTTTGGTTCATGCAAAGCAGTTTGCGTTAGAAAAAACATATATTACATATATGCATTTGACAGATGCTTTTATCCAAAACGAACTCAATTGCATTCTGACTTTGAATGAGAATCGCAATGCATTTCCTGGGAATCAAACCCATGACCCTGGTGTTGCAGGTGTGATTCCCGGGGAATGCATGCCATGAACCGATAGAAATGCGAACGACTCGTTTCAGGAGTGACACAGCTTCACTTCATCTCCTCCGAACAAGAGCGATCCTCGCTGTTTAAGACGGAATGATTGATTCCTGCGTTTTCATACAGCAAACCATTTACATGCGACGCGTCGCTGAGTTTGATGGCCAATCCTTCAGATGGTTTCTGACATATAGAGCACAGCCATCTCGGTTTTTCCACGGATGCATTTGAAATAAATCACAATCTGCTCCACTTACTTGGAGACTCTTGAGGACAGCGGTCAAAAATACATATATACACACGCTTATATTCAGATCAAATCAAATGTCGAGTCAAGTCACATTTATTTTGACAGCACTTTATACGTCAGATTGTTTCAAAGCAGCTTTACAGAAATAAACAGGAAAATGTGAGAATCAACAGTCTATAACACATTACAAGTAACGCAAGTTACTCAATCAGTTACTTTTTTCAAGTGGCTAGTAAAGTAATGCATTACTTTTTCATTTACAAGAAAATATCGGAGCAAATTTTTTAATTTAATTTATTTTTTAATCCCATTTTATTAACCAATGTCTTTGCTGCTGAATTTTGGTGTGAAAGGGCTTTCACACACTGCAAAAAATTATTTTCTTACTTAGTATTTTTGTCTTGGTTTATATTATAAATATCTCAAAAATAAATAAATAAAAATAATTAAAAAAAAAATAATAATTAAAAAAAAAAAAAAAAATATATATATATATATATATATAAATAATAATATAATTAATATTATTAATAAATAATATAATTCATATTATATAATAAATATAATTCATATTATTATATTAATAGTATAAATATCTAAAAAAACTGAATCAAGATGAATTTACTTTACAAGTAAAACAACTTAAGACATCACATCTTGTTTTCTAAAAAAGTTATACAAATTGTGTTAGTTTTTGCTTAAAACGAGCAAAAATATCTGCCAAATAGAGCATGAAAAAAAAATATTGTTTAGCCTTTATTTTAAGATAATTTTTTGTGCTCTATTGGCAGATATTTTTGCTTATTTTAAAAAAAACAAACAAAATTTCGATTTTTTTTTTATTATCGTAAATGATTTTACTCGGCAAGTAAATGCATCTTAATTCAAGAATGTTTAGATATTTATACTAGAAAACAAGACAAAAATACTAAACAAGAAACTATTTTTTGCAGAGCATTTGCAAAAAATCTAACTTTTTATATTAAAAACAAACAAGCGAGCCCTGCCCAGATTTAAAAAATAATGTTTAAATATTTATACTCGAAAACAAGACATTTTTTTTTTTTGATTTGCAAAAAATCTAACTTTTTATGTTAAAAACAAACAAGCGAGCCCTGCACCAGATTTAAAAAATAATGTTGAAATATTTATACTCGAAAACAAGACTTTTTTTTTTTTATTTGCAAAAAAAATAACTTTTTATATTAAAAACAAACAAGCGAGCCCTGCACCAGATTTAAAAAATTATGTTTTAAAAAACAAGACCAAAATACTAAATAAGAGACTCATTTTTGCAGTGCATTTGCGCTTTCTGCCGTCTTGTACTTCAATAGGAGCGCAAAACAAAAATGAAACCAAAACTCAGCGCATACATGCCTCACAAACATGATACATATATAAATAGAAAGCTTTAAATTATTACTTAAAATAAAACAAATAAAGATTAATTTCTCTTTAGAGGTGCATCCAAAGAGTAGATTGCAGATCTCAGAATACACTAGTTTATTAATGAATCGTTCAAATATTTTCTTGCCGTTTCCACCGACACATTCATTGTATTCATTTTTGCTGGTGCTTTGTGGCAAAATGTTGTTGTTTTGCGTCTTTCAGAAGCTGTTCTTACTGTTATGCTCTGCTTATAATGACATAAAGCCTTATGCTCTGATTATTCAAACAGGTTGCGTTGGTCAATTTTGATAACAGATGCATTTTTGACTAGGCCCACCTGATTTTCTCTGGGCTCACCCATATTGTGAATCCTGGCTATGCTATTGACGAGGATGGCTCTGGTTGGAGAGCATTCGGTTGGGGTTAAATTCACCCATACGCCGCGGCCGGACTCGGTGTCAGCGGCGGTTAATAGACGAGAGCTTATTGGAAACACCGTCCGCTTTATTTGTCATTCGGTCCTGTCAGGTCTTCGCTCGGAGCTCGCTTCCAATTCTTCTGGCCTTTATTTCCCGCCGCTCTCGGGAAATTCATTTCAGAGACTTTAACCTCAACAATACCTTAATGAATCAGGCCTGAGCCGGACGGATTTACGGGCTGGAATCGCCTCACAAACACGCCCCTCAGAGCCGCGCGGCGAGCGATAAGCCCGGGGCCGACGCGTCGGCTTTAAGCCCTGGATATGAGCTTTAGGGTCACCGCTCCATGATTCAGGATCAAGCCCATACCTTTTCCAAAGGCTGGGATGATAAATCCCGCTTTAAAAGAGCGCCGTTCCCAAACACAAAGCCGAGGATGAAGCTCACGGATGTCGAGGTTCACGCTGGTCATTTCGTGCTCAGAAATGTGGAGGCGTTCCGCTCCTGTGATCCGCTCGATAATGACGGGTTTACTTGATGATCTGATGGAGAACATCCAGAGCGGACAATCGCTAGCCCTCACAGATGTGCTGCAGAAAACCTGCAAAGCCTACAAAACAGACGAGACACCGCAGGGTAGAAATTTAACAGATACAGTTGAAGTCAAAAATGTACATAATAAATGTGACCCTGGAGCACAAAACCAGTCTTAAGTCGCTGGGGTATATTTGTAGCAATAGCCAAAAATACATTGCATGGATCAAAATGATCCAAAACATTTTTATGCCAAAAATCATTAGGATATTAAGTAAAGATCATGTTTTATTAAGATATTTTGTACATTTTGTACCGTAAATGTATCAAAAGTTAATTTTTGATTAGTAATATGCATTGCTAAGAACTTCATTTGGACGACTTTAAAGGCGATTTTCTCAATATTTAGATTTTTTTGCCCCCTCAGATTGCAGATTTTCAACGAACCAAACATCAACGGAAAGCTTATTTATTCAACTTTCAGAAGATATACAAATCTCAGTTTTGAAAAAGTGACACTTAAGACTGGTTTTGTGGTCCAGGGTCACAAATAATAACAATAATAAACTTTATTTTCTATAGCGCCTTTAAAGATACATCTCAAAGCGCTTTACACAGAGAAATGTAAAAACATAGGAATTTAAATGAAAATAGTAGCACAAAAAATAAATAAAATAAGCGTAAACGTCCATATTACACAAAGAAATCACTTAAAAGCTATTCTGGAAGAATGAGTTTTAAGAGCAGATTTGAAAACGCTAAAAGATTGAGTCTGTCTGATCTCAGAAGGAAGAGAATTCCAGAGTTTTGGCGCACAAGAAGAAAAGGCCCTTGCAGAATCTGCAAAATGTTAATTATTTTAGCAAAATAAGAGGGATCATGCACAATGCATGTTATTTTTTATTTAGCACTGACCTGAAGAAGATATTTCACATAAAAGACGTTCACATATAGTCCACAAGAAAATATAATAGTTGAATTTATCACTGATGCTCCAGAAGGAAAAAAACATGCATTAAGAGCCGGGGGTGAAAACTTTTGAAATTTATAGATCATAATAAATTTAACTAATTTTGTCTTCTTGGAAACATGCAAGTATCTTCTGTAGCTTCTGAAGGGCAGTGCTAAATTAAAAAAAATATGATATTCAGGCAAAATAAGAAAAATGCACACAGCTTCATTCTGTTCAAAAGTTTTCACCCCCCAGCTCTTAATGCATGTTTTTTCCTTCTGGAGCATCAGTGAGTGTTTGAACCTTCTGTAATAGTTGCATATGAGTCTCTCAGTTGTCCTCAGTGTGAAAAGATGGATCTCAAAATCACACAGTCGCTGGAAAGGGTTCAAATACACAAAAATGCTGGAAAACCAAAGAATTTGTGGGATCTGAAGGATTTTTCTGAAGAACAGCAGTCAGTTTAACTGTTCAGGACAAACAAGAGACTCATGAACAACTATCACTAAACAAAAAAACACAGCTGTGGGTCATTCAGGAACAACACAGTATTAAGAATCAAGGGGATGTAAACTTCTGAACAGGGTGATTTTTATAAATTCAACTGTTATTTTCTCTTGTGGAACATCTTTTATGTGAAATATCTTATTATTCAGGTCAGTACTAAATAAAAAATAACATGCATTTTGTATTATCGCTCTTATTTTGCTAAAAGAGTTAACATTTTGCAGATTCTGCAAGGTGTATGTAAACTTTTGACTTCAACTGTATATATCACCAGACTTCCCCAGTTCACTGATTACATTTAGAATTGCAGACATTTCTTCTGAAATGTTATGTGTAAGTATGCAAATGATTCATTATACTATTAAATATGCACTCGTTTGTATATTTCCAGAACATTAGATAAAGCCAGGTTCATAATTCTTGTGTGATTTCATTGAGGTATTAAAAGTTTCTCCAGGGGAGATTTTGGATTTCTTTTTTTATCACTCCATAAATCAGAAAATACTTTCAGCGAACACATTTGTACGTTTTTAGGAGTAAAATGCAGTATAAATGTGTGTAAATTAAAAATGAGCAAACCCTTAGAATATAGAGAGGAATAAATCTGTAAAGTTTAATGTTTGTACGAGAAAATAATATTTAGAAATCTACAGATGCAAACAGATAAAGTGCAATAAAATAAACAATTATATGTGTTTTGTTGTTTCCTGTACACTAGTCTGAAACAACACTTTATAAAAAGCCAAATAACCCCAAAATCTCAACATTATGGGTTATTTGCATTAATAAAGCAATGTTTTTGCCTGTAGTGTCTCGTCTTAAAAGGCTGTCAACAGATTAAATGAACTAACTAACTGTGATTAATGAAGGCCAGACACTGGCAGAATGCACTGCTCAGTTTTGAGTTTACAAGACATACCTTCTTTTAGCTTTGTGGAAAAAAAAATACATTGCAGATGTATGCAAATATGTGCATATTTAATTAGTGCATATTTAGGGGTTCAAGTGCAACATTTTCAGTTATTACTGTTTTTTTGCAAAACCTTCTTTTGCGAACTAGTCCTAGGTTTTTCACCCGATTGGAACCAAGCCAGTGCACAAAGATTTCTGGAGAGCAAATATCAATAATTATCAGAAAAAAGGAACGACAAAACATTCGAAAGGGGCAGGGTGTCTTTTAGTAAAATGCATATAACTCCTGAACAGAACGAGATATCTTCGCCAAACTCAAAAGACTTGTGTAAAAGTTCAATCTGAGGTCGCGGGACAAAAATTGCGGAGTTTGGCCACTTGGTGGAGATTGGCATAAAAACATAAAAATGGCTATTCCTATGCAACCATTTGTGACCCTGGACCACAAAACCAGTCATAAGGGTACATTTTTCGAAATTGAGATTTATACATCATCTGAAAGCTGAATAAATAAGCTTTCCATTGATGTATTGTTTGTTAGGACAAGATTTAGGCTAGATACAGCAATTTGAAAAGCTGGAATCTGAGGGTGCAAAAAATTCAAAATATTGAGAAAATCACCTTTAAAGTTGTCCAAATGAAGTTCTTAGCAATGCATATTACTTATAAAAAAATGATCAAGTTTTGATATATTTACAGTAGGAAATTTACAAAATATCTTCATGGAACATGATCTTTACTTAATGTCCTAATTATTTTTAGCATAAAAAACAATCATTTTAATCCATACAATGTATTTTTGGCTATTGCTAAGATAAACCCCAGTGACTTAAGACTCATAACCCCAAAGGTCTGTGAGAAATTTTAAAGAAATCGGCCACCGGGGGGTGATATCGCATTTTTCAAGGGTGTAAACATAATTTTTTTAGAGGTTTTTTTTTGCACATACACACAATATTCATATTATATGGCAGAACTCCTCATTCTGGACAACTTTTTCTCTAGAATCACTGCTGTCAATTAAACTGTTTGTTAAATGATTGAGAAGATGTCATAAAGCTACTTTCGCAAACTAGTCCTAGGTTTTTCACTCAATCTGGAGAGAAACACTGCAGTACAATTCTTCGGTCTCTCTAGGTCAATAACTGTCAAAAAAATGTTGGATTTGACCTTTAGGAAGCTATAACCGGGTCGTTTAGAAAAGGGACCTGTCCAAATATATACAAAATCATATAAAGCCTAAAGGAAAACTCTAAACTTTAAGAAACCTACTGAGCACATGCGACAGGTGATTCTTAAAAGCATGCAAAGTTTAAAGGAGATCACAAATGTTACTAAACATAATATTTCTATGGTAAATCACCTGTATTTGCAAAAAAAAATGCAGCTATATTGAATTTCAGGAAACATGTAATACAAAAATATGCAATTCTTCATGTAATCAGTGAAGTGGGGAAGTTTGTTAACTTGTTTAACTGTAGTGTCTCATTTCATTCAAGAAAGTAAACTGGATAATATATGTTGAAGTGGGTTGCACTTTAAATCTTTCAGTGAAGTGCACTTTTATATTTTTAGAAAGGCGACTTGATCATATTTCATCGTCATTCATTCTGCTGACGGTGGGACTGATGACACCTCTCTCTCTCTCTCTCTAATTAACTGATCGCTGATGAAAAATCTCACTTTATACAGCAGTTAATGAAACAAGAGACTCATTAACTCAGAGTCACACAGTGTCAAAAAGCCCTGACACTGTCTTTAATGCAGTGCTAACTAAAAATGATTTTCTTACTTAGTATTTTTGTCTCGTTTCCTATCATACATATCAAAAAATTCTTGAAGCAAGATGAATTTACTTTACAAGTAGTGCTTTTAAACGATTAATCGCATCCAACATAAAAGTTTTTGTTTAGATAATATATGTGTTTGTACTATATATATAAATACACACACATGCATGTATATATTTCAGAAAAATATGTTATGTTTATATATATATATAAAATATATTTATATATAGTACAAGTTATATGTATATAAATATTTATAAGTGAATACATGTAAATATTTTCAAAATATATACTGAATGCGTGTGTATTTATTTATACATAATAAATAGACACAGTACACACACATATATTATGTAAACACAAACTTTCATTTTGGATGAGATTAATCGCGATTAATCATTTGAAAGGACTATTTACAAGTAGAATCACTTAAGATATAACCTCTTGTTTTCTAATATATGCATATATATATATATATATATATATATATATATATATCAACATTTTGTAAAACAAGGGCAACAGGGTAAGAAAAATACAAATATTTTTCTTAACAAATACAAATAAAAATAATCTTAATTCAAAGGCTAAACAAGATTTTTTTTTCTTGTCCCATTGGCAGATATTTTTGATTGTTTTAAGAAAAACAAATGTATTTATTTATACATAATAAATAGACACAGTACACACACATATTATGTAAACACAAACTTTTATTTTGGATGTGATTAATCACGATTAATCATTTGACAGGGCTATTTACAAGTAAAACCACTTAAGATATAACCTCTTGTTTTCTAAAAAAATGATCAAAATTTAGTAAAACAATATATATTTTTGATTGTTTTAAGCAACACAAACAAAATTTTGATATGTTTTTTTAGAAAACAAGACTAATATCTTCAGTTATTTTACTTCTAAAGTACATAGGGCTTTCAAACAATTAATCGCGATTAATCGCATCCAAAATAAAAGTTTATGTTTACATACTATATGTGTGTTTACTTTGTATATTTATTATGTACATATAAATACACACACATAGAGTATATATTAAAATTAAATATTTATATGTATACATATTTATATTTGTATACAATTTAGATTATAAATAAATGTAAATATTTTAGATATAAATCTAAAATATTTTTCCTTAATATATGCATGCATGTGTGTGTATTTATATATACATAATAAATATATACAGTACACAAATATATATTATGTAAACATAAACTTTTATTTTGGATGTGATTAATCGCGATTTGACAGGACTATTTACAAGTAAAACCACTTAAGATATAACCTCTTGTTTTCTAAAAAAATGATCAAAATTTTGTAAAACAAGCAAAAATATCTGCCAACGGAACAAGAAAAATAACTTAACTCAAATGCTAAATGATTTTTTTCTTGTCCCATTGGCAGATATTTTTGAATGTTTTAAGCAAAAAAGAACAAAATTTTGATGTTTTTTTTTTTTAGAAAACAAGACGTAATATCTTAACTTATTTTACCTCTAAAGTAAATTAATCTTGATTCAAGAATTTTTAGATATTTATAATAGAAAACGAGACTTTTGCAGTGTGTCTCTTTATGAGCTGGTCCTGGCTGAGGTTGAGTGTCGTTATTTTAAGTTTGATCGTTGTGTTTTTGAAGACTTTCTCATCGCAGTTGTTTGAGAGAGAGAGTAAACTCTCTAAAGAGCACAGCTGATTTCTGTTTTCAGTTTCAGCTCTCATGTTAATTCTCAGTCCGTGTTTGCCTGATAAATGGCCATTGGTCCTGCTGAATGATAGCTGGAGATCATTGATGGAGTCTGTCGGCGGTGATAACGCGAGCCCATCGCTGGACTCGTGTGTGGCGTCTCAAAGGTCAATCCCTGAGCGCTGACAGTGATGGACAATATCAGCTACTGACTCACAGCTCATGATGTTTGGAGCGTCACTACATCTCACAAATCTGCTTAAAGTGTGTTTCAAACCCCAGTCGGAGCAGATCGTATGACCAAACATCACTCTGTGTTAAAAAGAAACCTCATTCAGGATAAATGCGGCTGAATGCACACTGCATTCTGCAATTATATGTGAAACAGAACACAGCATATAGTGAGAAACACCTCAAACTGTGTTATTTTAGTATCATTTGTGACCCTGGAGCACAAAACCAGTGTTAAGTCGCTGGAGTATATTTGTAGCAATAGACAAAAATACATTGAATGGATCAAAATTATCGATTTTTCTTTTATGGCAAAAATCATTAGGATATTAAGTAAAGATCATGTTCCTTTAAGATGCTTTGTAAATTTCCTACTGTAAATATATCAAAACTTAGTGTATGATTAGTAATATGCATTGCTAAGAACTTCAATTGCACAAATTTAAAGGTGATTTTCTCAATGTTTTGATTGTTTTGCACCCTCAGATTGCAGATTTTCAAATAGTTGTATCTCGGCCAAATATTGTCCTATTATAACAAACCATGCATCAATGGAAAGCGTATTTATTCAGATTTCAGTTGATGTATAAATCTCAATTTTGAAAAAAATAGACTTATGACTGGTTTTGTGGTTCAGGGTCACATTTTCTAGATAGTATTGTATTTTTGTGAATATCTTGGAATTATATTTTGTTTATATTTTTTTGCTTTTTTAAAAAAAAAAAAATTTCAAAGTTATTATAAATGTATTTCGATTTATTTTATATTTTAAATCAAATACGTTTATTTAAGAAAAATCAGGTATAATTGGGAATTTTTTATTAATTTATCATGCTGGAAATGAAAGTCAGTCTCATGCATTCTGGGACAGAATATTTCATGCAGAAACTTATTTTAAAAACTTAATTTATAGTCATGTTTTTGTACGTTTTAGAAATGTTGATTATAAATGTATTTTGTTCAGTCCTAAAAATATGTGTAAAACAGTTCCAGTTGATTACAATGCATTTGCTTATATACAAATGTGCAGTGTGTTTGTAATGTATTTTATGCAGCTATGAGTGCGTGGTGTGTTTTAGTGTATTTTGTGTAGTAAAGTAAGTGTGCATAGGAAAAAAAAAATTCTTACTTAGTGTTTTTGTCTTATTTTCTAGTATAAAAGTCTTGAATCAAGATGAATTTACCACAAGTAAAATGACTTAAGATATTATGTCTTATTTTCTAAAAAAAAAAAAAAAAAAGTTATCAACATGTTGCTAGTTTTTGCTTAAAACAAGCTAAAACATCTACCAATGGGGCAAGAAAAAAGTTTAACCTTTAAGATTATTTTTCTTAATTTCTTAATATCTTAAATGATTTTACTAGTCAGGGAAATGCATCTTGATTCAAGAATGTTTAGATATTTATACTAGAAAACCAAAAAGAAAGAAAATCATCAATGCAAACAAATCAAACAAGCAATGTTGGCCATTTTACTGCCATTGCGCTTTTATTTTGAAGGCATCAGGAAAGTGTTTGTTTAAGGCTTGGTAGTTTGAGCTTCAACCTGCATATCAATATTTACGAGGTTAATCAAGTCACAGTGAAGGGTTTTAATGATTTCGGATGGTTCATACCAGTTGGATTGAGTCTGGATTGTCTGTCAGTCAGAAGGATGTGAGGTGAGATCTTTGTTTGTTTGTTTTCAGCTCTTTGCATTGGTTTGTGTGAACAGGATGGCACTGGATTCCCCTAGATATGAGGAATATTTGCTTCATTTCGCTGTTTGGATCTTGGATGCGTGTTTCTTTCATTGGATCATTGATGCCATGTTTATTTTACAGATGAATGTTGTTAATGCATGTGTTTGTTGTAGGTTCAAATGCATCTATAAGCTTTCACAGTAACTACTTTTGTTGGATGCTATTGTAAATGATAGGTGACCCTGGACCACAAAAACAGTCATAAGGGTCAAATGTTTTACAATTGAGATTTATGCATCATCTGAAAACTGAATAAATAAGCGTTCCATTAATGTATGGTTTGTTGTTTGTTGTTTGTTGTTTGCTGTTTAAAGTTTTACAAAAGCAGTTCTTAGCAATGCATATTACTAATTAAAAATTATTTTTTATATATATTTTCAGTAGAAAATGTACAAAATATATTCATGGAACATGATCTTTACTTAATATCGTAATAATTTTTGGTATAAAAGAAAAAAAAATATCATTTTGACCTATGCAATGCATTTTTGGCTATTACTACAAATATATCTTTTTGTTTTGTGCTCCAGGGTCACATAAAATATAATATAGCACCTTTTCAAAAAGCAATCAATTTTTAAGAATGCTTAGATTCTCAAAAAGTTAAATAAATAAAACCACAAGTAGCTCAGCACTAATCCTAAGGATCGTTTACTTTCAGACCAGAATGCATTCCTCTCCTTTTGTGCAGATAGAAGCTGTAAAATATATATATATATATATATATATATATATATATATATATATATATAATATTTCAAACACAAATCCTTTTTCTTTTTCATAAGTAAGCATGCATTCAGAAGTGACAGTGTTTATTATGCTAATGCGTGTTACTAGTCTCATTGTGAACAATTCATCCGTGCACTATTATTTTGCATGCATTTATTTTTTTTCTTCATAATCTTTAATCAAACTGTCATAACTTGCTTGTGCTGTGATTATGTTCACTCGACGTCTACAGCGGAGGTGAAGCTGCGGTGCAGTAAAGCGAGTCGCGCTCTTGTTCATTAGCTGTTTTATTCACAATACGGTTGGTAAAGTCGGTCAAAGCTTGCATTTCACGTCGAATTCAGCTTTTGTTCTGGTGGAATGTGATTTTTACAAACCCCTGTGTGTTGGTGACGTCTCTGAGATCACCGCATTTGTTTTCAGGATGAACATCATGATGTTTTTGCTTATGAAGCATGTTTTAATCAGACAGTTGGAGGTTGTGTTTCAGTTAAGTGCCCTTAGAAGACGGTGTGCTTGGGTTTGGGTTTGAACCCATATTCACAAAACATTTTATCTTACTGCTAAGAGTTTTCTCTTAAAACCTATTCACAAGCTGCTGAGACAAACTTTTACTAAGGAATGGAGAGAAGTCTTAAGCTAAGAGTAAGGGGGGCGGGGTTGACCTCACTGCTGTGGATGATGTTAGCATACTCATTAACTATACGCACAGTGATTGGCGGATAGGGGAGGGGTCTCTGTCAGAGATTTATTCATTGAAATATTGTAGAGTGTGATATTATGTTGCCATATTCAAATAAATATACAGGCTAATTGTCATTAATTAAACAAGTAGTCTAAGTTTAGTCTAAATGTCAGCCTCACATGTGTGCTTCATGTAAACAATTAGGGAATATACATATAAACAGCCTTTTAATTAACAGAGTAGAATAATTGTGGCTAATAGTAAGACATGCAAACGTAAAAGAAAACCAAACTGGACGCAAGAACAGCTTCTTGCACAACTTTTTAATGAAAACAAGGATATGTGACCCTGGAGCACAAAATAATTTAATCACTGGGATATATTTGTAGCAATAGCAAAATACATTGTATGGGTCAAAAGTATAGTTTTTTTTTAATGCCAAAAAAACATTAGGATATTAAGTAAAGATCTTGTTCCATGAAGATATTTTGTAAATTTCCTACCATAAATATATCAAAACTTATTTTTAAAAAAAAGAAAGTAATTTGCATTGCTAAGAACTTTAAAGGCGATTTTCTCAATATTTAGATTTTTTTTTTTTTTTTTTGCACCCTCAGTTTGTAGATTTTCCAAAACTTGTGTCTCGACCAAATATTGTTCTATCCAAACCATACATCAATGGAAAGCTTATTTATTCAGCTTTGAGATGATGTATAAATCTCAATTGCCAAAAACTGACCCTTATGAATGGTTTTGTAGTTCAGGGACACACATAATCAAAAATCAAAAGAACTTTTGGAGTCAAAACCAAAAAAGATGCTTGGGAATATGTGTGCAATTATAGTGTTTCTAAAAATATTACGTTATGTAAAAAAAAAAAAATAATAATAATAATAATAAAACAATGGAAACATCACAGAATTTGTAATGGTTGTACTGGTTATATTGGGAATTGTACTGGTTTTAATGGTAAATGCCTGTTGGTCTCTACTGACAATTGGTCATCTTCTATTTTTGACTTGCTAAAACCACTAAATCCTAATAAAATATGCCTCAAAACACACAACAGGAAACCATTTTTAATGGTTTAAATAGTTAAAAGTATGTTTGTAACGGTATTTGCAGTAGAAATCAGTTGCATTTCTGTGATGTATTGCTTTTTTCAGCAGGGAGGATAGCTTGTGTTGTGGTCTTCTTCACTACTTTTAATGTTTCAGAGATTTAGGACCTAGTTTTAGTGCTAAAACGCTCTTACTCTTAGAGCAAAAAAAATTGCAGTCCTAAATTTAGAATTGACTCCCATTATTTTAAAGATTTCTCCTAAATCGGCGAGTTATGAGCTACTGTTACCCTTAAGATGTTTTGTGAATACAGCCCCAGATGTTTAAGGATGGAATGATTCATATGTTCATATTGTTAAATACTCAAAATGACATAAACGTGTGCAGTTCTCATTGAGGTTAATGTAGAGTACTATGTGTACTGATGCAGTCACAGTCTACTCTGGAGTACTGTAGTGTGTTTAACGTCAGTGATGTTGGTTTGTAAGAGTATTGAGTGCTGCACAGCAGTAATTGATCCCAGGACTCATCATGTCTGATTCAGACACACACAGATTCAGGCGTAAGGCAGCGGTCCGGTCCAGTTCCCCGTGCAGCGGATCATCTCTGTGTTCAGTATGCGGCGGCACGTCTCGGCTGGCATTTACTCTCCAGCGCGGTGTCCGTTTCTCCTGACGTGCTGCATACTGATCCTGCTCTGCCGTAAGTCCTGACAAACCGCCAGCGCTCGGGTTTGACCCCAGCAAACACCTCCATCATCAGAACGTCTGCTGCTTGCAGATTCCCCTCAGATACACGCTCAACACTATACTGCTCAACCGGCTATAGCACTGCACACTGTGTTCTCCGTACATCACAAAAAATCATGTTCTTCTTCAGTATTTCCAGTATGAATATTCAAAAACATTTAAATCATACATTTAGTTTAGATGCAGAATGACTTAATGTAAGATTTCTGAAAAATGAAGTGACTTTTTGCTTAAAACAAACACAAATATCTGTCAGTGCACTTAGAAAAAGTCTTAATTCAAAGGGAAAGCAGGATTATTTTTCTGAGCTCTCTGACAGATATATTTTTTGTTTTAAACTCACTTCGTTTTGATTAATTTTTTTACTTTTTTTTTTTTTTAGGGAGGAACACAATATTGTAATCAATATTTGGGGAAAGTTACTTTTAAAAGTAATGTGTTACAATATTGCGTTACTTCCTAAAAAATAACTAATTACGTTACTTAGTTACTTTTTATGGAAAGTAATGCACTGCATTACTTTTGCGTTACTTTTTAAATCTGGGCAGGGCTTGCTTGTTTGTTTTTAATATAAAAAGTTTGATTCTTAGCAAATGTAAAAGCCCTTTCACACCAAAATGAAATGAAGTGAATAAGCCTAAGGCTAAAGGAAAATTAAACTGACGTCTGTACAGTAGAACTGTAGGAAAAGACAGTTCAATGAGGAAAGAAAAAGCACAAATGTTAGTTAATCTAAAGTAAGTTTTGCTTATTAGTACACTGCAAAAAATGATTTTCTTACTTAGATGTTTTGTCTTGTTTCCAGCCAAAATATGAAATATGAAAACAAGTCAAAATTAAGTCAAGTCAGCTTTATTTATATAGCACTTTTTACAATACAAATTGTGTCAAAGCAACTTTACAGTATCAAATGGGAAAGTAATATATCAATAATTAAAAAAGTAACTGTAAACAATTTTAGTTAGAGGAAATTAATCAATAGTTCCAAATTAATAAATTGTTTGTGTAATAAATTGTTTTTACTTGAAACAAGCAAAATAATGTCCCAATGGGATAAGCAAAATAATCTTGTTTTCTGTTTGAAATAAAACATTGTTGCTTACCCCATTGGCAGATTATTTTGCTAGTTCTACAATTTGAAACAAACTAAATTTAAAATGAAAACTCAAAGCTAATTAATAAATGTTGAAGTAATGAATAAAACTACCAAAAAAAAAATAAAAAATAAAAACATGAAAAAATGCTAAAATGTAAACATTAAGACAAACTCTGAAAATTAAATTTTAAATCAATTAATATATGTTAGAAGAAGTTTAAAACATATTGTTAAAAAATAATAAAAAATAGCAGCACTTAACAACAACTAAAATTAAAATTTAAATAAAAAGGGAGAGAGAATGCACAAGGCCCAGAGGTTGAAAGGGGCCTCAAAGCAAAATCAGTTTGAGGGGCCCAGAATTCTATTGAGGCCACTGTTCCCAGGTTTTGTGTGGCTAGTGTTCAGCGGTCCGGTGTGGTTCACGTTTCTCCGGCGGCGATCGCGCTGGAGCCCCGCAGCTGCCATTGGCGTCAGATCCACCGCTGCAGGAGGTGAATTGAGCTGAGAGGCGTTTTGGTGGCGACAGCGGGGTTCAATCAGAGCCCAAGTGCTGAACGCCTGTCAGAGCCTGAGCGCCAGCACTCCATCACGACGCCCACCACCCCGCTCGCCCGCTGAGCTCAAACAACGCTCCACATCCCTCAGCCGAGCAGCCCACAGAACACAGTCCTCAATCAGTGCTCAATTTAACATGAGATCTCTCCAACGCCTGACATCAGGGATTCAGGAGTGAAGCTGATCTCACTCTACAAACCTGAGCAAACACTGAACTCAACACTAGTGCTGTGTATCACCAGCAAAGTCATGATACGATACGTATCCCGATACAGAGGCCACGATACGATGCGTATCAAGATACAGGACTGCACTGAATTTCACCAAAAGAATTTAGGAAAATGCTGCATACTAGGGCCATTGCTAACTATTGGCAGAATGGGCAGTTGACCTCTGCATTATGAAGGGCCTCCATAACTGTACCACAGTGCAAAATAAGTAATAGCATGTGTTTCATGTTTACATTGAGCACTCCCAATCAGGTACATTATTTTAATTGTTTGCATCTTGTTTTTAAGCCCATAAATAATGTACTCATTCTAATACATTTATATTGTAATGTATTAATTCTAATATATATATAAAATCTTTACATTTGCTGGTAGGTTACCATTACACAAATCATCACACTCTCTACATTTAAAAAATAAACAAAAATTTCTAAACTAATGCACTAATGTCTTCACTGTAGCTCACGCACACACTTGTCACTCAAATAGATCACGTTGCGCATGCACAGACATTCAGCTGCCCCGCAATTTTATCAATAAAATAGCTTAATCGCTGAAGAGATACGTTCTCTCTCAACAAGGAGCTGGTAACATTTCTAAAGCAATAGCTTCACTGTAAATAAACATGGCAAAACTGTGGTAATTCATACATACACAGCCTCTCTCTCTCTCTCTCTCTCTCTCTCTCTCTCTCTCTCTCTCTCTCTCTCTCTCTTCTTTTATAAATTAACACTTGATAAATTACATTCAGAATATTTAAGTGGAGATTGCTAAACTGCAAGCTAACCGGTGTTTTCAGAAAGCTAGAGTGTTTTTATCCACATTGGAGAGAAAGCGCATACACATGGTTGCCAGGTTGACAAAGACAAGTAACACACTTAGCAGATATGTTTCGGGGATTACGTCTCTTTATATCGGGCAACCCTGTGTTCCTCTGCAGCCAGATTAAACCTTGTTGGAGCCTATATATTATGTCCTATTCATTATCTTTTAAAAACCTTGCACTTTTCTACTCCGTTTTAAACTGTGTTCTTGTATTCAAATTAAGCGCGGTCCACTGCTACATACGCGCCACAATATCGATACAGAGACAGCTAAGACGTAAAATCTCTGTGACGATACATCAACGTATCGAACACAGCCCTACTCAACACACTTACCCAGAATTAAAATATAAATATGATCGTATTATACGATTGAGATCTCTCCACGCCTGACATCAGGGATTCAGGAGTGAAGCTGATCTCACCATACAAACCTGAGCAAACAACACTGAGCTGAACACACTTACCCAGAATGAAAATATAAATACGATTATTGTTTATACATGGCAAAAAAACATTTATGGTTTGCTCTTCATCAGATCCAAAAGTTTTAAAGCTCCTGAAATATAATATTACGTGAGTATTTGACTGAAAGTGTGTCGTGACACAGAATAACTCTGCGGTTATTTAGAGCTTCTCTAAAAGCCTGATACTTCTTAGTTTGGGAGCAGATTACTTGTCATATTTAGGGAAGAATGGAGCGCTGGATAAAGGGACGGGATAAAGTCTGAATGTTTGAGATGAGCACAAGAGATTGGGTCACTCTCACATTTGCTGGACACAATCTTTGCGGATTTGCAGCGGTCAGATGAACATCTGTGAGTTTGTGCTTCAGCAGGAGATTCCAGCTGTAATGAATGTCCCCTATACTCTGAATGCACACTTCACACAGGAATAGCCCACATCACTTCACTTTTACATTCATTAACACACGTGTGTGAAGTCCATCAGTCTGAACACACACACACACACACACTGATGGACTGATAGAGCTGGTTTTGTGCTAAACGTCTGGTGATTCTGAACTCCTCAGACTCAAGTTTTCACTCTTGAAGAGTGTGAAGTTGACAAAGACAGTAATTCACTGAATGATAATTCCAAGAATTTCAGTACAGGTTGTGCATTCTGGGAAATGAAGTGTACTTCCGTTGAATTCTCTCTGTCTGTAAAGCATTTTTAAAGCTTGTTCTGTGCTGAAAATCCTTGACTTCATTTGGTGTTCCTGTTCAGAAATGACTGTCCTTTTTACAAAACTGCATGTAAATCCTCTCATTCTGCTATATTTCCAGAAATTCCTGGATTCAGTATGTTTGTCCATTTTGTTTTCTTTCAATTAGTACATATTTTGTATTTTGTTTTTGCAGCTGATTGATCATAGGCCTCATTGATCTGAGTTTATACACCCCCAGAGTAAAAAAAAACAAACAAACAATCAATGAGGCCTGCAATCAATCAGTGGTTCCAAAAAGAGAAACAAAACCTGTGCTAATTGGAAAAAAGAAAAAAAAAAAAGGTGTTGATAAAAAGATTAAATCCAAGATTTGACAGGAACAGCATAAGTGTAACAAGTGGGAAGAATCCCCATAAAAGTTTTTTAAACAAAATACAGTCAAAATAAATGCTAACTGAAATCAAATACAAAAATATGAAACAGAAATTGTAAAAAAGTATTTATAAAAAATATGTATTATTTAAAAATTATATGAAAACATTTTTTAAACAGAATATGGTCAAAACATATACATAATATTATCACAATTTATAATAGCCATAAAATCTAAAAAAGTAAATAAAATAAATGCTAACTGAAATCAAATACAAAAATCTAAAAAAAAAAAGAGTAAAGTATTTATTAAAAATATTTATTATTTAAAAATTATATTAATATTTTAAAACAAAATACAGTCAAAACATTGAAATATGATCACAATTTATAATAACCATAAAATATAAAATAACATTTAAAATAAAATAAATGCTAACTGAAATTGAATACAAAAATAAATATTTGTAATATTTTTTTACATTTATTTAAAAATTATATGAAAACAATTTTTTAAAACCAAATACAGTCAAAACATTGAAATATTATCACAATTTATAATAACCATAAAATATAAAAAAATTATTTAGAATAAAATAAATGCTAACTGAAATCAAAAAAAAAAAAAAAAAAAAAAAAAAAAAAAAAATATATATATATATATATATATATATATATATATATAAATAGTAAAAGCATTTATTAAAAATATGTATTATGAAAAAATATATATATATATGTGTGTGTGTGTGTGTGTGTATATATATATATATATATATATATATATATATATATATATATATATATATAAAATATTATTATTATTATTATTATTTTAATTTATTTAAAAACAATTTTTTTTTCAAAACAAGATTTTATCATGTCAACATTGAAACATTTGTTAAAAATGGCAGTTAAATGAAATTCAATACCGGTGATGCATTCTGGGAAATGAAGTGTTTTTTGTTGTTATCTCTGTCTGTAGCGTCTAAACTTTTTCTAGATTTTGTCAAGTCAGCATTCAAACATTTAAAACATTTCTATTTATATTCTTGAATTTTAGTTTGATACTACATTGATTTCTTCTTGCATTCAGATTGAGGAATGCCTGTGTTCTGATTGGATGAGAGCGTTTGTGTCTGATCCAATCAGAGCTGTGTTTCATAGTTTGAATGGAGCAGATAAAGAGATTCATTCATGACCTTCAGATGTCCTTCATTCAGAACAGTCCAGGACATCTGCTGCTGTAATCGCTCTATATGATCATATTCAGAGAGAAATGAAGCCTCGGGCTGTGTGTCGATGATCAATCCAGCGCTGATCTCTGGAGAGAAGAACGGAGAATAAAGCTGAGAAATAACATCTGACACAACCGCAACAAACACAAAGTTCTGACGCCACAAGAGTCTCGTTCAAACCAGACGACAGAAACCATCCCACTCTCATTTCTCAAAATCTCATTTACAAAACGTCTGGAAAGCCACAGAAATCCTGAACACGGCTAATGTGACTGTCACTTATGTGACGAGACTGTTGGAGTTTGAATGCATTAAGCGTATTTATAATGTGTCCTGGTTCATCTGCCTGCTTGAATGAAAAAGGTACTAAATTCAGCACAGTGCGTTCTGGAATATGTGTGCATTTGGTCGAATATTGGCATCAGCATTGTGTTTACACAGTTTAAATGATTTGATAATTCATATACATTGCAAAAAAATTATTTCTTACTTTATTTTAGTATTTTTGTCTTGTTTTCTAGTATTAATATCTAAACATTTTTGAATCAGGATGCATTTACTTGACAAGTAAAATATAAAAAATATTAAAGTAAAATATTAAGTTTTGTTTTCTAAAAAAAAAAAAAAAAGTTAAATTGTTAGTTTTTGTTTAAAACAAATCAAAATATCCCTCAATGGGGTAAGAAAAATAATCTTAATTCAAAGGCTAAACAAGATTTTTTTTTTCTTGCCCCACTGGGAGATATTTTTGCTTGTTTTAAACTTTGAAACTTTTTTTTTTTAGAAAACAAGACGTAATGTCGTAATATCTTAAGTAGTTTTACTTGTAAAATAAATTAATCTTGATTCAAATAGAAAACAAGACAAAAATACTAGGTAAGAAAATGTTTTTTTTTGCAGCATAATGTATTCCTTTCCATAAAAAGCGACTAACACAATTAGTATTTTTGTCTTGTTTTTTTGTATTGTATTTTTACTTGACAAGTAAAATCATAGATATTAAGTCTTTTCTAAAAAAAAAAAATAATAATAATAATCTAAATTTAGTTTTGCTTAAAATCTTAAAATCTTAATTCAAAGTCATTTTACAAGTAAATTAATCTTGATTCAAGAATGTTTAGATATTTATAATAGAAAACAAGACAAAAATACCAAGTAAGAAAATCATTTTTGCAGTGTATTTGTTTATTTTATTTTATTTTATTTTATCACAATTTATAATAACCATAAAAAACAAGGTACTTGAAGTAAAATAAATGCTACTGAAATAAAATACAAAAATATAAAAAAAAATAAAAATATTTGAAAATACATGAAAATATTTACCAAATATACTGTATAAAAAAGATGAATTAAAACTGAATAAAAACTCTGAAATGTTATTTTAAATTTAGTACGTTTATTTAAAAAATAATTGTTTATTAAAAAAAAATTGATGATAAATACCTTTTTAAAAATAAAAAAACAAATTAACATCAAAGCTGAAAATATACAAATAAAATTAATCAAATTCAAAATGTAAACAAAAACTCAATGACAGCATCATCATGATCCTGAAATAACTATAGTTCATTGATCTGTCAGTGTGTCAGAAACGTAAGAGCGATCAGCTCTTGATTGGTGTTGCTGCAAATGAAGAATCGTTCCACACTGATCTAATTCAGTTCACATGGATCTGGCCTAGTTGTCCAGTTAGTGAGGTTTAGGTGAAGTGGAGCGTAGTGTGGTTTTGTGGCGGTGATTAATGAACACAATCTCTACGGCGGCTGACGCTGAACTCGTGCGACGCTTCACACGTCGTGTATCGCTGTAATCAATTACTCTGGAGTTATTCATCGAGTCGCTGAGCGTTTGTGGCGCTGCGGCTCTCGTTAAGATGCACGGCGGCGTCTCTCAGCACAGGAATGATGTGGGAATATTACAGCTTCCGCTCCGGCCGCGTTCAGCTCCTCTGTGAGCCGTGAAGGTCACATACTGATATTCAGGAGGAACAATCGCCTGTGTGTTTGTGTTTATGAGGGAATATCACACCACTGTATGGCCTGTGTTTGTATGTGTGATATATTGGCATCAGATCTGGGATACGCATGTTTCATGAAGATATTTTGTAAATATCTCTACTGTAAATAGATCAAAACTTACTTTTTGATTAGTAATATGCATTTGTAAGAACTTCATTAGGACAACTTTAAAGGGGATTTTCTCAATATTTAGATTTTTTATTTTTTTTGGACCCTCTGATTCCAGATTTTAAAATAGTTGCATTTCAGCCAAATAGTGTCCTATCCTAACAAACCATACATCAATTAAAAGCTTATTTTTACATTATACATCTCAATAAAAAAAAATAAAAAAAGACCCTTATGACTGGTTTTGTAGTCCAGGTTCAGATATTGTATGCAAACATACACTTTTATTTTTGAATCGATTAATCACGACTAATCGTTTTGCAGCTGTTAATATATATATATATATATATATATATAAATATAAATATATATTTTTTTGAGTTTATTTTTTATTTTCTGCATTTAATGTTGTTCATTTTGTCATTTAATTTTTTAAAAATGCACCAAACCGAACCATTACACCCCTTGATTTTTGTTGTTGTTGTTGTTGTTATTTTAGCCACTGTATTGAATAAATGCCTGGGGTTGTGTTTGTGTTCTTCTAAATATCTGTTTATATTTATATAAATGTATACATTTCAGTTTTAGTTTAGGTAATTTAGTTTGGTATCAAGTGAAATTAAATGAAAATGAGTGACACATTATACATCCATCAAATATTTTTACTTCAAACTCGCTAAAATCCCATTGGAGAAAATACACAGGAGATGTTAAAAAAAAAAAAAAAAATGCATTATTTAAAGAAAGATGACAGATGGATTTAGAGGCTTTTGCATCTGAACTCTTCATAGTTCTCGTCATTCTCTTTTTTTTTTTTTTTTTTTTTGTCTGTACAGACATAAAAAAAGTAATAATCACAAATAATAATGATAATAAATAAATAATAAGTAAATTACAAAAACACAAAATTAACATTAAACGTCGAAAATAAAAACTAAACTCTGAATATATATTTTTTAAAAAATAGCAGCAAAATGATTAGTCATGATTAATTGATTAAAAATAAAATTGTAAATATATATATATATATATATATATATATAACAAACAAATAAATAAATACAAAATGTTTTGGTTTTAGGACGACTTCAAAAAAGGTTTTGATCCACTTTTTTTTTTTTTTTTAGTTTTTGCTTAAAACTAGCAAAAATATCTGATATTCATCTGATATTCAGGAGGAACAATCGTCTGTGTGTTTGTGTTTATGAGGGAATATCACACTGTATGGCCTGTTTGTGTGTGTGATGATATTGGCGTCAGATCTGGTATACGCAGGCCTTTGTGTCTCTCTGTGAGTCGTGTTTCTGAACTCACGCGGCTTGTTTCTAAGAGATAAAGGACAAACAGTCAGTTCCCATGATACTTTGTGTCTGGCTCGCGTCTTCGTTTAAACATGGAGGCGAAATTACCTTTCAGACCCAGTGAGAAAACACTATATGAAACCTCTGCGGTTATTATTATTATTATTATTATTATTAGTTTGTGGAGTCATCTGTGTGTCTGCAGGACTATAATAATACTTGCTTTATTGAATATGATTTTTGAGTAGTTTGAGTTTCACATTTTTTTGTTATTATTGTACTTTCATTCTCGTGTTTGAATACTTTCTTAGTATGTTTAAAGCACTATAAAACTATGTCTGTTGTTTTTTTTAGAGCTGCAAAGCAATATTTGTGGCAATAGCCAACAATGCATTGTATGGGTCAAAATTATTGATTTTTCTTTTATGAAAACCATTAGGATATTAAGTAAAGTTCATGTATCATGAAGATATTTTGTAAATATCCTACTGTGAATATATCAAATCTTACTTTTTGATTAGTAATATGCATTGCTAAGAACTTCATTTGGACAACTTTAAAGGGGATTTTCTTAATATTTAGATATTTCTCCACCCTCAGATGTAGATTTTCAAATAGTTGTATATTGTCAATGGAAATCTTATTTATGCAGCTTTCAGATAATGTTTTGCAGCTATTATATATATATATATATATATATATATTGAGTTTAGTTTTTATTTTCTGTGTTTAATGCTGTTAATTTTGTCTTTGTCATTTATGTATTTATTAATTTTTAAATTATTTGTGATGTGTTTTATTTCAAGTTATATATATATATATATATATATATATATATATATATATAAATATATAAAGTATGTATATATAAAATATATACATACTTCCATATATACTTTTACATCAAACTTGCTAAAATCCCATTGGAGAAAATACATCTTAGATGTAAAAAATAAATGCATTTTTTAAAGAAGGACATCACATGGATTTAGAGGCTTTTGTATCTGAACTCTTCATAGTTCTGGCCGTTCTCCTTTTTTTTTTCTATACAGACATAAAAAAAATAATAATCACAAATAATAAAAAAAAAAAAAGTAAAAAAAAATTGAAATGACAAAAACACAAAATTAACAACATTAAACGTTGAAAATAAAAACTAAACTCAAAAAAAAATATATATATAAAAAAGAGCTGCAAAACGATTAGTTATGATTAATCAATTCAAAATAAAAATGTAAATATATAAACAGTATATTGTTTGATTAGTTAAAATACCCCTGATAGTGACTGATGGTGATTTGCTGTGTTTGTGTTGCTAAAATGTTAAGTTCTTATTCCTCTAATTAATTAATTGAGCTCCAAACGCTTCATGTTCACGTTAATGACTCTATTGATAGTTCTTGTAGATAATTTTGCAGATCAAAGCCCAGCCACAGCTCATTAGAAACAAACGAGAGCCTGTGATATTTAGATACTGGACTTCAATTGGCCTTTTTTTGAATGCTATTCAAATAAATTGTGATTGATCCCTTCAATTTAACCATTTCAACATTAGTATTGACTTTTATACCAGCAGTGACACATTTTTAGAAGATCCAGCATATAAATATATATATATATATATATATATATATATATATATATATTATTGAATGCTGTTCTTCAGAAGCCACATGAGATCACAAACACTGATCTTCTTCAGGAGATCCAGTTCTTCTGATTTCAGGCATAAAGTCTGATGGCAGGACGTTTGGAGGTTTGTGTAGTTTAGGATCAGCTGATCATATTTTCATATTTTCAGATGATCTATAAACTCCTCATAAACGGCCTTTAGAAAGGTGCTGAATCACGCAGTAAACGCTTTGCACGCTACAAACGGAAGCCCGGCGTCCTCAACCTTTAATTTTCCTTCTGTTATGGCCAATTATATTTGAATAATATCTCCGTCTGCAGCCAGTGCGCTGCTGTGGGACTATTCTTCATAAACGAGCACAAACATTCCTCCGATCACGACCACTGCTTAATTATGCATGTTTATGTAGAGCGGCATCGGGCCGACCTTCACCGCCGCGTTTTGGAGAACAGATCGCAGGTAAAGAGCTTCCGGATCCAGCGTTTATTCAGATCACCTGTGAGATTCTAGATGGAAACGCTGAGCTTTATATCTCCATGGAAACAAATGGAGATTTCTTAGAAAGGGATGCATTTCTGAGGATTCAGACTCTTGAAGGCTGGTGAAGCGTCAGATGTTGAATGTGCTGATCAGCACCATATGTCTGTCCTGTGGCCTCATGCCTGTGCAGATATACACGTGTGTGTGTGTGTGTGTGTGTGTGTGTGTATATATATATATATATATATATATATATATATATATCTATATATATATCTATCTATATATATATATATATATATGTTTGTGTTTTTATTTTGTTTAATATTGTTAATTTTGTGTCTTTGTCATTTAATTTTTGAAAACATATTTTTAAATTATTTTATTTTAAATTTTTTTTAAATGTCTGTGCAGAAAAAAATAGCATAAAATAATAATAATAATAATAATAATAATATATAGTTTTTATTTTGTTTAATGTTGTTAATTTTGTCTTTGTCATTTAATTTTTGAAAACATATTTTTAAATTATTTTATTTATTTTTTTTTTAAATGTCTGCAGAAAAAAATAGCATAAAATAATAATAATAATAATAATAATAATAATAATAATTATATATAGTTTTTATTTTGTTTAATGTTGTTAATTTTGTGTCTTTGTCATTTCATTTTTGAAAACATATTTTTAAATTATCTGTTTTTTTTAAATGTCTGTGCAGAAAAAAATAGCATCAAATAATAGTAATAATAATAGTAATAAAACATATATATATATATTTAGTTTTTATTTTGTTTAATGTTGTTAATGTTGTGCCTTTGTCATTTAATTTTTGAAAACATTTTTAAATTATTCTTTTTTTTTTACACGTCTGTGCAGAAAAAAATTGCATAAAATAATAATAATAATAATTATATATATATATATATAGTTTTTATTTTGTGTTTTAATGTTGTTAATTTTGTGTCTTTGTCATTTAATTTTTGAAAACATATTTTTAAATTATTTGTTTTTTTTTTAAATGTCTGTGCAGAAAAAAATAGCATAAAATACTACTACTACTACTAATAATAATAATAAAGGTGTGTGTGACCTTGGACCACAAAACCAGTCTTAATTGTTATTGAGATTTATATATCTTCGGAAAGTTAATAAATAAAAATAAATAAATAAGCTTTCTATTGATGTATGGTTTGTTGAGATCTGACAGTATTTGGCAGAGATACAACTATTTGAAATCTGGAATCTGTAATGCATATTACTTATCAAAACTTACGTTTTGATACATGTTCGGTACGAAGTTTGATAATTTTGACCCATACAATGTATTTTTGGCTATTGCTACAAATGTACCCCAGCGACTTAAGACTGGTTTTGTGATCCAGTGTCACATATAATTTTCAGTTAAAATGCATATTTTTAAAGAAAGACATCAAATGGATTTAGGTTTTTGCATCTGTACTCTTCATAGTTCTGGCCGTTCTATTTTTTATTTATTTTTTTTCTGTACAGACATAAAAAAAATAATAATCATCACAAATATATATATATATATATATATATATATATATATATATATATATATATATATAAAGGGTGTTGTTTTGGTTTTAGGACGACTTCAAAAAAGGTTTTAATCCACTTCAAATGTGTGTGTATATATATATATATATATTATGTGTGTGTGTGTACATGTTGTTTGATTAGCTAAAATACCCCTGTGCAGATATACACGTGTCATTCAGATGAGCGCAACTCTCAGGCTTCTCCAACAGAAGATGATATTGCAGTTAAACGCGCCTCTTTCTCTGTGTGCCTGTCACTAACCATCAGCTTATGTTACTCACGGAAAACCAGTTTCCACCAGTGAACATTTGGGTCAAGCTGATACAGTTGTGCTGCTGCAGCTCATGTGCATTTACAGCATACTCTTATGAAAAATTCATCATAATTTTAGATCAATGTTTGTTTTTATGTAGTGCTTCTTCACAAACTATAGGGCCCTTAAGAAATCTGTTGAATTTTTGCCCAAATTCTGCTTGGGCCGTGTTTACATTTTCTAGTGCTGTGGACTAATTCTATTACATTTGGAAAATAAAAGAGCTTACAGTGTGAAGTATAATGTAATATAAGAAGTCAATGTGATGTCTGCCTCTTCCATCCCCAAATAAAAAAACGCATTAGAGTTTTCCCTCTTTTCCTCGCTTTATCGCTTTTAAATAGCTTGTACTTGCCTGTGCACTTTTTACATTCACCTTTTTAGCAGCAATTTGGCGTCAATTGATTGAATTGACAACAAAATTGTCGTATTGAACCAAACCGAACCGTTACACCACTACTGTTGAGGCTTGATTTTTTTTTTTTCACTGTATTGAATATATACCTGGGGTTGTGTTTGTGTTCTTTTAAAAGAGATGAAAAGTAATCAGATATAGCAGTTTTAAGGCTTTTTTTGTAGGAGGAAGTACTTTCCCTCCATGCAATACGAAATACCTATAGTTTAGTTTTCTTCCAGTTGCGCTTTATTATTTATTATTTCTTCATCTTATTTCAAACGGAAAACAAGATTATTTTGTTTTCCCCATTGGCAGATTATTTAGCTTGTTTCAAGCTAAAAACTCACTTAATTTTGACTTCTTTGTTCTTAAAAAAAAAAAAGACAATTTTTACTTGTCTAGAAAACGTCTTGATTTAAGTTTTTTTTTTAAGTATTTTGTCTGGAAACAAGATGGCAAATCTATATAAGAAAAGCATTTTTGCAGTGTAGGTTATGATCAGTGATCATATAATTTACAAAAAGCACTTTCGTAGAAAGGAATCCAATATTCGTTGTCATTATATCTGTTTTTTTTTTTTAATTTGTTAATAGGTTTGGATTTTATTTTATTTTATTTATTTACTATTATAAATGTCTAAAAGTTCTTGAATCAAGATGAAATTACTTTACAAGTAAAACGACTCAAGATATTACGAATTAAAAAAATAAAGTTTTCGAAATCTTGTTCAAAACAAGCAAAATATCTGCCGGTGAAGCAGGAAAAATTGTGTTTAGCCTTTGAATTAAGATTATTTTTCTTACCCCATTGGCAGATATTTTTGCTTGTTTTAAACTAACAAAATTCTGATCATTTTTTTGATCAACAAAACAAGACTTAATATCTTATGATTTTACTTGTCAAGTAAATGCATCTTGTTTCAAGAATGTTTTGATGTTTATACTAGAAAACAAGACAAAAATACTTAGTAACAAAATCATGTTTTGCAGTGTAGTATGATATCTAGGTGAAAGTGCTAAAATTTTATGTGATGTTTAGCAATTCTGTCTGCTTTCTGACCTGACCATCAGGCCAATGCAAAGTAAAACCATGCATTTTTAAGATGAAAACCAATTCTGCAGGGGGTAAAAACGTATGCAATGAACTCAGTATCTCGTTAGTCTGTGTTTTCACACACAGCGCTGCTGTATAGCGTTCTGGAGGATCTTGTGTTGGTTTGAAAGACAGTTCTCCGTCCGGGTTAACCTCGACTCTACTCGAGCAGATAAGATGAGAGCCGGCGAGCCGTCGGCGCACACCAGTGAGCGCGTGAGAGGTCATTTCACACACCATTCATCCTGTGTGTGACAGTTTTATATCCACCTGAATGTGCCACGCGGGAAAAACACAGTCCCTCGGCCGCCTGTTAACTAAAGGCCAGCGGCGGCGCATGCGTTCCTTCGGCAGGATGGATGGAGGAGCTTCACCTTTAATCAAAGGGTTCGTGCTGAGCTCTTCCACAGGCTGACATAAAGCCGATAGCGGGATCAGCAGTGAATACAGCTAAACTAGACACGGCGCGCTCCTCTGCGACCCGCCGCCGCTCGCAATATTTCGTAAGAAAGCTTCTCCAGCTCGCGAGGTTTGCTCCGCGCTGGAAACTTGTTGATCGGCCGCTAAATCCTCTTAACATCTATTTCCATTCCCTTCCGGCGAGTTTATAGATTTGGCAGATATCAAAGCGGCTCTCAGATCCATTATGAATAAACGTCTGGTCCCTGAGGTGGGGCCGATTGATTCCAGTCTGGATAAATGAAAGTCTGCAATCCCAGGGCAAATGCAGCTGCAGGGGAAGCTAAACGACAGGCGCTAACGTGCTAACTCGCGTTAGCCTGCTGTGTGTGTGTCTGTGACTGATCTCAGTGCTCATCTGCTTCGTTATGTGTGTACAGTCTTGTTGTTGTTCAGCTAGACTATCTCTTTGGTCAACTCAATCAGTCACCTGTCAAGAAGACTTCATAATATTCATGGATGCTACCTAAGGTATATTAGGGTTTGGGTCAAGGTTAGAGCCCTATAAAAATTAGTTTTATTTAATTTATTTATTTATTATTATTATTATTATTATTATTTTTTAATCCATTTTCTTCTTTTTTTTGCATTTTTATTGTTTTTAAATGATTTAATTTTATTTTAGTTAAGTCAATTTTTTTTAAAGATTTAATACAAATTTACCATCAAAAAATATAGTAAGCCTTTAAATTATTAACCTGAACTAATTTAAAATTCAATGCAATTTTAACAATAATGGGGCCCTCAATAATTGGTCAACCCAGTCACAGTCCCCTGTCAAGAAGACTTCATAATATTCATGGATGCTACCTAAGGTATACTAGGGTTTGGGTCAAGGTTAGAGCCCTATAACAATTTGTTTTAATTATTTTATTTTATTTTATTTTTTTCAAAAATTCAATTTTTTTTCTGCATTTTTATTGTGTTTTAATTTTTTAATTAATTTAATTTTAAAGATTTAAAATATATATATATATATATATATATTTTTTTTTTTAAGATTTAATGCAAATTTACCATCAAAAAATATAGTAAGGCTTTAAATTATTAACCTGAACTAATTAATGATCAATGCAATTTTAACAATAATGGGGCCCTCAATAATTGGTCAGCTCAATCACACAGTCAAGAAAAGATCAAACTTTATAATAATCATGGATGAATGAAGGTATACCAAGGTTTAGGTTAAGATTAGAGCTTTGTATAAAATAAGCTTATTTTTTTCTGTATTTTCAATTTTTTTTTTTTTTCTTCAGAATTTATTAATTTATTTATTTTTATAATAGGGCCTTGTGATATGTTTTCGATCCCCAAATAGTTTTTTTCTTTTCTTTGTTTTTTTTTTTTTTCCTTTTGAATTCTATTTTAATGGTTTAGTTACATTTTATTAATAATAATAATAATAATAATAATAATAAAATCATAATCAGTTGAATTTATACATTTAAAAAACTGCATCATTATTTTAATGATAGGGTCTTGTGAAATGTTTTTTTCCCCCAAACTGTTTACTTTTTTTCATGATTTAATAGAAGTTTACCATCAAAAAATATAGTAAGCCTTTGAATTCTTAAAAAAAATCTTAACAATTTAATAATCCACTACAATTTTAACAATAAATGATATCTGTATTTTTTCCCAAATTCTGTTTTAATTTTTCTAGGCTTCATTCCATCAGTTAACATCTTTTGAAGCCAAAAGTTGCATGTTCCATCTAGACATTTTTAGCTAAAATATGAGTCCAATCACAGTCACCTGTCATTAGACTTCATAATAATAATAATCATAGATGTATCATTGATGCTACCTAATGTGTACTAAGATTTAGGTCAAGGTTATAGCCCTTTATGAAATTTGTTTTGTTTTTCCCCAAAAATTCATATTTAGTTTTCTATAATTTCCATTATTTTTTTTTTTCTGGATTGTGTTTTAATGATTTAGTGATTTAAGTTTGAGTTAAGTCAAATGTATTATTATTATTATTATTATTATTATTAATAATAAAATTATTATTTTAATAATAGGGCCCTGTGATATCTTTTTAACCCCCAAATTAATGAATTTATTTCTATTTTATTTTATTTTATTTTATTTCTTCTAAACTTTTCTGAATTTTAAAAATCAATAAAACATTCATGATCAAGTGAATTTATACATTAAAATATGTTTTAAAAATAGGGTCTTGTGAAAAAAAAAAAAAAAAAAAAAGCCTTTGAATTCCTAAAACCATAACAAATTTAATAATCCATTACAATTCAACAAAAGCCATATGATATTCATTTTATTATTATTTTTAGAGCTGTTTTGTCTTGTAAATGGTGCTGAATCTGTGCAGATTTCTCTCCTGATTCAGTCCAGACCACTTTTTCACCAGAGGAAGCGTTATGATGGATTATGAGCTAGTTAAAAACGTCTTAAAGATGTATTCGTTTCAGCTTTTGTCTTCTCAAGATGTGAACTGATGGACCGGAGTGCTGTGGAATGGATTATTGTGATGTTTTCATCAGCTATTTGGACTTATTTTTCAATGCAAAGTGATTTTACAAAGAAAAATGATATTTTTTTTTAGTGCATTGCAAAAAAAGCTTAGTATTTTGGTCTTGTTTCTAGTCAAAACATCTAAAAATCCTTAAATTAAGATGGATTTACTAGATCAGCAAAACGACATAGTCTTGTTTTAAGAAAAAAGCACTTCGTTTAGTATATTTTCCCTTGAAAACAAGACTGTCATTGCTTATCTAGTGAATGCATCTTAATTTGAGATTTTTTTTTAGATTTTGACTAGAAACAAGACAAAATACTAAGTAAAACAAGTGTTTTTTGCTGTGGTTAAGCGGGTTTGTTTGTCAGCGTTCACCTTTGCTCCAGCAGCAGAGAGTGGCTGATTAAAACACAAGCTCTTGTTGGATCAGTCTAGATTAAAGCAGTTCTGGTCCGTGGCTCTGGCTCTGTCCGTCTGGGGAGCGCAGGAGCGGAGCAGAGAAGGAATCTTTCCTAGAATGTGAAACAGTGGCATTTGTGTGACCCGTCGCAGGAGCTGCGGTCATTTGCATTCTGTCGGGCGGCGCGTCCTCGCCGCGGAGAGCTTGATTAACATGCGCAGGCACGCGCGCGCCGACCCGAGCGCTCCGAACGAAAGCTCCGAGGGGGAGGGGGAGAGCGCCGGCCGCTAATGGAATTTCAAACGGATGTGGTTTATTGCTCTTGCATGGAATCAAGAAAGCCATTTTTATGCCGCCTGTGCACTTAAAATCATCTCCCTCCGTTCCCAACCCCCCGCGTCCTCCTCCGCGCCGCCCACCCGCACCATCGATCCGCAGCGCAGCGTCTTCAGAGGGATGCGTCTGCGGCACAAAGAGAGCGAGAGAGAGAGAGAGCAGAGCTATTCCCTCTTCCATTATTCCCCTGAAGATGAAGCGGCGAGTCGCTCCGGTAACGAGGAGGCTGATGGAAATGACGGCACGTTTCCTCAGCGAGAGCCCGGGCAATCAATAATCAATCAGAAAAGGGCTGACGCACCTCATCTATCAGAAACACACAGGCCCTCGCGCACATAATGACTAGAAGCCATCAGAGTAACCCTTTATACACACAAACGAGTCATTTAAGCTCCTGCTCGAGTCGTTTAATGGCGATGTTTGTCGCGTGTCACTTCCATCTGTTTCATCTTTCACTTTTAAGAAACATTGTAACGCTTTCACAACATTGTTTCAGTTGTTGATTTGAGTCAGCCAATCACGTGGGTTTGGGGCGGGGCTGTGTGTTTGATTGACCAATGACAGACAAGTCATGACTAGTCTTTAGACTCAATGTGTTACATTATTTTACTGGAAATGGTTTGTCTTGGACCAGTTTTTTTTTTTTAAATTGAGATTAATACATCACCTGAAAGCTGAATACATAAGCTTTGCTGAATTATAAGGTTGCAAAAAATTCTAAATAGTGAGAAAATCGCCTTAAAAGCCTGAAAGAATTTCTTAGCAATGCATATTACTAATTAAAAATTAAATTATATATATATATATATATATATATATATATATATATTACAGTAGGAAATGTACAAAATGTCTTCATGAAACAATATCTTAATATCCTAATGATTTTTGGCGTTAAAAAAAAAAAATCGATTACTTTGTAAGAGTGAAACATTGTAACGCTTTCACAACATTCTTTCAGTTGTTGATTTGAGCAGCCTGACATGAGCCAGCCAATCACGTGGGTTTGGGGCGGGGCTGTGTGTTTGATTGACCAATGACAGACAAGTCATGACTAGTAGCACAGGAATGATACATTTAGACTCTTTAGACTCAATTTGTTACATTATGAAAATTGTTTGTCTTTTTTTTTAATTGAGATTAATACATAAATAATAATAAATACGCTTTCCTTTAAAAAATAAATCTGCATTCCAAGAGTGCAAAAAAATCTAAATATCGAGAAAATTGCTTTTAGAGTTGTCCAAATGAAGTTGTTAGCAATGCATATTACTAATCAAAAAATAAGTTTTGATATAAAATGATCTTAATCCTAAGAGTGAAACATTGTAACACTTTCACAACATTCAGCTTCTGAGCCAGCCAATCGCGTGAGTTTGGGGCGGGGCTGTGTGTTTGACTGACCAATGACAGACAAGTCATGACTAGTAGCACAAGAATGATACATTTAGACTCTTTAGACTCAATTTGTTATATTGTTACTGAAAATTGTTTGTCTTTAGTATTTTTTTTTTTTTTAATTGAGATTAATACATAAATAATAATAAATAAGCTTTCCTTAAAAAATAAATCTGCATTCCAAGGGTGCAAAAAAATCAAAACATTGAGAAAATCGCTTTTAGAGTTGTCCAAATGAAGTTGTTAGCAATGCATATTACTAATTAAAAATTAAGTTTTGATATATTTACGGTAGGACATGATCTTAATCCTAAGAGTGAAACACTGTAACGCTTTCACAACATTCAGCTTCTGAGTCAGCCAATCACATGAGTTTGGGGCGGGGCTCTGTGTTTGACTGACCAATGACAGACAACGCTTTATTTTTCAACTAGTAGCACAAGAATGATACATTTAGACTCTTTATAAGCAATTTGTTACATTATTTTACTGAAAATTGTTTCATCAAAATATGTGACCCTGGACCACAAAACCAGTCATAAGGGTCAGTTTTTTCACCTGAAAGCTGAATAAATTAGCTTTCTTAAAAAAAAAAAAAAATCTGGATTCTAATGGTGCAAAAAAAAATCAAAGTATTGAGAAAATTGCCTTTAGAGATGTCCAAATGAAGTTCTTAGCAATGCATATTACTAGTCAAAACTTAAGTTTTGTTATATTTACAGTAGGAAATGTACAAAATATCTTCATGAAACATCATCTTTACTTAATATCCTAATGATTTTTGGCATTAAATATATATTTTTTGACTCTACTAAAGACTGGTTTGCGCTCCAGGGTTCCTTTTTGGTGGTGTTTCATGTTGACTGTTTATATGAACCACCTGACTCAGCCAATCACATGAGTTTGGGGCGGAGCTATGTGCTTGACTGACCAATGACAGACGAGTGTTTGAAAACAGTCACTTTTCAAATAGTATCACAGAAATTACACACCTGTTTTCTTTCTAAATTCAAGTCCTGCTCTTATAAACTATTACTCAGTTTTTCATTATGTCATAGTGCCACTGCTTTTTGGCTGTTTGGTGTGCACTGTAACTCTCAACTGTCCGTTTAATTAGCGTCACAATGACCCACCTACAAATGATGAAGTGATCTGCTAATGAAGAGCCGGTAATTAACAAGGACAGATGAGAGCAGACCTTGTGTTTTACAGTAAGATTGAATTTATAAATGTGCATTAGTTAAGTGTGAACTGCACAAAAACCAGTGCAAAATTTGTACATCACTCTGCATTTCCGTAGTATTTCTTTCTTGACTACTACTGTCAGATAGACCTACATGAAAAACATTTTTGTCTTCAGCAAAAGGGCATTGAAACATGAAGAGCTGAATATGGAGTTGTGCATATCAGCCGTGCAATTAAGACTAAAACTGTTATTTTACTGTATTCCCTTAACTCCCTTCAAATCATTTAATATTTTAAGTCCTTTAAATAATCAGGAATCAGAAATTGGTTTTGTGCCTCCCAGTGTTCCAGCCTTGATTTCAGGAATTATTATCGTCTGAATCACCGACGCTGCAGGACTAGTTTAGTTCAGATCACTGTGAGCGCTACTGTACCTGAAAGAACACAGGCTAAAAATAAACCGCCGAGGCATTTGATGATTAAAATAGTGAGCGATTGAGAAGCATCTGATTACTTGTGCGGAGGAACTATACTCCATCATGAGCTGAGAGAGACGAGGATTACTGGACTTGCTATTAAAAAAGGTTTCTAAGGGTGCAAAAAAAAAATAAAAATCACCTTTAAATTTGTTCAAATGAAGTTCTTAGCAATGCATATTACTAATCAAACATTAAGTTTTGATATATTTATGGTAGGATATTTACAAAATATGTTCATGGAACATGATCTTAATATCCTAATGATGTTTGGCATTAAAGAAAAATCGATCACTTGTAATGCTTTCACAGCTTTAATTTGTTGATTTGAGCAGCCTGACATGTCAGCTTCTGAGCCAGCCAATCACGTGAGTTTGGGGCGGAGCTGTGTGTTTGACTGACCAATGACAGACAAGTCATTGTTTTTCAACTAGTAGCACAAGAATGATACATTTAGACTCTTTATAAGCAATTTGTTACATTATTTTACTGAAAATTGTTTGTCTTTATAATCATTTTTCATCAAAATATGTGACCCTGGACCACAAAACCAGTCATAAGGGTCATTTTTTTGATATTGAGATTTATACATCACCTGAAAGCTGAATAAAAAGCTTTCCTTGAGTAAAATCTGAATTCCTAAGGGTGGCGAAAAATCTTAGCCTTTAGAGTTGTTTAAATGAAGTTCTTAGCAATGCATATTACTAAACAAAAATTAAGTTTTGATATATTTACGGTAGAAAATTATGCATTTTAAACTCTTTATAAACAATCTGTTACATTATTTTACTGAAAATTGTTTGTCTTTATAATAAGTTTTCATCAAAATATGTGTCCCTGGACCACAAAACCAGTCATAAGGGTCAGATTTTTTTAAATTGAGATTTATACATCACCTGAAAGCTGAATAAAAAGCTTTCCTTGAATAAAATCTGAATTCTAAGGGTGCAGAAAAATCTAAATGTGTGACCCTGGACCACAAAAACCAGTCATAAGTATACATTTTTCGGCTGAGATGCATCTATTTGAAAATCTGCAATCTGATGGTGCAAAAAAATACAAATATTGAGCAAATCACCTTTAAAGTTGTCCAAATGAAGTTCTTAGCAATGCATATCACTTATCAAAAATTAAGTTTTGATATATTTGCGGTAGGAAATTTACAAAATATCTTGATGGAACATGATCTTTACTTAATTTCCTAATGATTTTTTGGCATAAAAGCAAAAATCAATCATTTTGACCCATGCAATGTGTTTTTGGCTATTGCTACAAATATACCCCAGCGACTTTTTGTTTAGTGCTCCAGGGTCACATATTAAGAAAATCACCTTTAAAGTTGTCCTAATGACGTTCTTAGCAATGCATATTACTAATAAAAAATTAGGTTTCGATATATTTACGGTAGGAAATTTACTAAATATCTTGATGGAACATGATCTTTACTTAATATCCTAATGATTTTTTGGCATAAAAGCAAAAATCGATAATTTTGACCCATGCAATGTGTTTTTGGCTATTGCTACAAATATACCCATGCAACTTATGACTGGTTTTGTGCTCCAGGGTCACATATTAAAAAAATTGCCTTTAAAGTTGTTCAAATGAAGTTCTAGCAATGCATATTACTAATCAAAAATTAAGTTTTGATATATCTGCGGTAGGAAATTCACAAAATATCTTCATCATTTGGCATCAAAGCAAAAATCTATAATTTTGACCCATGCAATGTATTTTTGTCTATTGCTACAAATAAACCCCAGCGACTTTGTTTTGTGGTCCAGGGTCACATATTGAGAAAATCACCTTTAAAGTTGTCCTAATGAAGTTCTTGGCAATGCATATTACTAATCAAAAATTAAGTTTTGATATATTTACGGTAGGAAATGTACAAGTATCTTCATGGAACATGATCATGATCGAGAGACGAGGATTATTGGACTATTTTTCTGATGAATGCTTGCTGGGTTGTGGCGCGCATTGGGAAGCGAGAGAAGCGGTGGGCGATACAGATGCATTAGCTGTCGGGCTCGCGGCCAGTCGCCCCCAGAATACAAATGGCGCGTCGAGGCCTTCTGCGGCTGAAGCGTATCGTGGGGAACACGCTCCGGATCCGCTCACGGACCGCCGCTGCAGCCGCCGCCGCCTCGGCCATTAGGCTTCATTATTATCCAGCTTCCCCGCGCGTGCGCGGGTCGAGGCAAATGCCAACCCGGCTGATTAGAGAGCCATTTATCCCAGCAGGTAAAGCCTCGCCTCTGCTTTAACCTGCAGTAATTGCATGAAACATTAGTTCCCCTAAACGCAGGAGAACGGGCCTGGAGTCACATCGACTGAAGCTCATTGACCTGAATTATCCCACACGCACATGGGTTATTTATTTGCACTGAGCACTTCCAGATGAATATATATTACACATGTTTGTTGATGATAATGTAGTTTAAATTAATGCTGGTGCACTATATTGCCAAACGTATCAGGACAGGCCTCTTTTTTTTTTTTTTTAAATAGAAGTTCCCGATTCTGAAGAAAAATAGAAATCTAAACAAAATAATGTCATTTACTAGTGGTTCAGACAAAATGTTCATTGCTTAAGTAAAAAATAGGACTGTCAAACGATTAATCGTGATTAATCACATCCAAAATAATAGTTTATGTTTACATACTATATGTGTGTTTACTCTGTATATTTTTTTTGTACATATAAATGCACACACATACATGTATATATTTAAAAAAAAAATAATAATAAAATAAATAAATAAATAAATTTTATATATATATATATATATATATACATATATACATACCTGTTTGCAATTTTAATTATATTTAAATATAAATATTTGAGATATAAATCTAAAATATATATAACCATTTTTGGGAGAAATATCCCTTTAATTCAGTGTTTTAGCCAAAATAGACATTGCTAAATAATGTGTTTGGGTCAAATGTCCAACAAAAACTGTTAGTATGACCAAAAATGATTCCTATTGTGAATTAAAGGCATATTTTACCCAAAAATTATCATTCTGCCATTATGTATGTTACTTAAAACCTGAATGAATTTCTTGTTTGAACCCAAAGAAAAGTTCTTTTATATAAGAGTGAGTAAATGATGACAGAATGATTATGTTTGGGTGATATATACCTTTAATTTACAGTTTTAGCCAAAACAGACATTTTTACAGTATATTTTTGGGTCAAATTTTCAAGAAAAATTTCTCAAAATGTCTTATTTTAGTGTTTGAATGACACAAGGTTAGTATATGATGAAAGAAAGACCATTTTTGGAGGAAATATCCTTTAATTCTTTGGTTTTAGCCTAAATTGGCTTTGCTAGAGTATGTTTGTTTTTGTCAAATTTCCAACAAAAACTGTTAGCATGACCAAAAATGACTCCTATTGTGAATTAAAGACATATTTCACCCAAAAATGATCATTCTGCCATCATGTATGTTACTTAAAACCTGTGTGAATTTCTTTTTTGAACCAAAAGAAAAGATATTTTATATAAGAGTGAGTAAATAATGACAGAATGATTATTTTTGGGTGATATATCCATTTAATTCATTGATTTTAGCCAAAATTGGCTTTGCTAGAGTATGTTTTTTTTTTTTTTTTGTCAAATTTTCAACAAAAACTGTTAGTATGACCAAAAATGACTCCTATTGTGAATTAAAGGCCTTTAATTTACAGTTTTAACCAAAATAGACATTGCTAAAGAATGTGTTTGGGTCAAATTTCCAACAAAAACTGTTAGTATGACCAAAAATGATTCCTATTGTGAATTAAAGGCATATTTTACCCAAAAATTATCATTCTGCCATTATGTATGTTACTTAAAACCTGAATGAATTTCTTGTTTGAACCCAAAGAAAAGTTCTTTTATATAAGAGTGAATAAATGATGACAGAATGATTATGTTTGGGTGATATATACCTTTAATTTACAGTTTTAGCCAAAACAGACATTTTTACAGTATATTTTTGGGTCAAATTTTCAAGAAAAATTTCTCAAAATGTCTTATTTTAGTGTTTGAATGACACAAGGTTAGTATATGATGAAAAAAAGACCATTTTTGGAGGAAATATCCTTTAATTCTTTGGTTTTAGCCTAAATTGGCTTTGCTAGAGTATGTTTGTTTTTGTCAAATTTCCAACAAGAACTGTTAGCATGACCAAAAATGACTCCTATTGTGAATTAAAGGCCTTTAATTTACAGTTTTAACCAAAATAGACATTGCTAAAGAATGTGTTTGGGTCAAATTTCCAACAAAAACTGTTAGTATGACCAAAAATGACTCCTATTGTGAATTAAAGTATCATTCTGCCATCATGTATGTTGCTTAAAACCTGAATGAATTTCTTGTTTGAACCAAAAGAAAAGATATTTCATATAAGAGTGAGCAAACGATGACAGAATGATTATTTTTGGGTGATATATCCTTTAATTCACTGTTTTAGCCAAAGTAGGCATTGGTGCAGTTTATATTTGGGCTGAATTTCCAGCAAAAATAACTTGTGTAACCCTTAGAGTGATCTAAAATGACTCCCATTGTGAAATAATATTCGGTCCTGCTGCTGTTCTCAGTCTGAGTTCAGTTTGTGCTAAAAATATTTATTTCTGCTAAAGCAGGAGTTATTTCGGGCGATGATAAGTCAGCATCTGCAGGTCTGTGCGGATCGGCGCATTGTTTCTGAGAAAACGAGCCAGAAATGGATCTGAGCGCTGTTTTCGCGATCAAATCTGTCCGGCGACCGAGTTCTTTTGTGGTGAAAGTGGGATGGAGAGGCTCTCCAAACATAAAGTGACTTCTGTTTTTCAGAGGTGCTTAAAAAACCTGAATATCCTCCAAAATGGCACTCTAGGTAACTAGTGGCTCTTAGAGAGATGGAGGCGCTGCCAAAACTGTGATTGAAAGCCTCCTGCTTTCCCTCAGGTCCTGGCGGTACATGAAACATAGCCATATGAAGCCGTCCAAGAGACTTAGCAATCAGCCAGCGGAGCGCTGCGTTTCACTAATGAGCTGTTCATCAGCTCCTCTGACAGACTCCAGTCCAATCACATCCTCAGACCACAGACACAGACACACAATGAGGAGCTGAGATCACCAGCAAAATCCAGACCATCCACTAACAAACTGCATGGGTTTACACTGCAAAAATGCTTTTCTTACTTAGATTTGTTGTCTTGTTTCCAGCCAAAATATGTAAAGATTCTTAAATCAAGAAGGATTTTCTAGACAAGTAAAAATTGTTGTCTTGTTTTCAGAAAAAAGAAGTCAGAATGATTATTTTTGGGTGATATATCCATTTAATTCATTGGTTTTAGACAAAATTGGCTTTGCTAGAGTATGTTTTTTGTTTTTTTTTGTCAAATTTCCAACAAAAACTGTTAGTATGACCAAAAATGACTCCTATAAAAGGCATATTTCACCCAAAAAAGAGCAAATGATGACATAATAATTATTTTTTTGGGTGATATATCCCTTTAATTCTTTGGTTTTAGCCAAAATTGGCTTTGCTGGAGTATGTTTTTTTGTCAAATTTCCAACAAAAACTGTTAGTATGACCAAAAATGACTCCTATTGTGAATTAAAGGCCTTTAATTCACTGTTTTAGCCAAAGTAGACATTGCTAAAGAATGTGTTTGGGTCAAATGTCCAACAAAAACTGTTAGTATGACCAAAAATGACTCCTATTGTGAATTAAAGACATATTTCACCCAAAAATGATCATGTATGTTACTTAAAACCTGTGTGAATTTCAAAATTAAGTGAGTTTTTGCTTGAAACAAGCAAAATAATCTGCCAATGGGGTAAGAAATATAATCTTATTTCAAGCAGAAAACTAGATTATTTTGCTTACCCATTGGCAGATAATTTAGCTTGTTTCAAGCAAAAATTCACTTAATTTTAAAATATTTTGTCTGAAAACAAGACAGTTTTTTACTTGTCTAGAAAATCCTTCTTGATTTAGATTTTGTAGATATTTTGGCTGGAAACGAGACAAAAAAACTAAGTAAGGAAAGCATTTTTTAGCAGTGCACAACTCAGACCATCCATTAACAAACTGCATGGGTTTACACTGCAAAAATGCTTTTCTTTCTTAGATTTGTTGTCTTGTTTCAGCCAAAATATCTAAAAATTCTTAAATCAGGAAGGATTTGACAACAAGACACAAATACTAAGTAAAAAAAATATTTTTTTTGCAGTGAAGAAGTGTCTTCTGCTCACTAAGGCTGCATTTATTTCCTCAAAGAATACAGTAAAAATTTTGAAATATTATTGTGATTCGAAACAGCTGTTTCCTATGTGAATATCTGTTCAAATCTAATTTATTTCTGTGATCAAAGATGGATTTTCAGCATCATTACTTTAGTCTACAATGTCACATGATCCTTTAGAAATTATCTGAATATTTTATATTTGTATCAATGTTGATAGAATTTCTAGACAAGTAAAAATGATTGTCTTGTTTTCAGAAAAAAAAAGTCAAAATTAAGTGAGTTTTTGCTTAGAACAAGCTAAATAATCTATTTCAAGCCGAAAACAAGATTATTTTGCTTATCCCATTGGCAGATTATTTTGCTTGTTCTAAGCAAAAACTCACTTAATTTTGACTTCTTTTTTTCTGAAAACAAGACAATAATTTTTACTTGTCTAGAAATTTGTTCTTGATTTAAGAATTTTTTGATATTTTGTCTGGAAACAAGACAAAAAAATCTAAGAAAAGCATTTTTTGCAATGCAAAAAAAAAAAAAAAATAAATAAATAAATAAATATATATATATATATATATATATATATATAGACTTAATATCTTAAATGATTTTGCTTCTCAAATAAATGCATCTTGATTTAGATATTTATACTAGAAAACAAGTCAAACATACTAAGTACGAAAATCATTTCTTGCAGCGTTTCAGAAACACAAAGCATTTCTGATCCAAATCTTTTGACTGATAGTGTGTTGAGGCATTTGAGAACAGAGATGGTTTATTATATTGAACACAGTCACTGGTGTGTTTATGGAGCAGGGCTGAATGATGGTCGCTAAACATAAGGCTGATTCTCACACGCGCAGAAGGTGATGAGGAGATGAATGGAGCGGAGATGTTGCCAGATCTGGTGTCAAGGTCAGGCGTGTGATCTGGAACCGTAGGTGGCCCATCTTGAGTCCAAAACCCGCGGCGCTGGATCCGACTCGGGCCACCTGCTCGCGCGGGAACGCCGTCCGTCCGTCCGTTTCTGCCTCGCCGTGCCAAGAGGGACTGACTTTCCCAGCGTCGGACCCCCGTCCCGAAAACCGGAGCCGCTGCCAGAGCCTCGTCTGCCAAAGAGCCCATCTCTGACGCTCCTCTAACTGCCTTTGGAAGCGCAGACGGTGGAGACGGCCAAGGCCATTTGAGCGTGTCTCCATCACCCTGAGCCTCTTCTGTTCACCACACACCTGCTTTCATCTTCACTGACTGAAGAGTCTGATCATTTAGTGTGTGAGGAGACGGAGTTGGACTCGTGTCGCCATTTAATGCGCTGAAAAATATGTGGCGCAGGAAACAGCTTTCACTCAGAAATTGCTTGTAAATTTTACAATTGGCTGCAAAAAAAACACAAGACATTGAACAAAACGGGATGTTTTGTAGTAATTTTTTTTTTTTTTTTTTAATCTTTTTGATGTAGATTCATAAGGATTTTTTAATAATTTTATTTTCGTCAAAAATTACATTATTTCTTATATTTTGCCTAAAGGAAATTAAGTCAATATTTAGGAATGAAAAAAAAAAAAAAAAAAAAAAAAAAAAAAAAAAATATATATATATATATATATATATATATATATATAGATTAAGAGAGTACATTTTACAAGAAAATAAATCAAATTCAAAATTTGTGTTTAATTAAAAAAAATAAAAAAATTTATATGTGTGTATGTGTATATATATATATATATATATATATACATATATATCAAAATTTGTGTTTAATTAAAAAAAAGAAACTCTTTATATATATATATATATATATATATATATATATATGAGTTTTTTTTTTTAATTAAACACAAAATTTTATTTTGATTTATTTTCTTGTAAAATGTACTCTATTAATCTATTTATAACCAAAAAGGGAAAATAAATTAAGCCAGTATGATTTTGCTTTGTGATTTTGCTTTGTGATATTATTTTTTATAACAGTAATTTTCATTACTGTTCTTCAAAAAATAAATAAATAAATAAATTATAATAATATAATAATATATACATGTATGTATTTTGAAGTAAAAAGTACAAATTATTTTTTTTTTTTGTAAAATGTACTTAATAATTGATAAATATAACTGATTAATACAAGAAATGAAATTAAAGGGAATATTTATTAATTATATATATATATATGTGACCCTGGAGCACAAAAGCAGTCTTATGTAGCACAGGTATATTTGTAGCAATAGCTAAAAAATAAAATGTATATGTCAAAATTATTATAAACAATATTTTTCTTTTATGCCGGAAAATTTAAGTGAATTTCCTACCGTAAATATATGAAAACATATTTTTTGATTTCACTGCAAAATGTTTTGTCTTGTTTCCAGCCAATATCTAAAAAATCTTACATCAAGAAAGATTTTCTAAAACAAGCAAAATAATCATAATACAAATAAAATGAAAACCAGATTATTTTGATTGTTTGAAGCAAAAACTCTCTTAATTTTGACTCTTTTTTTTTTCTGAAAACAAGACAATATTTTTTACTGGAAAATCCTTCTTGATTTAAAATTTTTTTGATATTTTGTCTGGAAACAAGACAAAAAAATCTAAGTAAGAAAAGTATTTTTTGCAGTGTACTAATATGCATTGCTAATAACTTTATTTGAACAGCTTTAAAGGTAATTTTCTCAATATTTAGATTTTTTTGCACCTTTAGATTTTCAAATGGTTGTATCTCGGACAAATAATTGCTTTGGGATGATGCATAAATCTCAAAACATGTAAACAATAACCCTTATGATTGTTTTTTTTGTTCCAGGGTCACATATTTATTTGATATAGTTAAACAGTGGTATTATTTGCATGACAATTACTGTTGTGCGAAAAATAATAATTACTATTTATAAATAATTAAGCATGCATAAATAAAATGTTAAATGTTACTTAACATATTGTAATAAAACAGAGTTTTCCTCGAAGGACAATAAAAGCTTTGGATTGTTCTGTGTTTTGAGGTGTTTTTGTGATTCACCCTCTTACTCTCCGCTGTCTGTGCTGAGATTGGCTTTAAATCAGAGCGCTGAAGGTTACGCCTCGATGGAGGTGAAAGTGCGGCTGGTAACATCTTATTACCTCGTCGTCAGCTCGCATTTTGTCCGCGTGCGTCGCTCTAAAACCCCTGCTTTGAGAGCGCTGTGGAAATGCGGCCGCAGACGCTCCGGTCCTCACCTCGCTTGGCCTTGCGGCAGCAAAATAAAAGATTACCCCGAGACACGCCATTATTTTCAGTGATGGCACTCGTATATCACACCGACACGCGCTAGAATACATCAGGATGGGAATTTTAGTCTGGAAGCAGTGAATGAATCGAGGCAAAGCGACTGAAAACTGCAGGAATCAGCAGGAGAGATGAACACAGAGCTGTCTGATCAAATACACTGCAAAAAACCTTCTCTTACTTGGATTTTTAGTCTTGTTTCCAGACAAAATATCTATAAAATCTTAAATCAAGAAGGATTTTCTAGACAAGTAAAACTTATTGTCTTGTTCTCAGACAAAATATGTTCAAATTAAGTGAGTTTTTGCTTGAAACAAGCTAAATAATCTAGTCTTCTGCTTGAAATAAGATAACTTTTCTTACCCCATTGGCAGATTATTTAGCTTGTTTTAAGCAAGAACTCACTTAATTTTGACTTCTTTTTTCTGAAAACAAGACAATAAGTTTTGCTTGTCTAGAAAATCCTTCTTGATTTAAGAATTTTTAGATATTTTCTCTAGAAATAAGGCAAAAAATCTAAGTAAGAAAAGCATTTTTTGCAGTGTATTAAACTGTAGAACAATATAAAAGAAACGCTGCTGTACTTAAAGACCTTTATTAAGGTCTGATTGATTGAGTTTATCCAGTAAAAGGTCTTTTAGACTAATTGTACAAAAATGCCACCTTCTGATGGTGCTTCAAGTGTCTTTTTGTTGGCAGATCTTTAGTGAATTTTATCAAGTAAACAGAATAACTGTACACTGCAAAAAATGCTTTTCTTACTTAGATTTTTTGTCTTGTTTCCAGCCAAAATATCTAAAAAATCTTAAATCAAGGAGGATTTTCTAGACAAGTAAAAATTATTGTCTTGTTTTCAGAAAAAAAGTCAAAATTAAGTGAGTTTTTGCTTAAAACAAGCAAAATAATCTGCCAATGGGGTAAGCAAAATAATCGTATTTCAAGCTGAAAGATTTTTCTCACCCCATTGGCAGATAATTTTGCTCGTTTCAAGCAAAAACTCACTTAATTTTAACATATTTTGTCTGAAAACAAGACAACAATTTTTGCTTGTCTAGAAAATCCTTCTTGATTTAAGAAGTTTTAGATATTTTAGCTGGAAACAAGACAAAAAAATCTAAGTAAGAAAAGCATTTTTTGCAGTGTAGTCATATTTCTAGATGAACTCTTACTGGACTGAAGCAGCTTGCAGAGTTTTTCATTTCTGGAATATCATGGAATTTTAAAAGGTCTATTCCAGCCATTGAAAGTCAGGGAATTTAATTATTTATTTTTTTATTTTTTTATTTTTGGGTTAGGGTTAATATAGGCAAAATGTGTAAAACAATGCAATAAAAAAAAAAAGGGTCAGTTTTTTTTGTCAGTTTTTTGCATGAATTTACTACAGTCAAACTTAAAAAATTAATACAAAATCATAAGTCATAAGTCATAAGCCGCTGGGGTATATTTATAGCAACAGCCAAAAAAAAATTGCATGGGTCAAAATTATTGATTTTTTTTTTTTTTTTTTTTTAATGCCAAAAATCATTAGGATATCAAGTAAAGATCATGTTCCATGAAGATATTCTGTAAATTTCCTACCGTAAATATATCAAAACTTATTTTTTGATACGTCATATGCATTGCTAAGAACTTCACTTGGACAACTTTAAAGGTGATTTTCTCAATATTTGTATTTTTTTGCACCCTCAGATTGCAGTTTTTCAAATAGTTGTATCTCAGCCAAATACTGTCCTAATAAATTGCACTTATCCAGAGTTATTCTACTTTTATTGTGATGAGCTGTTCAGCTCTATGGTAAAGTTACTCTTGACTTCTGAAGGTCAGAAACACAATGCTCCGTAACACAGAAACAGACTAAGCTTGTCAAGTAAATGCATCTTGATTCGATAATGTTTAGATATTTATACTAGAAAACAAGACAAAAATACTAAGTAAGAAAATAAGTTGTTTGCAGTGTAAAGTTGTGGATTTAGATATATATTAAGACAAGTTTTTTGCAAAGGTTTAGAATTTATTTTTATTTATTTATTTATTTTTTCTTAAATTTGGGTAGAAATGTCAGTTTTTTGCATGAATTTACTACAGTCAAACTTAAAAATTTAATACAAAATCATAAGTCATAAGTCGCTGGGGTATATTTGTAGCAACAGTCAAAAAAAAAATTGCATGGGTCAAAATGATTGATTTTTTTTAATGTCAAAAATCATTAGGATATCAAGTAAAGATATTCTGTAAATTTCCTACTGTAAATATATCAAAACTTGATACGTAATATGCAATGCTAAAAACTTAATTTGGACACTTTAAAGGTGATTTTCTCAATATTTGTATTTTTTTGCACCATCAGATTGCAGATTTTCAAATAGTTGTATCTCAGCCAAATACTGTCCTAATAAATTGCACTTATCCAGAGTTATTGTACTTTTATTGTGATGAACTGTTCAGCTCTATGGTAAAGTTACTCTTGACTTCTGAAGGTCAGAAACACAATGTGTTCGTAACACAGAAACAGACTCCGGCGGGATTCACCGCGGTTTGACTAAGCGGCGCTCAGATTTATAGCGTATGCGCGGGGCGCTCCATCATCGCGGCCTCGTTCTGAATCACATCAAAGGCGTCTGACGGCGGCCGTCATTTGACACGCGTGACGAGGACGTGTTTCTGCAGGTGACAGACTGACGCTCCTCAGACGCTGTGATCGTTTCAGCTCCACGCGGAGGAGAACGCCGGCGTTTATGTAGCAGACGAGGGAGGCCGGGGATCGTGGGTAATGGCTTCCATCTCTCTTGGTCCCGACCGCGTTGATCCATCATGTAAATGTCTGCGTGTTGCTCTTCACGTCTGCGCTCGTGTAATTGCGTTGAGCGATGCTCGCGGGCGTCTGTAGCGCTTACAGCGGAACAGATGAACGCCGTTCTGATCACTTCAAGGTCAACACAAATAAAACGCATGATGAATGAGTCTGAGTTTGCGTGGAATAAATGGGTTGCTGTGGAGTATTTCGTATTTCTGTTTCACATGCTGCTACTGCTAAAAAAATGCCTGCGAAGTTCACTATAAGGGCCCCTGAACAATTAAGATGATCTATTACTGCTCTCATGAATAAAGTGAAATGAATAAAGATTGGCACATGTTGCATTCGATTTCTTTTCACATGTGGTTTTCAGTGTTGGGAAAGTTACTTTTACAAGTAATGCGTTACAATGTCGCCTTACTCCCTTAAAAGTAACTAAAGAGCTGCTTGGTTACTTTTTATCAAAAGTAATGCGTCACAATGTCGCCTTACTCCCTTAAAAGTAACTAAAGAGCTGCTTGGTTACTTTTTATCAAAAGTAATGCGTCACAATGTCGCCTTACTCCCTAAAAAGTAACTAAAGAGCTGCTTGGTTACTTTTTATCAAAAGTAATGCGTCACAATGTCGCCTTACTCCCTTAAAAGTAACTAAAGAGCTACTTGGTTACTTTTTATCAAAAGTAATGCGTCACAATGTCGCCTTACTCCCTAAAAAGTAACTAAAGAGCTCCTTGGTTACTTTTTATCAAAAGTAATGCGTCACAATGTCGCCTTACTCCCTAAAAAGTAACTAAAGAGCTACTTGGTTACTTTTTATCAAAAGTAATGCGTCACAATGTCGCCTTACTCCCTAAAAAGTAACTAAAGAGCTCCTTGGTTACTTTTTATCAAAAGTAATGCGTCACAATGTCGCCTTACTCCCTAAAAAGTAACTAAAGAGCTGCTTGGTTACTTTTTATCAAAAGTAATGCGTCACAATGTCGCCTTACTCCCTTAAAAGTAACTAAAGAGCTGCTTGGTTACTTTTTATCAAAAGTAATGCGTCACAATGTCGCCTTACTCCCTTAAAAGTAACTAAAGAGCCGCTTGGTTACTTTTTATCAAAAGTAATGCGTCACAATGTCGCCTTACTCCCTAAAAAGTAACTAAAGAGCTGCTTGGTTACTTTTTATCAAAAGTAATGCGTCACAATGTCGCCTTACTCCCTAAAAAGTAACTAAAGAGCTCCTTGGTTACTTTTTATCAAAAGTAATGCGTCACAATGTCGCCTTACTCCCTTAAAAGTAACTAAAGAGCTACTTGGTTACTTTTTATCAAAAGTAATGCGTCACAATGTCGCCTTACTCCCTAAAAAGTAACTAAAGAGCTGCTTGGTTACTTTTTATCAAAAGTAATGCGTCACAATGTCGCCTTACTCCCTTAAAAGTAACTAAAGAGCCGCTTGGTTACTTTTTATCAAAAGTAATGCGTCACAATGTCGCCTTACTCCCTAAAAAGTAACTAAAGAGCCGCTTGGTTACTTTTTATCAAAAGTAATGCGTCACAATGTCGCCTTACTCCCTTAAAAGTAACTAAAGAGCCGCTTGGTTACTTTTTATCAAAAGTAATGCGTCACAATGTCGCCTTACTCCCTAAAAAGTAACTAAAGAGCTGCTTGGTTACTGTTTATCAAAAGTAATGCGTCACAATGTCGCCTTACTCCCTAAAAAGTAACTAAAGAGCTCCTTGGTTACTTTTTATCAAAAGTAATGCGTCACAATGTCGCCTTACTCCCTTAAAAGTAACTAAAGAGCTGCTTGGTTACTTTTTATCAAAAGCAATGCGTCACAATGTCGCCTTACTCCCTGAAAAGTAACTAAAGAGCTACTTAGTTACTTTTTATCAAAAGTAATGCGTTACTTTCAAATCTGGGCAGGGCTTGCTTGTTTGTTTTTAATATAAAAAAAATTGATTTTTAACAAATGCAAAAGCCCTTTCATATCAAAAAGTGAAATGAATAAAGATTGGCACATGTTGCATTCGATTTCTTTTCACATGCGGTTTTCAGTGTTGGGAAAGTTACTTTTACAAGTAATGCGTTACAATGTTGCCTTACTCCCTAAAAAGTAACTAAAGAGCTACTTGGTTACTTTTTATCAAAAGCAATGCGTTACTTTCAAATCTGGGCAGGGCTTGTTTGTTTTTAATATAAAAAGTTAGATTCTTAGCAAATGTAAAAGCCCTTTCACACCGAAAAGTAAAATGAATAAGCCTAAGGCTAAAGGAAAAATAAATTAACGTCTGTACAGTAGAACTGTAGGAGAAGGAAGTTCAACACTCTTCAGCAATGAGAAAAAAAACACAAATGTTAGTTCATATAAAGTAAGTTTTGCTTATTAGCAGTGTTGGGGGTAACGCAAGTTACGTAATAATATTACTTTTTTCAAGTAACTAGTAAAGTAACGCATTACTTTTTTATTTATAAGAAAATATCGGAGTTACTTTTTGTTTTCTTTATGTATTTAATCCCATTTTATTAACCAATGTCTTTGCTGCTGACCTTTGATCCAATTCAACCGTACACTGCAAAAATACTTCTCTTACTTAATTTTTTTGTCTTGTTTCCAGCCAAAATATCAAAAAAAAAAAAATCTTAAATCAAGAAGGAGTTTCTAGACAATTAAATAATTATTTTCTTGTTTTCAGAAAAATACAAGTCAAATGAAGTGAGTTTTTGCTTAAAACAAGCAAAATAATCTGCCAATGGAGTGAAAAAAAAAAAATCTTATTTCAAACAGAAAGCAAGATTATTTTGCTTACCCCATTGGGAGATTATTTTGCTTGTTTCAAGCAAAAACACACTTAATTTTGACTTGTTTTTAGAAAAAAAAAAACGACAATTTTTACTTGTCTAGAAAATCCTTATTGATTTAGGAATTTTTAGATATTTTGGCTGGAAACAAGACAAAAAATCTAAGTAAGAAAAGCATTTTTGCAGTGTACTAATAAGCAAAACTTACTTTAGATGAACTAACATTTGTGTTTTTTTTTCTCATTTCTGAAGGGTATTGAACTTTCTTTTCCTACAGTTCTACTGTACAGTACAATTTAATTTTCCTTTAGTCTTAGGCTTATTTACTTCATTTCATTTTGGTGTGAAAGGGCTTTACATTTGCTAAGAATCAAACTTTTTTATATTAAAAACAAACAAGCAAGCCCTGCCCAGATTTAAAAAGTAACGCAAAAGTAACGTAACACATTACTTACCATAAAAAGTAACTAAGTAACGTAATTAGTGACTTTTTTAGGGAGTAACGCAATATTGTAATCCATTACTTTTAAAAGTAACTTTCCCCAACACTGCTTATTGGTTGAATTGAATCAACAAAGCTCAGCAGTAAAGTCATTGGTTAATAAAATGGGATTAAATACATAAAGAAAACAAAAAGTAACTCATATTTTCTTGTAAATGAAAAAGTAATGCATTACTTTACTAGTTACTTGGAAAAAGTAATCTGATTACGTAACTCATGTTGTAATGCGTTGTGCGTTATAACCAATCACATGCATTTCTGCTGAGCTGATGAATGCATGGACCAATCAGAGGTGTTTGATTAGTCACTTTGGAGACAGTGGTGAATCTGCATTCGCCGGTTCTCTCATCACAATCAGCAAAGTGTATAAAAGATGCAAGTATGAGATTAATTTAGCAGCTCGAGTGAGTTTTTGTGCACATTTTGTTTATCACTTCAGTGTTCTTTGTCATTTACTTCTAGTCTGAATAACTGCTTTGATTTCTTGCTACTGAAATGAAAGTGATTCTCGAGAGTCTTGATTTTCTAAACTCTTAAAAGCAGTAAACATATTCACTAACTGTTGGTAGCTCATTTAGTCAGTAGCCAAAATGACATGCTTCTCCCCCACAAAACACACCTATTAATTAACTGTAATAATCATTATTACAGTATCAAGAGCAATAATCAACAATAATGATGTTGTCGTGAGGATATTGCAGCTTCAGTCTCTAATGAGCTCCTGTTTTTTATGTTTAAGGCCATTTACACAGCAATGTACATGAGCAGCTGTGTAAATAAACATCAATGCAGCTTCTGTTTCACCTTCGCCGTGTGAGTAAATTGTATTTAAATAGTAATATGTGACCTTGGACCACAAAACTATTCATAAGGGTCTTTTTTTAAATTGAGATTTATGCATCATCTGAAAGCTGAATAAATATATTTGTTAGGATATGACACACTGCAAAAAATGCTTTTCTTATGATTTTTAGTCTTGTTTCCAGCCAAAATATCCAAAAATTCTTAAATCAAGAAGGATTTTCTAGACAAGTAAAAATTATTGTCTTGTTTTCAGACAAAATATGTTAAAATTAAGTGAGTTTTTGCTTAAAACAAGCAAAATAATCTTATTTCAAGCAGAAAGCTAGTTTATTTTACTTACCCCATTGGCAGATAATTTAGCTTGTTTAAAGCAAAAACTCACTTAATTTTAACACATTTTGTCTAAAACAAGACAATTTTTACTTGTCTAGAAAATCCTTCTTGATTTAAGACTTGTTAGATATTTTAGCTGGAAACAAGACAAAAAAATCTATGTAAGAAAAGTATTTTTTGCAGTGCAATATCTGGCCAAGACTCAACTATTTGAAGATTTGTAATCTGAGGGTGCAAAAAAATCTAAATATTGAGAAAATCGTCCAAATGAAGTTCGTAGCAATGCATATTACTAATCAGAAATTGCTTTGATATATTTACGGTAGTAAATTTACAAAATATCTTCATGCAACATGATCTTTACTTAACATACTAATGATTTTTGGCATAAAAGATAAATCAATTATCGATTTTTTTTTTAACTATTGCTATACTATTTTTTATTTATTTATTTATCTTTTTTTTTTTTTTTTTTATAGAACATGAATTTTGTTTTCAGCATCAAAAAAAGTTGTGTTATAGAACAGAATTTACTAATTTAGGAATTCAATCCCTGAATTCGAACTGAAATAAAACAAAATGAAACTAAATAAATTCTTATACATAAAATTATTTGTGTAATTTCACAATTTCACAATTTTAATCATCCGAATATGTTTTCATGCATGACATTAGGATATTTTCATAAAGATATATAAAAAATAATGTATTGTTTTGAATGTTTTGAATCAAATATTTATACAAATACATAAGAAAACATTAATATTTATTGTTTTTAATTTGCATTTTATAGTTCCCAACTTGCTTTACCTAAATAAAGATTGGATTTTTTTGATGTTGAAGGTAAATGGATTGGTAACAATCTAGTGTTTTGATTGAATGAATAGCTAGTTAAAAGTATTTGACATGAAAAAACAATTCTCCTACATTCAATAAGGTAATTACAACAGTTGCCCTTACACAGGTCCAAATGCTCCTGGAGATCAATTCAGTGCTTCTTAAAGGAAAGTGAATGTCGATTCTCATGTTGTTTGCTAGTAAACAGAATCGGCTCGGTGTTTGTTCGCGTCCGCCGCAGTGCCATATGGGTGAGAAACACAGACGGCTCTTAATTTGCCTGGATTCAGACGCACAGTTGCGTTTCAGACCCGTCTAATCCTTCGCATATCTAATCGCTGATCACAGTTCAGGACTGTTTGCCAACAATCATCTGTGATCTAAAGCCTCAAGTGTGGCTCTTCTGTGATTCTGGCCCAGATCGGGATGGTTTTCCCTGATCCGGATCCTCATCGGTGGTCTCCTCAGTCTTTGGCCCGTCCTGCCTCCAGATGTTGAGTCTCATCGCATCAGAGCGGACGGATCATTAGATTTCGCTCTCATCAGGTTAAACAGGCGGATCTGTACTAGTTAGTCACAGATTATCCAGCCCCATGTGTCTTCTTTTGTGAATCACTGACATTTTTCTGTTTGTGCCTTTAGCATCTTCTAAAAAACTTCACGCTGTTTGTCTCTAATATTAGTAAAATGATGAAATGTCAGCCAAGAGGAGGATTGGCCCTTGTGACTTTTTGTTGGATTAACTATATTCTGTGCAAACTCATTTAAACATGCGGAAAACATGTATATGATATTTATTTTGAGCCTCATCGGCTGCTCTCTGCTATAGTAAGTTGTGCTTTTGTGTTTTACAGAATATAACATTACATAAATTTTGTTTTCAACATCAACGCTGACAAAAAGAGTTTACTGACTTATGGATTCAGTTGCTGAATTTAAATGGAATTGTGTGATTTAACTTAAATTCAACTTTGAATTTAAGGATATAGAACTAAAACAGACAACAAAGGGTACATTTTTAAAAATTGAGATCTATACATCTTTGTATCTCTCAGTTCTGAGTTTTTCTCGCAATTGCAACTTTGTATCTCGCATTTCAGACATTTTTTCTCGCAATTGCAACATTGTATCTCGCAATTCTGAGTATTTCTCACAATTGCGAGTTTGTATCTCGCATTTCAGATGTTTTTTCTCGCAATTGCAACTTTGTTTCTCTCAATTCTGAGTTTTTCTTGCAATTGCAAGTTTGTATCTTGCATTTCGGACTTTTTTCTCGCAATTGCAACTTTGTATCTCACAATTCTGAGTTTTTCTTGCAATTGCAACTTTGTATCGCGCAATTTTGAGTATTTTCCACAATTGCGAGTTTGTATCTCGCATTTCAGACTTTTTTCTCGCAATTGCAACTTTGTATCTCACAATTCTGAGTTTTTCTTGCAATTGCAACTTTGTATCTCACAATTCTGAGTTTTTCTTGCAATTGCAAGTTTGTATCTTGCATTTCGGACTTTTTTCTCGCAATTGCAACTTTGTATCTCACAATTCTGAGTTTTTCTTGCAATTGCAACTTTGTATCGCGCAATTTTGAGTATTTTCCACAATTGCGAGTTTGTATCTCGCATTTCAGACTTTTTTCTCGCAATTGCAACTTTGTATCTCACAATTCTGAGTTTTTCTCGCAATTGCAAGTTTGTATCTCACATTTCAGACTTTTTCTCGCAATTGCAACTTTGCATCTCGCATTTCAGACTTTTTTTCTCGCAATTGCAACTTTGTATCTCGCAATTCTGAGTTTTTTCTCACAATTGCGAGTTTGTATCTCGCATTTCAGACTTTCTTTCTCGCAATTGCAACTTTGTATCTCGCAAGTTTGAGTTTTTCTCGCAATTGCAACATTGTATCTCGCAATTCTGACTTTTTTTCTCACAATTGCAACTTTGTGTCTCGCAATTCTTCATTTTTCTCGCAATTGCAACTTTATCTTTTATAATTTTGACCCATAGAATTTATTGTTGTCTATTGCTACAAATATACCTGTGTTACTTAAGACTGGTTTTGTGCTCAAAGGTTACAAATACAATGGAATTAATAGAAATTGAAATAATATATGCTTAAAAATGTCTATTTGAATTACCCAAAAATATTTTCACATACAAAACATATGGGCTATTTTCTTAATAATGTTTATAACTAGTCCTAATGTTATGCTCTATTTTATACTCTGTGAATCAAATAAGAAAGTTATACAGATACATAAGAAAAAATAGTACATATCAATACTGTTTGAGATGATTTGGCATGATATTTACCTGAATGCTCTAGTTTAACTTCAATGTGAAGCAGCTTATTAATGTAATAATGTGTTTATTAGCAAAATTTCTGACATTTCTCTGTTTATGATTGTGTTGAGTTTCTTTGACTTGAAGAGAAAATTACTGAAATGCAAGCCAGAGTCAACATCCTGTTTTTGTGACTAATTCAATTGTTCAAATTAACATGCATCACATAATCTCAGACTATATATTTACAATCACAGAATAATGTGTTATGAAATGTGTGATTCTGAGAGCAAACATCAGTTTGTAAGGTTAAAGCGATCGTTTGACCCACAAATCATCACCGTGTCATGTTTTACACACCCTCATATTGGTTCAGATCTGTTTCTGTGATCTCTGTCTCCATTCCGTCTCATTCATGGTTGCCAGGTTTTCACAACAAAATTCGCCCGATTGCTTCTCAAAACTAGCCCAATTACTTTTCAAGGAGGTCTCCCATTAAAAATCACGTTCCAAGATGTAAAATACAATTTTTTTTGTTGGGGTTCCCCTGGTAAATTCACATTCCAGGGGCTAAATATGACATTATTAGGGTCGCTTAAACCCGTAGACATGAAAAACAGCCCGCGGCAACAATGTTAAAGCAGCCTGCGGACTTGGCAACACTGGTCCCATTTGTGTGTGTTTTTTTTTTTCCATATAATGAAAGTGACTAAGGCTGCCAGAGAAATCACACAGGTTTGAATGACATGAGGGTGAGTGAATGATGATTTTCATGTAGCCTGTCTCTTTAAATCCATCAGTGCGCGAGTGTCATGTGCCGAAGGGCCGACGCTATGGAATGGGAATCTGGCCGTCATTCCCGTGGAGGATGGGATGCGATTGTCCTTCACCTGCCGTTTCATCATGTCAATTAGAGCATGTGAGCACTAACTGGGATCACATTACATTCTGTGGGAATCCAATCTGTGTGCTGTGAAAAATGACGCCGCTTCAATTCTCCCAGTCACATGGGTCCAATTCACCAGCGCTCCCCTTGGATCCTAATTGAATGGGCGCGTCAGGAATGTGCGGCGCGATCCAGACCGTGATTGTCAGGCTTCATGCATTATTCGCCGCGTATGGACGAGTGATGGATGATGTCATTGGCGTGTGCTTGGATCTGCGGTTACGCGTGTGTTGCCCGCTGACATGTGACTAAACCGTAAGAATGGCCTCTGCGCCAGGAAACGTCCTTGTGTTAATGAGAGAGGACTAACCGATGGGTCGCTCTAGTACTTAACTACCAACACCAGACAGACAGCAGCAGTTCAACATCAGTCATCTACCTTCATATTTAAACACTACACACACCTCAGGGGATTACTGGGCGGTTGCTATGCAGTTGCTAAGATTTTCTGAATTGTTGCTATGTAGTTGCTAGGGTGTGTTCTGGGTGGTTGCTATGCAGTTGCTAGGGTGTTGTGAATGGTTGTGTTTTGATTGGTTGCTTTGCAAATGCTAGGGTGTTCTGATTTTTTCTTTGCTGTTGCTAGGGTGTCGCTATGTAGTTGCAAGGGTGTTCTGAATGGTTGCTATGCAGTTGCTGGGGTGTTCTGGATGGTTGCTATGCAATTGTTAGGATGTTTTGAATGGTTGCTATGTAGTTGCTAGGGTGTTCTGAATGGTTGCTATGCAGTTGCTAGGGTGTTGTGAGTGGTTGTGTTCTGAATGGTTGCTGTGCAGTTTTTGCGGTGTTCTGGATGGTTGCTATGCATTTGTTAGGATGTTCTGAATGGTTGCTATGCAGATGCTAGGGTGTTCTGAATGGTTGCTATGCAGTTGCTAGGGTGTTGTGAGTGGTTGTGTTTTGAATGGTTGCTATGCAGTTCTGGGGTGTTCTGGATGGTTGCTATGCATTTGTTAGGATGCTCTGAATGGTTGCAATGTAGTTCCTAGGGTGTTTTGAATGGATGGTTGCTATGTAGTTGCTGGGGTGTTGTGCATGGTTTTGTTCTGAATGATTGCAATGTAGTTCCTATGGTGTTTTGAATGGGTGGTTGCTATGAGGTTGCTATGCAGTTATGCAGTTGCTAGGGTATTCTGAATGGTTGCTATGCAATTGTTAGGATGTTCTGAATGGTTGCTGTGTAGTTGCTAGGGTGTTGTGAGTGGTTGTGTTCTGAATGGATGCTATGAAGTTGCTGGACATTCTGAATGGTTGCCATGCAGTTGCTAGGGTGTTGTGAGTGGTTGTGTTCTGAATGGTTGCTATAAAGTTGCTAGAGTGTTGTGAGTGGTTGTATTCTAAATGGTTGCTATGAAGTTGCTAGGGTGTTGTGAGTGGTTGTGTTCTGAATGGTTGCTATAATGTTGCTGGGCATTCTGAATGGTTGCCATGCATTTGCTAGGGTGTTGTGAGTGGTTGTGTTCTGAATGGTTGCTATGAGGTTGCTGGGCATTCTGAATGGTTGCTATGCAGTTGCTAGGCTGCTGTGAGAGGTTGTGTCCTGAATGGTTGCCATGCAGTTGCTAGGGTGTTTTGAATGGTTGGTAATGCAGTTACTATGGTATTTTGAGCATTTGCTTTGTTGTTTCTGAATTGGTTGCTATGTTACTATGCTGTTGCTGGGTGCTCTGAAAGATTGCGGATTGATTGCTAGGGTGTTGTGAGTGGTTGCTGTGCGGTTATTAGGGTGTATGGGGTGATTGTTAACATGTTGCTACGTGGTTGCTAGGTTTGTATCACTCAGGTCTGGATGAGTTAGTCAGTAGTTCAGTGTTTTTGATCGTTGTGAGTACTAGTAATAGTGATGCTTGACCTAGTAAACGGCACTATTTAGCCACGAGCGAGATGTGGATTGTTGTATTGCGTGCTTGAACAGCCAGTAATAAGCCGTCCAGACATTTCCCAGAGAGAGCGGCAGTGAGTTGATGCTGTGCGATTAAACGCGAGCGGAGGCTGATTAACTGTGCGCTAAACTCCAGACGCCAGCGCTAACCTTCAAACAAAGCGGCGGCAGCAAACACGAGGTCAAAGGTCAGAGCAGACTGTTACGGCGTTTCTAGGGCAGCAGCAGCGTTTGACACAAGCTTTTAATAAAGTGCTGCAGGAGCCAAATGGCCAGCGGGATTAAAAGGAAGCTGTAATCTGACATGAGTGTTTTACTCTCAAACACACACTAACATGCTCTTACAGAGAGAGAGAGAGAGAGAGAGATCTGCGATGACAGGAGTGATGAATGTGTGTTAGATCGAGCGGTCAGTTGACCTTTGACCTCACACACACACACGTCCACATGTGTTTGATGTGCGCTGTTGTACAGTGAACTGCAGTAGCATTAGAAAAACATTCTCACTGCTGCTGGATGCAATAATAATATGGCCTTTATGTTATCATAATAATGCCTCTGTATTTATAGAGCGTTTCATGACACCGTCGTTTTAAAAGCTCTCTGGACGCTCAGAGTAATTACAGCGTGACACGGCTGTAGAAGAGAAAGATGACGAGTCATTTAGTGAAGCAGCATCCTTTACAAGTGTGTGTGCGTGTGTTTATGCAGACTTCATTTCTTAATTGTACTCCTATGTGTTTACAATTACATCGGTGCACAGAAACTCTTAAAGGAGCACATCAGCAAATCAATTCAGTTCTGTCATCATTTACTCGCCCACAAATATCTAATTCCCATGCAGGAAAATGATGTACGCATGCTGAAAATGAGATTCATTTAGCTGAGAAACTGCGTGAGATATTTCGTTTGTTTTCCGAGGACGTGTCCTGAATGTGAGCGCTGCTTCGTGAACTTAACTTGAAATTAAAACACTTCAAAAAGTGGATTTTTTTTTAGGAATATATAAAAAAAAAAAAAAAAAAAGAATTTTAAGCAGTCTTCATTTAATATTTTTATTGAGTATTTTTTATATATATATATATATATATATATATATATAATGTTTCATGTTTTTAAATTTGTAATATTTATAATATTTACATTTTTTCATGTTTTAATTAATATTGTTTTTTTTAATTTAATGTAATGTTTTGCATTTTTAATTTTAATTAAATCAATTACATTTATATATTTTAATACTATTAATGGTATTGACATTTTTTCATGTTTTACATTTACATTAAAGTATTTTATATTTAAATAAATTAAGCTAAATTATTATTATTATTATTATTATTTTTTTTTTTTCTGTAATATTAATTTTGTTTTCATTTTAATATTAATGCAATTAAAGGTTAAGTTCCGAAAAGGAGAAACACTCACTGTAAGTGTGAAAACAGCAGCTATATTTGACCTTGAGCAGTATATTCCAGTCTCCTGGAGTCATATGTTTGGATGTTTTGATGAACAGACCCAAACTGAAGCCATTATTGCTCTCAGATGTCATCTGTGGGTCTGTCAGTGAGCAGTGTTTCATGTGTTTCATGTGTGTTTGTGTCACGTGTGTCGTCTCAAACTCAAACCCGTGGGCTTTTATTACAGCAGATTCAGTGGACAGCTTTAAACAGCGTGATGCTGAGGATGACAGGTGTGTGACCGACGCTGCGGCGTTTGATTGCGGTCGTGCCCTGAGCTCATGTGAACATGGAGATTACATTGTTTTAAGTACAGATATAGAAATAAAAGCAGAGCGGCTCGGGCAGAACTCAATCATTTCTGTGTCATCTGCTGATCTCTGAACGGTTCTGTCAAATGACAGATTAATGTGAGACCGCACTCACACATTCACTCTGGGTTAAAGCGCTCTTCACTGCTAGACTATTCAGAAATACACACACGGTCCTCTCACATGATCACAGGATGTGCACTCTATAGAAAACCAGCCTTATTATCATCCAGCTATAAACTACTCCTAGAGTTTATTAACATAAACATCACAAATTTCTGATGCTGATTTGAAACTGTGTGTGTTATGGAAAGAACTATACAAATCAAACTGACCGTTCATCACACTAGTGAATCTTTTGATTCAGTTCGGGACTTCAGAGCAGGTTTGCATATCATTTGATTCAGTTTGGGACTTCGGAGTGGGTTTAAGAATTATTTGATTCAATTCAAGATTTTGGAGTGGGTTTGCACATCATTTGGTTTCATTCAGAACTGCGGCGCGAATCATTTGATTATGTTCGGGACTTCGGTGAGGAATTGCGAGTCATTTGATTCAATTCGGGACTTTGATGCTGTTTGCAAATCATTTGATTCAGTTTGGGATTTCGGGCTGGTTTGCAAAGCATTTGATTCAATTCAGGACTTTGGTGCAAATAATTTGATTCGGGACTTCAGCACAGGTTTGCAAATTATTCAGTTTGGGACTTCAGAGCAGGTTTGCGAATCATTTGATTATGTTCGGGATTTTGGTGAGGAATTGTGAATCATTTGATTCAGTTTGGGACTTCAGTGAAGTTTGCAAATCATTTGATTCAATTCAGAACTTTGGTGCAAATAATTTGATTTGATTCAGGACTTCAGCACGGGTTCACAAATTATTTTATTCAGTTTGGGACTTCAGAGCAGATTTGTGAATAATTTGATTCAGTTCAAGACTTCAGAGCGGGTTTGCGAATCATTTGATTGAGTTTGGGACTTCAGTGGAGTTCGCAAATCATTTGATTCAGTTCAGGACGTTGGCATGAATAATTTAAATTGATTTGGGACTTCAGCACAGGTTCACACATCATTTTATTCAGTTTGGGATTTCAGAGCGGGTTTGCGAATTATTTGATTCAGTTCAGGACTTTGGCGTGAATAATTTGATTTGATTCAGGACTTCAGAGTGGGTTTGCAAATTATTTGATTCAGTTTGGGATTTCAGAGCGGGTTCACAAATCATTTGATTATGTTCGGGACTTCAGTGAGGAATTGTGAATCATTTGATTCAGTTCGGGATTTCAGAGCGGATTTACGAATCATTTAATTCATTTAGGGACTTTGACACGAGTTCGCAAATCATTTGATTCATTTCGGGATTTTGGAGTGGGTTTGTGAATAATTTAATTCAGTTCGGGACTTTGCGGGAATTGTGAATAATTTGATTTAGTTTGGGACCTTTTGGGACTACGGTTTGGGTTTGCAAATCATTTGATTCAGTTTTGGACTTTAGGACAGGCTCGTTTTTTTCCAGATTTCTTTTTTTTTTTTTTTTTTTAGCAAACATCAGTAAATTGATGAAAAGTGACAGTAAAGACGTTTCTAATATGATTTTTATTTCAACGAAATGCTGTTCTTCTGAGCTTTCTATTCATCTGTGAATCCTGAAACATAAAATGTATAACAGTTTCCAGAAAAATATTGTGCAGCACAGCTGTTTCCAGCACTAATAATAAATCAGTATATTAGAATGATTTCTGAAGGATCATGTGACACTGAAGACTGGAGTAATGATGCTGAAAATTCAGCTTTGATCACAGAAATCAATTACAGTTGAACAGGTATTCACACAGAAAACAGGTGTTTTACATTTCTAATATTATTTCACAATTTTTATTTCACTTTTCACTTTTATTTCACGAAAAAATATTTTTGTTTTCTATTATAAATTTCTATTAAAAATTCTCGAATCAGGATAAATTCATTTTAAAGATGTAAAGTTATCAACATGTTGTTAGTTTTGGCTTAAAACAAGGAAAAATATCTGCCAATGGGGGGAAAAAATAAAATAAAAATCTTGTTTAGCCTTTCGAAATAAGATTATGTTTCTAACCCCATTGGCAGATCTTAAATGATTTTGATTTATTGACAAATTAATGCATCTTGAGTCAAGAATATTTATATATTTATACTAGAATCCAAGAGAAAAATACTAAGTAAGAAAATCATTTTTTGCAGTGTATTTTGATCAAATAAATGCAGACTTCTTGGTAATGGCAGAATATGTAAGATATTTCAATTAAAACTATGCCTTTGTTTCTTTGTTTGTTTTGAATATGCGCCCTCTAGTGTTAAAGTGTGTCTTTAACAGTGTTGGGGGTAACTTGAGTTACATAATAATATTACTTTTTTCAAGTAACTAGTAAAGTAACACATTACTTTTTAATTTCCAAGAAAATATCTGAGTTACTTTTTCAAAAAAGTAACGCCAGTTACTTTTTGTTTTCTTTATGTATTTAATCCCATTTTATTAACCAATGACTTTGCTGCTGACCTTTGATCCACGGTACACTGCAAAAATACTGTTCTTACTTAGATTTTTGTATTGTTTACAGCCTATATATATATATATATATATATATATATATATATAAATCTTAAATGAAGTAAATAATATTTTTTTTGGTTTTCAGAAAAAAACAAGTCAAAATAAGTGACTTTTTGCTTAAAACAAGCTCAATAATCTGCCAATGGGGTACGCAAAAGATCTTATTTCAAACAGAAAACAAGATAATTTAGCTTTCCCCATTTGGGAGATTATTTTGCTTGTTTCAAGCAAAAACACTTACATTTTGACAAGAATTTTTACTTCTCTAGAAAAACCTTCTTGATTTTAGAAATATATATTATAAATATATTATTAAGAGATATTTTGGCTGGAAACAAGACAAAAAATCTAAAAAAAGAGAAGCATTTTTTGCAGTGTACCAAAAAGCAAAACTTACTTTAGATGAACTAACATTTGTGTTTTTTTCTCATTGCTGAAGAGTGTTGAACTTTCTTTTCCTACAGTTCTACTGTAAAGACGGGAAATTATTTTTCCTTCAGCCTTATTCACTTAATGTCATTTTGGTGTGAAAGGGCTTTTACATTTGCTAAGAATAAATCTTTTTATTAAAAACAAACAAGCCCTGCCCAGATTTAAAAAGTAACACAAAAGTAACGTAACGCATTACTTTCCATAAAAAGTATCTAAGTAACGTAATTAGTGACTTTTTTAGGGAGTAACGCAATATTGTAACGCATCACTTTCCATAAAAAGTAACTAAGTAACGTAATTAGTAACTTTTTTAGGGAGTGACTCAATATTGTAACGCATCACTTTCCATAAAAAGTAACTAAGTAACGTAATTAGTAACTTTTTTAGGGAGTGACTCAATATTGTAACGCATCACTTTCCATAAAAAGTAACTAAGTAACGTAATTAGTAACTTTTTTAGGGAGTAACGCAATATTGTAACGCATCACTTTCCATAAAAAGTAACTAAGTAACATAATTAGTAACTTTTTTAGGGAGTGACTCAATATTGTAACGCATCACTTTCCATAAAAAGTAACTAAGTAACGTAATTAGTGACTTTTTTAGGGAGTGACTCAATATTGTAACGCATCACTTTCCATAAAAAGTAACTAAGTAACGTAATTAGTAACTTTTTTAGGGAGTGACTCAAAAGTAACGTAACGCATTACTTTCCATAAAAAGTATCTAAGTAACGTAATTAGTGACTTTTTTAGGGAGTGACTCAATATTGTAACGCATCACTTTCCATAAAAAGTAACTAAGTAACATAATTAGTAACTTTTTTAGGGAGTGACTCAAAAGTAACGTAACGCATTACTTTCCATAAAAAGTAACTAAGTAACATAATTAGTGACTTTTTTAGGGAGTGACTCAACATTGTAACGCATCACTTTCCATAAAAAGTAACTAAGTAACATAATTAGTGACTTTTTTAGGGAGTAACGCGATATTGTAACGCATCACTTTCCATAAAAAGTAACTAAGTAACGTAATTAGTGACTTTTTTAGGGAGTGACTCAATATTGTAACGCATCACTTTCCATAAAAAGTAACTAAGTAACATAATTAGTGACTTTTTTAGGGAGTAACGCGATATTGTAACGCATCACTTTCCATAAAAAGTAACTAAGTAACATAATTAGTGACTTTTTTAGGGAGTAACGCGATATTGTAACGCATCACTTTCCATAAAAAGTAACTAAGTAACATAATTAGTGACTTTTTTAGGGAGTAACGCGATATTGTAACGCATCACTTTCCATAAAAAGTAACTAAGTAACATAATTAGTGACTTTTTTAGGGAGTAACGCGATATTGTAACGCATCACTTTCCATAAAAAGTAACTAAGTAACGCAATTAGTCGCTTTTTTAGGGAGTAACGCAATATTGTAACGCATTACTTTTAAAAGTAACTTTCCCCAACACTGGTCTTTAGCTATTCCAAAGTTTTGTTCTGTAGTGTATTCGCTCTTCATATAGATCTATAAAAATGGCATGTATGGCATGTTAACACATGAGGGGCACACAGTGCTGAGTTAACAGCAGCTTCATGAATATTCAACAGCCTCCTCCCCTGCAGCTCTGCATGAGGTCAAAGGTCATCTCTCTGAAGGTCTGCCGGAAGACACGCTCTGACTTTGCTAACCGGAGTTTATTTTCACCCCGCGGACCGTTGATTAAAGCTCTAATTAGTATTACTCGTGTGAGCGCCGACGGCCTGAGCGCATGTCAGCATCACCAGTGTCCTTTATGCAGAACGACTGAATCAGACCGATGATTATAAACCTGTGCAGTGTAGTGTTGCACAATATACCTACTTTAAAAATCAGTATGATTCCGCATTTTACTAGTAGCTGTAATTTAAGAATGCATTTTGATAAGAGCTGTATAAACACTTTTATTTAGAGTCCTATGATTAAAGCAAAGCGAAAAACGTGGTCAGAAATGTGGTTTAACTTGACAGAAATATTACTTAATGTAATGATAAAAATAAAGCAATATTTAAAGAATATTTACCCAAAAAAGTATTTGCCGGAATTTATTTACAAGAAAAGACAGTATTTCTCCAAATATATAATATATAGCATTTTAATAATGTTTTGGTTTTGGACAACTTTGAAAGGTTTTGATTCACTTTAGATGCTGACTACTGTATATGTGTGTGTTTTATTTACAAGAATTGACAGTATTTCTAATAAATAATTAAATAAATAAAAATACAATAATAATTTATAAAATCTAATTCATCTTTATAAATTAATTAGACATGCTTTTGATTATTAAAATTTAATTAAACTGTTTATTGCAGAAAATTAATAGAAAGCAGATTCACAGAATTAAAGTGAATTTAAGAAAAAATAATAAAACGTATTTAATGGGGCCTTAAAGTTAAAAACTGTTAAATTGCTGTTAAATTGTGTACGTGTCATGATTTCAATTAATTAGAAATGCTTTTTGATTTTTTTTTATGCAACTGTTAAGTCTAGAAACATTAAAAACAGGAAAAAACAGAATCCAGAAAAAATAAAACAGAATTTAGAAATAAAACAAAAATGTATAGGGCCCTATTATTTCATTTGTGTCTTTGTTTTATTGTATTTGTCCTTTAGTTTGTTACTTGCATCTGTGTTCTTCTTATTAAAAACAAATGGCATGTGATTTTTTTTTTTTTATTTGTATTATTATTATTTATTATTTCGGTTCAGTAGTAGTATGGAGATATTTTAGGTTTAATCACCTATGATAACCTTCCCAGCGCCGCAGGGCTTTGTTTGCTGCTCAGATGTATTTGTGCTTGTTGTGGATGAGCATATGGTGATTGTGTTGAGGTTAATCTGTGATCAGAACATCCTCCTATGATCAGCCGTTCATATCTGCGGCGTGGGCTCCAGGACTGTCAGCGCCGGCCACAATAGAGCGACAGATTGGCCCTTTATGGCCCCGGCATATGGGGGACAGTGGGTGAATGGGGCCCATTGTGTGTCGTCAGTCGGGGGTCCATCAGCCCCTCAAACACATGAGCAGCGTGAGGAGAGCTGAGGTCAGCAAACCTCTTGACCTTTACGACCCCCGCTGATCACTGTGACCCCAACAATGCAGTATCTTTTAAAATATGGATGAAAAAAAATCTCTTGATAGGACACTCTTCTATTACATTTTTTAATGAATTATTATGTTTATTTTATTTATTTATTTATTTTAAAATGTGCCCAGTTTATTTATTATTTCATTATAATATATTTTTGGGTTGAATTGAATTTTAATAAATACAATTTAAAAATGTAATCAAGCTTTTATTCATCTTGTAACCAATAAAAAAATAAAAATAAAAATAAAAAATATAAAAAAATATAATAATAATAATATTATTATTATTATTATTTATTATTATTATTATTATTATTATTATTATTATTATTTATAAGAGAAGATTGCTTTTATTTATTTATTTATTTATTTACAAATGCACCCAATTCATTTGTCACAAGTATTTCATTATAATATATTTTTGGATTGAATTTAATTTTAATAAATACAATTTAAAAATATAATCAAGCTTTTATTCATCTTGTAACAAATAAAAATAATAATAATAAACATAAAAAAAAAAAAAAAAAAAAAAAAAAATAATAATAATAATAATAATAATAATAATAAAATATCACTTTTATTTATTTACTTATTTATTTACAAATGTGCCCAATTTATTTGTCACAAGTATTTCATTATAATATATTTTTGGATTGAATTTAATGTAATCAAGCTTTTATTCATCTTGTTAAAAAAAACAAACAAACAAACAAACAAAACATTTATTTATAAGAGAACATTGCCTTTTTATTTATTTATTTATTTCTGTCGAGTAAAGTCATAATTAGGGTTGCAAAAAGGTGGAAAATTTCCAGTAAATTTCTGAAACTTTCCAGAATTTTTGGGGAATCTTTCTGAAAAAAGATTCCCCAAAATCTTTTAGAAAGTTTCCGGGAATTTACTGGACATTTTCCACCCCTTTGCAACCCAAGTCATAATACTGTTTTTGTTGTTTTTCGTAAATTAAATTGCAGCTGCAAGTTTATATTTCATAATCCTGATGTAAAATAAACTCACAGTTATGAGAAAAGAAGTCAGAGATAGAAGGTTGGAATGATCTTTTTTATTTGTTGAATGTGTCGTGGCAACAAAAAGTCACAATTGCAAGATACAAGTTCAAACTTGTGAAGAAAAAAGGTCAGAGTTGTGAGATGCAAATTCACAAACGCTCTTTATTTTTTCATTCTTTGCAGAGATGCTGCATGAAGTCCTGTCTGCAGTGTGTGTCCATGATCTTGCAGACGTTTGAGTGTCATATTGATAATGTTCTGTTCTGAGATCTATCTGAGGAGAGAAGCTTTAGTTCAGAGAGAGAGAGATCCTGATGTGAGAGTGTGGTTTTCTGCAGCATAATCAGACGGGGCTTTTCCTGGGCTCTTTCTGAATCCCCATCCGTGTGTTTCTCTGAATGGAGATGCTCTGATGCTCCACGTTCATCTTCATGTTGAGTAAGGAAGAGCTTAAGGGCATTACGGATCTCTCCGGATCGTCTGACACGAGATGAATGTCTATCGATGGCTTCGTTCACGCTCAACCGTTTCACACAATTCCTCCGTTTCTGTCTTTCTCAGATCTTAAAGAAACCAAGTCTCAAACCAGTGACATTTTACTATTGTTCATATGCTTTCATAGTATTTATTAATAAACATTAATACTCATTAATAAATAGCCTTTGACCGTTTAGTTTAACTTTAATACTTTTTTAATAATTCAGATTTGAGACTGTGCCTTTAAGACTATTGTGTATGTGCAGTAAAAAGAGCTTGTGTTTGTGATTTACTTTTCATTTGTTTTAATCTAATATTGAATCCAAGCAGAATTTAGAGATGTTACACTGCACAAAAATTGATTTATAGTGTATTTTTGCCTTGTTTTCTAGTATAAGTATCTAAACATTCTTGGATCAGGATGCACTTACTTGACAAGTAAAATCATTTAAGATCTATATCTATATATATATATATATATATATAAAATAATAATAAAATAAGATAAAATATAAATAAATAAATAAATAAATAAATATATATATATATATATATATATATATATTATTATAGTATATTATAAATTATAATATACTATAATATATAAATTATATATATATATATATATAATTTATATATTATAGTATATTATAATTTATAATTATTTATTTATTTTATTTTAGTTTTTTAGTTTTTGTAGTTTTTGTAGTTTTTGTTTAAAATAGGCAAAAATATCTGCCAAAAAACAAAGGTGCTTTAAAGGGTTCTTCACAGCGATGCCATAAAAGAACCATTTTTGGTTCCACAAAGATGCCATGAAATATTTAATAAATATTGTATTAAATATTTACTAATTATCAAATAAATATTAGTAATATTAGGGCTGTCACACAAATTATCGCGATTATTCATATCCAAAATAAAAGTTTATCTTTACATACTATATATTTGTGTAGTGTATATTTATTATGTATATATAAATACACACACACATGTATGTATGTATGTATGTATGTATATATTAAGGAAAAATGTTTCAGATCTATATCTAAAATATTTATATTTATTTATAATATAAATTGTATACAGGTGTAAATATATATACTTATAAATATATTTTTTAAATATATAGATGTATGTGTGTGTATTTATATGTACATAATAAATATACAGAGTAAACACACATATATATGTAAACATAAACTTTTATTTTGGATGCGATTAATCGCAATTAATTGTTTGACAGCCCTAATATATATATATAATATATATAATATATGCCTGAATAAAATATAATATTTACTTACTTTCAAATAAATATTTTAACTGGGAAGCAAGACAAAAATACATTAATCTAATCTGATTTTATTTATTTTTTTTGCCATTTTCCAGTTGAAATATCTTTTTTTTTTTTTAAACAAGATTTACTTCATATACAACACTAAGATATTAAGACTTTAAGGTTTCTTTAATTTATCACAACACTGACAGATCTCTTCACATTAAGTGTAAACATGTTAAAAACAAGTGAAATTTTTACCATTTAAAATTATATATGATTTTAAATATGAAATGACATATATATTATATTAGAAATAAAATATTGTATTAAATATATACATATTTACAAGTGAATTAAAGTGCTTTCATAGTTAAAAATAGGATGCATTTGATTTTTTCCCAGTATGAACTACCAATAACAAATATATATAAATAAATTAGTGCTGTCAAACGATTAATCGTGATTAATCGCATCAAAATAAAAGTTTATGTTTACATACTGTATATTTGTGTACTGTGTATATTTATTATGTATATATAAATGCAAACACATGCATGTATATATTAAGGAAAAATATTTCAGATTTATATATTAAATATTTATATTTATTTATAATCTAAGATGTATACAGGTATAAATATATCTACATATATAAATATTTAGTTTTAATATATACTGTATGTGTGTGTATTTATATATACATAATAAATATACAAAGTAAACACACACATATAGTATGTAAACATAAACTTTTATTTAGGATGCGATTAATCGCGATTAATCGTTTGACAGCCCTAAAATAAATATATAATAAATATAAATAATGCATATTTTATTTGTTTGTTTGTTTGCATGGATAATATTTCTCCAGAACGGTTTCTGGATTTTCCTGCACGTTTGAATGCATTTTTATTTGAAGTTAGTATTAGTCTAGGTTATAGTAGTTCACTTTTAGTAGATTTATTTTGGTCAGCTGTGAGCAGAGAAACACATTTATTTGAAAAATGTACAAAAATGTTAGATTTGAAATATGCTATTGACTATTTGAACAGGAAAGTGAAAGGAGGACCTGTTTTTTTGTGTGCGCTCACCTGTGAGCTGTATTTTTCTATTGCATTGACTGATGATCATTGGTTTGAGCTGAAGGTCTCAGACCCTGATCCGATGATGGGACCCTGAATAATGCAGAGGCGCTGGTTAGTGGGGGTGTGATGGATATGGGGAGCGATCAATACTGCGGTACCTGTCAGCAGAGGATATATCCTCAACTCCATCATATTCAATCCTATTGATCGCTGGCTGAATTCAAGCTGCTTCATTAGTTCAGCTGATTGCTTCTCTAGTCACCGGTTACCAGCTCAGACTCCACCGACCCACTGCTCCATCAAATTAACATCAATCTCAGTCCAACATTTGTCATTCGTCCCTCAAATACATTAGAAATTGTTGTTAATTTCGTTTTTTATCATGTCAGTGTTTTTGGTCTGTTCGTATTCATATAAAAATGTTCATTTCTAGTCTCTTCTGCTCACCAAGGCAGCATTTATTTGATCCAAAGTACAGCAAAAGCAGTGATATTGTGAAATATTTTTACTATTTAAAATAACTGCTTTCAATTTGAATATATTTTAAAATGTAATTTATTTCTGTGATGCAAAGCTGAATTTTCAGCATCATTGCTGCAGTCTTCAGTGTCACATGATCCTTCAGAAATCATTCTAATATTATTACAATTTAAAACATTTTTTTTTTCAGGATTCTTTTGGATTTGAAGATCCAAAGATGAGCATTTATCTGAAATAAAAAGCTTTTGTAACATTTTACACTATAGCATACAAAATCTTGTATAATTAGTCAGTATAATTAATTAATTTATTTATATTTAAAAGTAATTATAGAAATTAATACTGTTTATGTAGCTAGGCTGCTTTAAATTGATCAAAGACATTTATAATGTTACAAAAAATATCTATTTCAGATAAACACTGTTCTTTCTATTCATCAAAGAAGCCAAAAATATTACTCGGCTGTTTTCAAAATAATAATAATAATAATAATGGTAATAAATGCTTTTCTTACTTAGATTTTTTGTCTTTTTTTCAGCCAAAATATCAAAAAATAAAGATTTTAAAGAAGTAAAAATGAACGTATTGCTTTTATGAAAAAGTTAAAAATAGGTGATTTTTTGCTTAAAACAAGCAAAGTAATCTGCCAGTGGGATAAGCAAAATAATCTTATCTAAGCAGAAAACTAGATTATTTTTCTTACCCCATTGGCAGATTATTTTTCTTTTTTTTTAATAAAACAATATTTTTTACTTCTTGGTTTAAGATTTTTTTAGATATTTTGGCTGGAAACGAGACACAAAATGTATGTAAGAAAAGCATGTTTTTGCAGTGATGCTAAAAATTCAGCTTTGAAATCACAGGAGTAAGTTACCTTTTAAAATTTCTATTTGAATATATTTTAAATAGTAAAAATGTTTCAACACTGCAAAAAAATGATTTTCTTACTTAGATTTTTTGTCTTGTTTCCAGCCAAAATATCAAACAATTCTTAAATCAAGAAGGATTTTCTAGACAAGTAAAAATGATTGTCTTGTTTTCAGAAAAACAGGTCAAAATTAATCGAGTTTTTGCTTGAAACAGAATTATTTAGATTACCCCATTGGCAGATTATTTTGCTTGTTTCAAGACTCACTTAATTTGACTTATTTTTTCTGAAAACAAGACAATCATTTTTACTTGTCTAGAATTTGTAGATATTTTGGCTGGAAACAAGACAAAAAATGCAAGTTTTTTGCAGTGAGGTCTGGAGTAATGATGCTAAAAATTCAGCTTTGAAATCACAGGAGTAAGTTATATTTTAAAATATATTAAAATAGAAAAGTTTATTAGTAAAAATGTTCAGAATGTTAGTGTTTTTGCTGTACTTTGGATCAAATAAATGCAGGTTTGGTAAACATTACAAATCTTTTTTTTTTTTTTTTTTTTTAATAACAATCTTTAAAACAAAAAAAACATTAAAAATCGAAAACTTTTGACTGATTATTTGCTCACCTCATTTGGCAGATTGTTAAGCTTGTTTCAAGCAAAAACTCACTTAATTTTGACTTCTTTTTTCTGAAAACAAGACTAGTCTAGAAGTCTAGAAAATCCATCTTGATTGAAGAAATTTTTAGATATTTTAGCTGGAAACAAGACAAAAAAATCTAAGTAAGAAAAGCTTTTTTTGCAGTGAAAATGTTAGTGTTTTTGCTGTACTTTTGGATCAAATAAATGCAGGTTTGGTGACCAGAAGAGATTTCTTAAAACAAATGATAATAAATAATAAAAATCTTACTGTTCAGAAACTTTCGACTGGTAAGGTATATTCCATTATATAGCTGTGTTTCTGTCTCAGGTTACAGTTAGTCTGAACTGAACTAGCTGTGTTTCATCTCAGTGTTCATCCTAATCAATCCAAGCATCCATCCGTCTTTGTGCTCGATCATCCGTCCATCAATCAGTCTGATCGATCGCAGAAGTGAACCGACGCTGGGATTCAACCAGGAACCAGAAGCAGCTTCAGTCAGTCAGAAATACAGACAGACGCTCATAATCACATTACTTATGTGTTTAATGTCTGAAATCAGCGTTTTAATCCAGATTAGCTGCTGATCTTCCATAATCGGACTCGTTTTGCATGAGAAAGCCAATCATAGCAGCACGGTTTTATAAGACGTGTCTTCGTTAAATGATTGGACGGAGCATATAATCAGGGGGAGGAGCTTCTGAGGAGAAAGCGTCTGATTGGACAGAGAACTCTGAATGTTTATTTTGTGAATCTGAGATGAACTCTTGTGTGTTTCTCGCGCTGAGAGGTGAATCATGAGCATCTATTAGTCGTGGAGAGAAAAGCAGATCTTCAGAAAATCATTTTCAGATGCTCATTGTGTGTGTTGAAGGTCAGGATGACACACAGACACTGAACAGACCTTTCTTCAATCTCTTCAGCGACTTTAATATAGTGATTATAACTGTAAATTCATTCCTCAGTGATGCTATTTATACACTGCAGCTCAAAAGTAAAGTAAAGTTTTGTTTTTTGTTTTTAAAGAAGTCTCTTCTGCTCATCAAGGCTGCATTTATTTGATCAAAAATGCAGAAAAAAAACGTAATATAAAAATAATGTTTTTTATTTTAATATACTTTAAAATATAATTTATTTCTGTGATGCAAAGCTGCATTTTCATCAGCTTTTACTCCAGTCTTTAGTGTCACATGATCCTTCAGAAATCATTCTAATATACTGATTTATTACTGTTATTATCAACGTTGGAAACATTCAGGATTCTTTGAATAAAAAGTTACAAAGAATAGCATTTATTTAAAATAAAAATATTTTCTAACAATGTAACTCTGTGCGATCACTTTTTATTAATTTAACACATCTTTGGTGAATAAAAGTATTAATTTAAATTAATAAAAATAAATAAATAAATAATAATAAAAATGTACTGATCCTAAACTTCTGAACAGTAGTGTATATTATTGTTAGAAAACCTTTCTATTTTTAAAAACGTTATTATTATTACTATTTTTTTTTTTTTTTTAGTTTTTGCTTTAAACAAGCAAAAATATTTGCCAATAGGGCAAGAAAAAATCCTGTATAGTCTTGAATGAAGATTATTTTTCTTACCCCATTGGCAGATATTTTTGCTTGTTTTACAAAAAAAAAATAAAAAAACAAGCAAAATTTTTATGTATTTATTTATTTAGAAAATGATGTAATGTCTTAAGCTGTTTTACTTATAAAATAAATTAATCTTGATTTATGTATTTTATTTTATTTTATTTATTTTGTATGATTTGTTAGAATGTGACAATAAATCTAGAAATCTAAAAAAAAAAAACCTAAAAATTGACAAAATCGCCTTTAAAGTTGTCCAAATGAAGTTCTCAGCGATGCATATTACTAATCAAAAATTAAGTTTTAATATATTCTATATTTTGATATAAATAATTTCTAAAAAATAATCAGCATTTTGTTAGTCAAAAAATCCTGTATAGCCTTTGAATTCAGATTATTTTTCTTGCCCTATTGGCAGATATTTTTGCTTGTTTTAGGCAAAAACTAATATATATATATATATATATATATATATATATATATATATATATATATATATATATATATATGTCTTGTTTTCTAAAGAAAAGTTGTTTTACTTGTAAAATACTTGTAAAATAAATTCATCTCGATTCAAGAGATGAGATGCAACTATTTGAAAATCTGGAATCTGAAGGTGCAAAAAATCAAAATATTGAGAAAATCGCCTTAATTGATTATTTTGATACAATGTATACAATGTATTTTTGTCTATTGCTACCAAGACTCCAGGGTTGCATTTATTTTATTTCAAGTCACTTTTGTAAAGGTTTTAATTGTAGTTAAGCCTGTCATGGAGGACTGTAATTGTCTCATAGGTGACTGGCATTGATGTGATCCATGCAGCACATATGTGACCCTGGAGCACAAAACCAGTCTTAAGTCGCTGGGGTATATTTGCAGCAATAGACAAAAATACACTGCATGGGTCAAAATTATTGATTTTACTTTTATGCCAAAAAATCATTAGGATATTAAGTAAAGATCATGTTCCATGAAGATATTTTGTACATTTCCTACTGCAAATATATCAAAACTTAATTTCTGATTAGTAATGTGCATTGCTAAGAACTTCATTTGGACAACTTAAAATGCGATTTCTTTTTTTTGCACCCTCAGATTGCAGATTTTCAAATAGTTGCACCTCATCTCTTGAATCGAGATGAATTTATTTTACAAGTATTTTACAAGTAAAACAACTTTTTTAGAAAACAAGACATACAATTTTTTTTTTTTTTAGTTTTTGCTTAAAACAAGCAAAAATATCTGCCAGTAGGGCAAGAAAAATAATCTGAATTCAAAGGCTATACAGGATTTTTTTTCTTGCCTCATTGGCAGATATTTAAAGCAAAAACTAACACAATTTTGATAACTTTTCAGAAACGATTTATACAGAAATATTGAATATTTTAAAACTTAATTTTTGATTAGTAATATGCATTGCTAAGAACTTCATTTGGACAACTTAAAAAAATTTTGCACCCTCAGATTACAGATATTCAAATAGTTGCATCTCATCTAAAACAACTTTTTTAGAAAACAAGACATATAATTTTTTTTTTTTTTTTTCTTTTTAGTTTTTGCTTAAAACAAGCAAAAATATCTGCCAATAGGGCAAGAAAAATAATCTGAATTCAAAGGCTATAAAGGATTTTTTTCTTGCCTCATTGGTAGATATTTATGCTTGTTTAAAGCAAAAACTAACACAATGTTGATAACTTTTCAGAGGCGATTTATACAAAAATATTGAATATTTTAAAACTTAATTTTTGATTACTAATATGCATTGCTAAGAACTTCATTTGGACAACTTAAAATGTGATTTTCTCAAAAAAAAATTTTTTTGCACCCTCAGATTGCAGATATTCAAATAGTTGTACCTCGGCCAAATATTGTCTTATCATAAGTTGCTGGGGTATATTTGTAGCAATAGACAAAAATACATTGTATGGGTCAAAATTATAGATTTTTCTTTTATGTCAAAAATCATTAGGATATTAAGTAAAGATCCATGAAGATATTTAGTACATTTCCTACTGCAAATATATCAAAACTTAATGTTTGATTAGTAATATGCATTGCTAAGAACTTCATTTGAACAACTTTAAAGGTGATTTTCTCAATATTTAGATGTTTTTGCACCCTCAGATTGCAGATTTTCAAATAATTGTTTCTCGGCCAAATATTCTCCTATAACAACAGACCATGCATCAGTGGAAAGCGTATTTATTCAACTTTCAGATGATGTATAAATCTTAATTTCCAAAAATTGACACTTAAGACTGGTTTTGTGCTCCAGGGTCACATTTGCAGCAATAGCCAAAAATATAGTGTATGGGTCAAAATTATCGATTTTTCTTTTTTGCCAAAAATCATTAGGATATTAAGTAAAGATCATGTTCCATGAAGATATTTAGTACATTTCCTACTGCAAATATATCCAAACTTAATTTCTGATTAGTAATGTGCATTGCTAAGAACTTAATTTGGACAACTTAAAATGCGATTTTCTCAAAAAAAATTTTTTTTGCACCCTCAGATTGCAGATTTTCAAATAGTTGTATCTCAGCCAAATATTGTCTTATCATAACAAACCATACATCAACGGAAAGCGTATTTATTCAGCTTTCAGCTGCTGTATAAATCTCAATTTCCAAAAATTGACCCTTTATGACTGGTTTTGTGGTCCAGGGTCACATATGTGGAGCGTGTCTCATTAGCGTGTATCAGGTTCATTAAATGCATCTCGTGGGTCCATTGGTCTGTCAAACCCGCTCTAGAACGCTGTTTTTGAGGGTCAAAGCTGTGCACGCTCCGTGTCTCTGTCTGTGGTTTGCGTCTCAGGTGCTGGTTCGTCGAGCGATCCGCGTAATTAATATGCATCAGTCGACTTAGTAATTTGGTGCGGTTTGTTTTGCGCAGACGGATATAAATCTCGCGTTGGACGGCAGTCATAAAGAGAGAGAGACTCGTGGCTTTGATAAGGACACATGCTAATTTCCAAAGCTTCACGCTGAGCTATTGAGATGGATGATTGGAGCTGCTCATCCTTCAGCGCGACAGCGGCGTTTCATTAAGCGTTATCGCTCTCTCCTGTCTGTGTTTGAAGCGCTCATGTCTCACTCTTCTGGAGTCAGAGATGCTTTAGACAGAGCCTCAGACTGACAATGGCTGCTTATGGTTGCATAGAAGAACCTTTTTGTCTAAATGGTTCCATATGGAACCTTTAACATCTAAAGAACCTTTCAGTTTCACAGAGATTCTTTGAAGCTTCTTCAGATTATTAAATTGTTAGAAAGAGATGAAGGGTTCTTTGTGGCATCGCTGTCAAGAACCTTTTAAAGCGTCTTTATTTTTAGGAGTGCACTTAGGAAAATAGCATTTTAAAATATTAGCTCTGTTATTTACTCACCCTCAGGGCATCCTAGGTGTATATATAACTTTTTTCTTTAAGATGAACTCAATCAGAGTTGTATTCAAAAAAGTTGAGTCCAATAAAGTGCGCCCACCCATAATAAAAATTGGAGGTAATAAAGGCCCCCTGTAGCAAACTGATGTGTTTTTTAAGAAAAATATCTGTATTTGAAATTTAATAATCACTTTAATCCGGAACAATTTGTCATCAGTGCGATTTTTATTTATTTTTATTTTTTAATTTATTTTTTAAGACGATTCTGATGCTCATCAAGGCTATATTTATTTAATTAAAAATACAGAAAAAACTGCAATATTGTGAAATATTATTTTAATGTAAAATACCTGATTTCTATGTGAATATATTTAAAAATGTAATTTATTCCTGTGCTGCAAAGGTGATTTTATTTTTTTTTTAAGCATCATTACTGCTAAAAAGTCGTTAGTGCCACATAATTCTTTCTAATATACTGATTTATTATCAATGTTGGAAAGTTGTGCTGCTTAATATTTTGTTGAAAGCGGTGATACAAAATGTTATTACAATATAAAATATTGGTTTTTATTTTAATATACTTTTATAATATTATTTATTCCTGTGATGCAAAGCTGAATTCTTTTTAATCATTCTATTATTACTTTTATTATCAATGAATAAAAGTATTAATTTAAATTAATTAAAATAAACAAATAAATAAATAAAATAAAAATGTGCTGACCCCAAACTTCTTAACAGTAGTGTATATATATATATATATTTTTAGTTTTGGCTTTAAGCAAGCAAAAATATTTGTCAATGGGGCAAGGAAAAAAGTCCTGTGTAGCCTTGAATTAAGATTATTTTTCTTACCCCATTGGCTGATATTTTTGCTTGTTTTAAGAAAAAAATAAAATTTTTAGAAAACAAGACATATCTTAAGTTGATTTACTTGTAAAATAAATTAATCTTAATTTAAATCTATTTATTTATTTATTTATTTATTATTATTATTATTATTATTATTATTATTATTATTATTATTCAATATTTTTATACCAGTCGTTTCTAAAAAAAATAAAAAAAGTTATCAAAATTTTGTTAGTTGCTTAATATTTTGTTGAAAGCGGTGATACTTATTCAGGATTCTTTATTAAGTTTAAAAGAACAGAATTTATTTAAAATGTAAATATTTTCTAACAATATAAACTACTGTTTAAAAGTTTGTGGTCAGTCATTTTTTATTTTTTATTTCTTTTCTTTTTGTTTTAAAGAAATTAAAACTTTTAGTCACCAAGGATGTGTTAAACTGATAAAAAGTGATAGCAAAGACTTGTGTTATTAGGAAAGAGTTATATTTTTAATAAATGCTGCTGTTCTTTTTAACTTTTTATTCATCAAAGAATCCTGAAAAAGTATCACAGGTTAAAAAAAATACTGTTTCAGACACTGATTAAAAAAAAAAGTAATAAATCAGTATATTAGAATGATTTCTGAAGGATCATGTGACACTGAAGACTGCATAATATGCAAATATGCTGAAAGACTGCATTTTTCAGCATATTTTAATAAAGCAAATGCAGCCTTGATGAGCATAAGAGATCATACTGATCCAATATGCTTTGAGGATGAGTAAATAATGGTCTAATTTTCATTTTGGGGGGGGAACTAGCCCTTTAATGGCCAGTAAATATTTTTACAAGCCATAAAACTGAATGTGCATTAATAAAAAAAAAAGGAAACACACAAAACAAATTGAGGAAGCATCAAATTGCAATTATTATTATCAGCCCATCAGATTACGCACACACTTGCAATGCAGTTTTTGCGATGTAGTTTTTAATTTCAGGCTCTGGCTGCAGCTCTGTGAGCGTCAGATTCGCCGGACGACGTCTGACAAATAAACATCAGCATTAATAAAAGTTAAAGGCTGATTTGCATAATTTATTCCATTCTCCTGGGTAATTGCGCTTTAGTCAAATGAGCAGCGGCATCAGAGAACTCAAAGTCTCATACCTGCACTGCATTAAACACAATGTGAACTAGTTTTTTTCAGGACTCTTTGATGAATAAAAAGTAAAAAAAAAAAACAGGCACAAGTTGCTGTTAATGCCAAAAATCATTAGGATATTAAGTAAAGATCATGTTCCATGAAGATATTTTGTACATTTTTTACCGTAAATATATCAAAACGTAATTTCTGATTAGTAATATGCATTGCTAAGGACTTAATTTGGACAACTTTAAATGCAATTTCCTCAATATTTAGATTTTTTTTGCACCCTAAGATTCTAGATTTTCAAATCTTAATCTTAATTTCCAAAAAAATGACCCGTATGACTTTTTTTTTCCGGACTAGGGTCATATATTTGTCTAAATACAAACAATTAAAATTAAACACTTATTAAAAAATATATTTTTGTTTAGCTGTGACATGAACATGAGTGAAGATGAATGTTTAATTATTAAAATATATATTTTTAAATATCACATGGGCTAATATTTATATATTAATATTATAAATAGATATTGATTAATTCATTTTAAGTTAGCATTATTTAATGTATTAACTAACATGAATGAATAATGAACAAAACATGAATTACAGTATTTATTCATCTTCGTTAATGCTAGTAAATGAAAATACAGTCGTTCATTCTTAGTTCATGTTAGTTCACATTGCATTAACTAATGTTATCAGAACTTCTATATTTTAATTATGCATTAAAGGTTAAAATTAACATGAACATTAATAAATGCTGTAGAAGTATTGTTCATTATTAGTTCATGTTAACTAATGGACCATTATTTTAAAGTGTTACCATTTTAAGTAAAAATAAATAAATAAATATATATATATATATATATATATAGAGAGAGAGAGAGAGATTTTACTTTTACTTAAATATATATATATATATATATATATATATATATATATATATATACTATATGTATACATTTTTTACTTTTACTTAAATATATTTTATATATATATATATATATATATATATATATATATATATATATTATTATTATTATTATTATTCAATATATATAAAATATATTTAAGTAAAAGTAAAAAAAATATATATATATATATAGAATATATTTAAAATATTCTGTCATCATTTACTAACCCTCATGTTATTTTGAACCTGTATGAATATATCTGTTGAACTTTGGACCCCATTGACTTTCATTGTATTGGCAATAAAGCACTCAGAACATTCTGTGTTTCACTGAGGAGAGAGCATCACACAAGGTGCATATGATGACAGACTGATTGTTTTTAAGCGCTTTATCATGTGTTTTGCCCTGATCTGATTTATCATACTGACAGACTGATTCATTATTAATAAGCAGGATCTTTATGAGCTTGATTTGTGTTTCTGCTGGTTGTCAGGTTGCATCTCTCTCTGACACGGCCGCAGTGTGTTTGTGAGCTGAAATGAGTGTGTGAGTGTGTGTTCGAGCCCCATCTGTGCTCCAGACTCGCTGCGGTGAAGCAGCTGCCGTCTCACCCTGATCTCCGCTGGTCCCCGGGGAGCCTTTAGCAGTGCAGCTCTTCTCCTGATGTCAGACTCGGTGTTAAATCAAATCCGGCCGGCTGTGCTTTGGTGTGTTTCGCTGTGAACGCAACAGTGTTGTATAAAACTCCTGAAAGCCATACTTAAGTAAAAGGACAGATATCTGACCAGAAAACCACTTTGGTAGAAGTTGAAGTCACCGTTTAGAATATTACTTGAGTAAAAGTCTTAAAGCATGTGATATTTATTGTACTTAAGTACAAAAAGTATTTGTTTTATAGTAAATGTACTTAAGTATTGAAAGTAAAAGTACAAGTAAATGCAGATAAATATATATATATATATATATATATATATATATTTAAAATGTTCGTAAATACCAAAATTGTCTTCTGTTTGAACTCTTTCTTCCATTTTGTATTTTTATGTAAGAATAAGAAGCACTTCATCTGGTTTAGTGTCTTTCATTCCAACATAAGAAAACATTTCTGGAATCTGCATTTAGATGAATATAGGGTGGACATTAATGCATTTAAACAGCAGTTGCAGATTCATTAATGGTTGTAATTTTTAGTTTTTAACATAAAACGTTGAATACTGATATTTGAAATAATTTAAGACATGAAAAAAGAGTTGAAATGTGAAATTAAAACACAAGTGAGTCACTGAGATTCAACCGATTCATTCAAACGACTGAATCATTCAGTAAAAAGAATCTGACTGAACTGTGTTCGTGAGCGAATCACTGAATCATTTTGATCAAACGATTCATTCAAAACGCTCAATCATTCAGTAAAAAGCATTTGTGTTCATGAGCGAATCACTGAATCATTTTAATCAACCGATTCGTTCAAACAACTGAATCATTCAGTAAAAAGCATCTGTGTTCATGAGCGAATCACTGAATCATTTTAATCAACCGATTCGTTCAAACAACTGAATCATTCAGTAAAAAGCATCTGTGTTCATGAGCGAATCACTGAATCATTTTGATCAACCGATTCGTTCAAACGGCTGAATCATTCAGTAAAAAGCATCTAACTGTGTTCATGAGCGAACAACTGAATCATTTTGATCAACCGATTTGTTCAAACGGCTGAATCATTCAGTAAAAAGCATCTGACTGTGTTAATGATCAAATCACTGAATCATTTTGATCAACCGATTCATTCAAAACGCTGATTCATTGAGTAAGTAAACACTGTCCATTGCTCAGAGACGCAAAACAGTGCTGTGATCTGTGTTTGGAACTATTTCCGTTGCAAAATTGAGCAAAAACAAACAATATGATGATGTCTAAAATGTAAATCACTTAATTGCTTTACTGAACTTGTGTAAAATGATTATTAAATGTGTTATCATGCTAAAAACGGTACTCTATGTGGGATATAGATCAAGTTAATTAGATCAAATTATAGAAATATTATATATTTATATAATAATTTAGAGTTTTAATCGACT
>CM065119.1:597500-612500 GCA_033026305.1 Cirrhinus molitorella
ACGTCCTCTTCATCCACATCAAACCACACAAAGCGTGGAGCGCTGGCTTTGATCTGTGCGTCGGGCCGCCGCCGCTGCTGCCACTGGAGTCGTGTTCAATCACCGTTTCTCTGAGTCTCATAATCACACACTGCGAGTTTTTCCCGTTGAGATGAAGAGCAGGATTGAGTTTGTGTCTCTATCCAGTCAATCTGCACTCACTGTGAGGATCACAAGAACTTCAGCCTGAACCTGGAGACACAACTCCACTCATCCATCCATCCTCCATCATCCTAACTTTCTATCAATTGTTCTATTACTCTAACATTTGATCTATCATTCTATTTGTCGTTCTATTGTTCTATTTTTCAAGGGTGTAGAATGTAGTATGGACACTAGGGAATATCCAGCGACTAATCAAATGTCCCCATCCATCATTTTGATCAAGCAAGTAAATATATGTGTATGTAAGCACCGTTGTTGGAATTTCAGCCACATCTGAAATAGGGCATACCATTGATATTATCTGAGAAAACTAACAATCCACACTACATCTACATCTACACTAGAAATATGTGTACTAAATATAAATATGTATTCTAGTAAATACACTAGAAAATCTAAATCATTTGATTCAGAACAGAATTTCAATGGGGTTTGCGAATCATTTGATTCAGATCATAATTTGATGGGTGTTCGCAAATCATTTGATTCTGAACGGAATTGCAAATCATTTTGCAATTACATTTCAGATTGGAACTTTGATGGGTGTTCGTGAATCATTTGATTCAAATTGGATCTTTGGGCGTTCGCGAATCATTTGATTCTAAATGGAATTTCGACGGGGGTTCGCCAATCATTTGATTCAGATTGAAACTTCAATGGGGTTCATGAATCATTTGATTCAGATCGGAATTTCAGAGATCAGAACATCGACGGGGGTTCGCCAATCATTTGATTCAAATCAGATCTTTGATGGGCGTTCGTGAATCATTTGATTCAGAATGGAATTTCGACGGGGTTTGCGAATCATTTGATACAGATCATAACTTTGATTGGGTGTTCGCGAATCATTTGATTCCAAACAGAATTTCAACGGGGGTTTGCAAATCATTTAATTCAAATCGGATCTTAGGGTGTTTGCAAATCATTTGATTCAAATCAGATCTTTGATGGCTGTTTGTGAATCATTTGATTCTGAACAGAATTTCGTCGAGGGTTCGCCAATCATTTGATTAAAATTGGATCTTTGATGGGTGTTCGCGAATCATTTGATTCAGAATGGAATTTCGACAGGGTTTGCGAATCATTTGATTCAGATTGAAACTTCAATGGGGTGCATGAATCATTTGATTCAGATCGGAATTTCAATAGGGGTTCATGAATCATTTGATTCAGATCGGAACTTCAGAGAGCGGATAATTTGATACAGATCAGAACATCAACGGGGGTTCATCAGTCATTTGATTTAGATTATGATTTTGGAGCAGATCTTTGATGGGCGTTTGCGAATCATTTAATTCAGAATGGAATTTTGACGGGGGTTCGCCAATCATTTGATTCAAATCAGATCTTTGATGGGCGTTCGTGAATCATTTGATTCAGAATGGAATTTCGACGGTGTTTGCGAATCATTTGATTCAGATTGGAACTTTGATGGGTGTTCATGAATCATTTGATTCAAATCAGATCTTTGATGGGCGTTCGTGAATCATTTAATTCAGAACGGAATTTCGACGGTGTTTGCGAATCATTTGATTCAGATTGAAACTTCGATGGGGTGCATGAATCATTTGATTCAGATCAGAACATCAACAGAGGATCATGATTCATTTGATTCAGATCATGATTTTGGAGCGGTCAAATGGAGAATAACGGATCTTTTTTCTGATTTCATCTTTTTTTTTTTATTAAACAGTAAAAAAAAACATCCAACCATAAGGCAGTACAGTGCATCATATATTTAGGTTTGTTTTAAAAAAATATGTACTATTTATTTATTTGTGTATTGCAGTATGGACTGTGTTTGAAGACGTTTACACAGAGAGAGGGTCAGGATGGTCTCCATGATGCTGAAAGTCTTTCTGTGCGACATAGATGAGATTTTCGATGTTAAAGTGTGTTTGTACAGCAGTGAGACTCATATCTACAGATGAAGTGTGTGTTTCAGAGCTCAGCTTTGTCTGATTGCGGATGCGGAGCGTGTCGTTCTGTCAGACTATCGCATTAAAATCCGCCGCCGAGGGAAACCTGACAGGTTTTTTGCAATTCCATCTGCTTCAGCGTCAAATAAAGGACGCTCTCCATCTCTCCTCGCATCCGTTCTGCTCCGTCCCGTGTCTTCTGTCCTCTTTTTGTCTTTGTAAAAGCGTTTCCATCTCAGGACGGCGCTCCATGAAGAAGAGAGATTCATCAGAGTCTCCTTCTCTGTGTTTGTGTCTCTGGAGCTCATCCAGACGCTGAGTTTCTGTGCATCTTCTTTGCGGATTTTGATGGAAGTCTGCAGTTCTGCCGACTGAATTTAACACGTTAAATGGAGCTGAAGACCTTCGACGTGTTTTTCTTCTAATGTAGAGCTTCACTGCAAAAAATTATGTTCTTACTTAGTATTTTTGTCTTGTTTTCTATTATAAATATCTAAACATTCTTGAATCAAGATGCATTTACTTGACAAGTAAAATCATTTAAGATATTAAGTCTTAACTTCTGAACGAAATGTTGTTAGTTTTTGCTCAAAACGAGCTAAAATGTCTGCCAAAGGGGTAAGAAAAATAATCTTAATTCAGAGGCTAAACAAGATTTTTGTTCTTGCCCCATTGGCAGATATTTTTGCTTGTTTTAAGCAAAAACAAAAAGATAAGATAAAAAAAAAGAGAGATGTTGCAATTGTATTAATTCTGTGGCATAAACAGGCTTTCATATTTTTCATATTTTAGTTAAAGTTGTGGCAATACTATTGTGTGATTTGTGTCATTTTAATATCTACATATTGTTTTTATTAAATGTTATTTCAGTGTTTAGTTTATTTTAGCACATCAAGCAGAAAAAAAACATTTTACTTTGTCAGTTTACATTTATTTAATGTATAGTTTGCTGCTTAATTATACTTAACATTTTGAAAGTTATATATTTTTTTAATATGTGGATTTTTTTAAAATTATTTTAGCTATTAGTTTATTCTTCTAAAACATCTAGCAGAAGAAAAATCTTCTGTGAATCTAGAATTGTGTGAGAGAGAAATAAATTTTATTACATATTTTAGTATTTAGTTTTTTTAGTACATCAAGCTGATTTTTTTTTTTTTTACTTTGTCAGTTTACATTTATTTTATGTATAGTTTGCAGTTTAATTTTAGTTAATGGTTTGCAAATTTTATATATATATATATATATATATATATATATAATTTTTATTTATTTTTGTTTGTTTGTTTTGAGCAAGCAGAAAAAAAACATTTTACTTTGTCAGTTTACATTTATTTAATGTATAGTTTGCAATTATTTTTTTGTTGTTGCTTTTTAGTTTTGCCAATTATATTTTGTGATTTTTTTTTTTTTTTATTATTATTTTTTTTAAATATGTGAATGTATTTTTATGTTAGCTATTAGTTTGTTATTTTAAAACACCTAGCAGAAGAAAAATCTTCTGTAAATCTAGAATTGTGAGAGAAAAGTCAAAAGTCAGAATTTACTGTTTATATCCTGCAATTGTGAGATAAAAAGTTGCAATTACATTTTTAATTTTTAATTTCTGTGGCAAAAACAAGCTTTCATAGTTTTCATATTTTAGTTAAAGTTGTGGTAATAATATTGTTCAATTTGTCCTTTTTTATTATCTGTAATTTTTTTGAGCATTCAGTTTATTTTACTACAAAAAAAAAAAAAAACATTTTAGATTGCCACTTTACATTTATTGAATATATAGTTTGCAGTTTAATTTTAGTTAATGCTTTGCCAATTATATTTTTTATTCTTTTTTTATTCTTTTTTTTATTTATTTCAGCTATTAGTTTATTTTAAAACATCTAGCAGAAGAAAACACTGTAAATCTAGAATTGTGAGAGAAAAGTCAAAAGTCAGAATTTACTGTTTATATCCTGCAATTCAAATTTTTTTTCTAGAATTGTAAGATAAAAAGTTGCAATTACATTTTAATTTTTTCAATTCCATGGCAGAAACAAGCTTTCATAGTTTTTATATTTTAGTTAAAGTTGTAGTAATAATATTGTGTAATTTTATTATTTGTAATTTTTTGAGCATTCAGTTTATTTTACTACATCTAGCAGAAAAAAAATAAATACTTTGTCAGTTTACATTTATTTAATGTATAGTTTGCAGTTTAATTTTACTTAAAATTTTGCCACTATATTTAGCAATTTTTGTATTTTTGTATTATTTTATTTAATTTTTTTAATATGTGGAGCTTTTTTTTATTATTTTATTTTAGCTATTAGTTTATTTCAAAACACCTAGCAGAAGAAAAATCTTCTGTAAATCTAGAATTTAGAGTTTATATCCTGTAATTCAGAATTGTTTTCCTAGAATTATGAGAGAAAACGTTGTATTACATTTTTTATTTTTTTAATTCTGTGGCAGAAACAAGCTTTGATAGTTTTATATTTTAGTTAAAGTTGTAGTAATATTGCATGATTTGTGTAATTTTAATATCGACATATATTTTTTAATTACATTTTATTTCAGTGTTTAGTTCATTTTAGTACATCAAGCAGAAAAAAAAATACTTTGTCATTTACATTTATTTAATGTATAGTATGCAATTTAATTTTTTTGTTGTTTTTTAGTTTTGCAAATTATATTTTGTGATTTTTGTATTTTGTATACCTTTATTTATTTTTTTTAAAATATGTGAATCATTTTTATGTTAGCTATTAGTTTGTTATTTTAAAACACCTAGCAGAAGAAAAATCTTCTGTAAATCTAGAATTGTGAGAGAAAAGTCAAAAGTCAGAATTTACTGTTTATATCCTGCAATTGTGAGATAAAAAGTTGCAATTACATTTTTAATTTTTAATTTCTGTGGCAAAAACAAGCTTTCATAGTTTTCATATTTTAGTTAAAGTTGTGGTAATAATATTGTTCAATTTGTCCTTTTTTAATATCTGTAATTTTTTTGAGCATTCAGTTTATTTTATTACAAAAAAAAAAAAAAAAAAACATTTTAGATTGCCACTTTACATTTATTGAATATATAGTTTGCAGTTTAATTTTAGTTAATGCTTTGCCAATTATATTTTTTATTCTTTTTTTATTCTTTTTTTTATTTATTTCAGCTATTAGTTTATTTTAAAACATCTAGCAGAAGAAAACACTGTAAATCTAGAATTGTGAGAGAAAAGTCAAAAGTCAGAATTTACTGTTTATATCCTGCAATTCAAATTTTTTTTCTAGAATTGTAAGATAAAAAGTTGCAATTACATTTTAATTTTTTCAATTCCATGGCAGAAACAAGCTTTCATAGTTTTTATATTTTAGTTAAAGTTGTAGTAATAATATTGTGTAATTTTATTATTTGTAATTTTTTGAGCATTCAGTTTATTTTACTACATCTAGCAGAAAAAAAATAAATACTTTGTCAGTTTACATTTATTTAATGTATAGTTTGCAGTTTAATTTTACTTAAAATTTTGCCACTATATTTAGCAATTTTTGTATTTTTGTATTATTTTATTTAATTTTTTTAATATGTGGAGCTTTTTTTTATTATTTTATTTTAGCTATTAGTTTATTTCAAAACACCTAGCAGAAGAAAAATCTTCTGTAAATCTAGAATTTAGAGTTTATATCCTGTAATTCAGAATTGTTTTCCTAGAATTATGAGAGAAAACGTTGTATTACATTTTTTATTTTTTTAATTCTGTGGCAGAAACAAGCTTTGATAGTTTTATATTTTAGTTAAAGTTGTAGTAATATTGCATGATTTGTGTAATTTTAATATCGACATATATTTTTTAATTACATTTTATTTCAGTGTTTAGTTCATTTTAGTACATCAAGCAGAAAAAAAAATACTTTGTCATTTACATTTATTTAATGTATAGTATGCAATTTAATTTTTTTGTTGTTTTTTAGTTTTGCAAATTATATTTTGTGATTTTTGTATTTTGTATACCTTTATTTATTTTTTTTAAAATATGTGAATCATTTTTATGTTAGCTATTAGTTTGTTATTTTAAAACACCTAGCAGAAGAAAAATCTTCTGTAAATCTAGAATTGTGAGAGAAAAGTCAAAAGTCAGAATTTACTGTTTATATCCTGCAATTGTGAGATAAAAAGTTGCAATTACATTTTTAATTTTTAATTTCTGTGGCAAAAACAAGCTTTCATAGTTTTCATATTTTAGTTAAAGTTGTGGTAATAATATTGTTCAATTTGTCCTTTTTTAATATCTGTAATTTTTTTGAGCATTCAGTTTATTTTATTACAAAAAAAAAAAAAAAAAACATTTTAGATTGCCACTTTACATTTATTGAATATATAGTTTGCAGTTTAATTTTAGTTAATGCTTTGCCAATTATATTTTTTATTCTTTTTTTATTCTTTTTTTTATTTATTTCAGCTATTAGTTTATTTTAAAACATCTAGCAGAAGAAAAAACTGTAAATCTAGAATTGTGAGAGAAAAGTCAAAAGTCAGAATTTACTGTTTATATCCTGCAATTCAATTTTTTTTTCTAGAATTGTAAGATAAAAAGTTGCAATTACATTTTAAATTTTTCAATTCCATGGCAGAAACAAGCTTTCATAGTTTTCATATTTTAGTTTCAAGTTGTAGTAATAATATTGTGTAATTTTATTATTTGCAATTTTTTTAAGCATTCAGTTTATTTTACTACATCTAGCAGAAAAAAAAAAATACTTTGTCAGTTTACATTTATTTAATGTAAAGTTTTGCCAGTTATATTTAGCAATTTTTGGATTTTTATATTATTTTATTTATTTTTTTTAATATGTGGAGCTTTTTTTTATTATTTTATTTCAGCTATTAGTTTATTTTAAAACATCTAGCAGAAGAAAAACCTTCTGTAAATCTAGAATTGTTAGAGAAAAGTCAGAATTTACTTATATCTTGCAATCCTGCAATTGTGAGACAAAAAGTTGCAATTACATTTTTGATTTTTAATTTCTGTGGCAAAAACAAGCTTTCATAGTTTTCATATTTTAGTTAAAGTTGTAGTAATAATATTGTTCAATTTGTCCTTTTTTAATATCTGTAATTTTTTTGAGCATTCAGTTTATTTTACTACAAAAAAAAAAACATTTTTCTTAATGTCAGTTTCCATTGATTTGAGTAATGAGTTGCTGATCTCTCTGTCTCAGGCTCGGATCCTCGGCGGTCTTTCGTGGAGCTGCGTTTCGTTCTGGAGCCGCAGGACGCGGTGACGGTTCGAGGCGGCGTGCTGCAGCTGGACTGCGAGGCGCGTTCGGATCGGGGCGTCCCGCTCGTCGTGTGGAAGAAGGATGGGGTTCTCCTGAGCGCGCTGGTGGACGAGCGCAGACAGCAGCTGTCCAACGGATCGCTCCTGGTGCAGAACGTGCTGCACTCCAGACACCATCGGCCGGACGAGGGATCCTATCAGTGCCTGGCCTCGCTGGAGGGAGTCGGAGCCATCGTCAGCCGAACCGCTAAAGTCACCGTCGCTGGTAAGACCAGACACCGTCTGCCTCATTACATGCTCAGTCTGTTTGATTTCGGAATAGTTTTGGGCAAACTTACTTTCAAAAGCAATGCATTGCAATTTTGTGTTACTCCATAAGAAAAGTAACTACACTGCAAAAAATTTTTCTCTTACTTAGTATTCTTGTTTTCTTTTATAAAAATCTAAACATTATCGATGTAAAACGACTTAAAATATTACGTCTTTTTTTTTAAGTTCCAAATTTTGTTCGTTTTTCCTTAAAACAAGCCAAAATATCTGACAATGAGTCAAGAAAAAAAATCTTGTTTAGCTTTTGAATTAAGATTTTTTTCTTACCCAATTTTTACAACATTTTTATCATTAAAAAAAAAAAAGCAATAACAATAATAACTTTATCTTAAATGATTTAACTTTTCAAGTAATTGCATCTTGATTCAAGAATGTTTAGATATTTATACTTCAAAATAATTTTTAGAAATTTTTTAGAATTTTTTTTTTTTTGTACTGTACAGTTTGATTTTCTTACTTAGTATTTTTGTCTTGTTTTCTAGTATTAATATCAAAATATTCTTGAATCAGTGGATTTACTTTACAAGTAAAACAACTAAAGATATTACATATTGTTTTCTAAAAAACAAAAGTATCTAAATTTGGTTTGTTTTTGCTTAATACAAGCAAATATATCTGCCAATGTTGTTTAGTCTTTGAAATAAGATTATTTTCCCATTTTTGCTAAATTTGTATCATTTTTTTTTAAAACAAGAATTAATTTCTTAAATGATTTGACTGATATTAAATACAGCTTGATTCAAGAATGCTTAGATATTTATACTAGAAAACAAGACAAGAAGTATCTAAATTTTGTTTGTTTTTCCGAAAACAAGCCAAAATATCTGACAATGAGGCAAGAAAAAAAGTCTTGTTTAGCTTTTGAATTAAGATTATTTTTCTTACCCCATTTTTTACAACATTTTTATCATAAAAAAAAAAAAAACAAGACTTAATATCTTAAATGATTTAACTTTTCAAGTAATTGCATCTTGATTCAAGAATGTTTAGATATTTATACTACAAAAATACAAAGTAAGAAAATATTTTTTTTGTACTGTACAGTTTGATTTTCTTAATATTTTTGTCTTGTTTTCTAGTATAAATATCTAAAAATTGAGTAATGATGCTGAAAATTCAGCTTTGGTCACAGAAATCAATTACAGCTGAACAGATATTCACATAGAAGACAGCTGTTTGAAATTATAATAATATTTCACTGTTTTTACTGTATTTTTGAACAAATAATATCAGCATCGATGAGCAGAAGTGATCGTTAAACACATTTATAAATCATAATGTTTTACAGTAGTTTTGCAAGTAAATTAAGGTATATTTAATTTTATATTTATATATGTGACCTTGGACCACAAAACCAGGTTCAGTTTTTCAAAACTGGGATTTATATATCACCTGAAAGCTGAAAAAATAAGCTGAAAATCTGGAATCTAAGGGTGCAAAAAAAATAAATATTGAGAAAATCACCTTTCAAGTTGTTCAAATAAAGTTCTTAGCAATGCATATTACTTAATGAAAAAAATAAGTATTGATATATTTACAAAATATCTTCATGGAACATGATCTGTGCTTAATATCCTAATGATTTTTTGACATAAAAGGAAAATCTATAATTTTGACCCATGCAATGTATTTTTGGCTATTGCTACAAATATACCCCAGCGACTTAAGACTGGTTTTGTGCTCCAGAGTCAAATATTTAGAAAACAGAAGTTCAAAGAATTAAGAATAAAATATTTTACAGAGGATTTTCACATATAATGACAAAAAATGGCACTTAAAAAGTTGTCGAAAATAAGTTGTGCAAGAGGGATTAAGCACTGAAGATGTTCTTGAGATGCACTGAAACGTTTGCTGTAAACATTTTATGTGTTTATGCATTTGGCAGACGCTTTTATCGTCAAAGCGACTTACACTGCATTTAAAGTGCACATTAACATTTTTATCAGTGCATGCATTTCCTGGGATTCGACCCCGTGACCTTTGCGTTGCAAGCGTCTGCTTCAGCGTTTGAGCTTCAGGAAAAATAGGGAAATAACTAGAAGAATAACAAACAGTACAACTATATGCTAGTGTTTATGACTAATAGATGATAATAATATGAAAACAAATAGAGGTTTAATAAAATAACTGCAAGTGAATGTTACTTGAAAAGACTGTTTTAGCTTGAACCGTGTTCTCAGAAGAGTGTTTTTTAGTGTCATATTGGGGCAGGTTGTCACGTTTTATTTGACATTTGGCCGAACTGTGTTTGCTTTCCTCGTGATGATGAACAAACAGAGTCATTAAAACCTCAAACACGTCTGCTGTTCATGCGCTCCGGCTAATTACATTAAACACAGCTAATCACTTGACTTTACATATGGACACACACTCCACTCACACAGATAATGTGATGACATTAGATATTCACATGCACTTCATTAGCATTGCATTAACCTCATGCAGCAGGTCCTTGCTTTAACACCTGTCCTTCGGTTACATCAGGACTTTTTTTATTACTGTCTACTTAAGTGTCAGTGATGCAGTGTTGCCAGATGTTTCAATGAAAAACAAACAGAAACGAGCCCCAAAACAAACTAAAATAAGCTGAAATGTTGTGGTTTAGAAATACACAGAAGTGTATTGGCTACTTTGGGCTTCAAATGCACAGTAAAATATCTCAAAATGTCTATATTGGTGTGTTTTCACTTAAAGAAGTGCACTTCCAGAACAAAAGTTTACAGATAATGTACTCACAATTGGTGTTGGGGAAAGTTACTTTTGAAAGTAATGCGTTACAATGTTGCGTTACTCCCTAAAAAAGTAACTAATTACGTTACTTAGTTACTTTTTATGGAAAGTAATGTGTTACAATATTGCGTTACTCCCTAAAAAAGTAACTAATTGCGTTACTTTTTATGGAAAGTAATGCGTTACAATATTGCGTTACTCCCTAAAAAAGTAACTAATTACGTTACTTAGTTACTTTTTATGGAAAGTAATGCGTTAAAATATTGCGTTACTCCCTAAAAAAGTCACTAATTACGTTACTTAGTTACTTTTTATGGAAAGTAATGCGTTACAATATTGCGTTACTCCCTAAAAAAGTAACTAATTGCGTTACTTTTTATGGAAAGTAATGCGTTACGTTACTTTTGCGTTACTCCCTAAAAACGTAACTAATTACGTTACTTAGTTACTTTTTATGGAAAGTAATGCGTTACGTTACTTTTGCGTTACTCCCTAAAAACGTAACTAATTACGTTACTTAGTTACTTTTTATGGAAAGTAATGCGTTACAATATTGCGTTACTCCCTAAAAAAGTAACTAATTGCGTTACTTAGTTACTTTTTATGGAAAGTAATGCGTTACAATGTTGCGTTACTCCCTAAAAAAGTAACTAATTGCGTTACTTTTTATGGAAAGTAATGCGTTACAATATTGCGTTACTCCCTAAAAAAGTAACTAATTACGTTACTTAGTTACTTTTTATGGAAAGTAATGCGTTACAATATTGCGTTACTCCCTAAAAAAGTAACTAATTGCGTTACTTAGTTACTTTTTATGGAAAGTAATGCGTTACAATATTGCGTTACTCCCTAAAAAAGTAACTAATTGCGTTACTTAGTTACTTTTTATGGAAAGTAATGCGTTACAATGTTGCGTTACTCCCTAAAAAAGTAACTAATTGCGTTACTTAGTTACTTTTTATGGAAAGTAATGCGTTACGTTACTTTTGCGTTACTTTTTAAATCTGGGCTGGGCTTGCTTGTTTTCAGTATAAAAAGTTTGATTTTTAGCAAATGTAAAAGCATTTTTCACACGAAAAAGTGAAATGAATAAGCCTAAGGCTGAAGGAAAAGTAAATGAAGCACAAATCTTAGTTAATCTAAAGTAAGTTTTGCTTATTAGTACGGTTGAATTGGATCAGCAAAGGTCAGCAACAAAGACATTGGTTACTAAAATGGGATTAAATACATAAAGGAAACAAAAAGTAACTGATATTTTCTTGTAAATAAAAAAAGTAATGCATTACTTTACTAGGTAAACCGTTGGGAAAGGAATCGAATGCTTGTCAGTGTATTAGGCCTTAAAGTGACAGCAGTTTAATAAACCTGCTGCCATCTCTGTCATTTAATGCACCGACAAGCACCCCTTCGTAATGTTTTGATTAGGACCCTAGAAGTCTAGGACCAGCCAAGAGTAAAACACACAGCAGAAAATTGATTTAAAAGAAAAACACTAATTGAGGGATTTAATCTCTTAGCATCTGGCAACCGCACCTAATTACTAATGCGAGATAACCACTGCTGGGTGGACTACTTACAAATTGTAGTCTGTTACTGGTTACAAATTATAAATGAGTCAGTCATGTAATCTAGATTACTCAGTATTCTGACTACTTTTGGATTACTTTTGACCTTCTTCAAATGCATTAAACATTACATTACTCTAGGGTTTCCTAAACTGGGGCAAATGAAAGAACTGCAGGAGTTTTATGAGATATTGCAAAGCTTGATGAAAACAGCTGAGTTTCCATCATTGATTCTGCTATTTTATGTTTATTAAATGTGACCCTGGAGCACAAAACCAGTCTTAAGTAGCCAAAAATACAGAGTATGGGTCAAAATGGTGCACAAAACTTGTCATTTTTTTCAAAATTGAGATTTATACAGCATCCAAAAGTTAAATAAACTTCCCATTGGTGTATGGTTTGTTCAAACTATTTGAAAATCTGCAATCTGAGGATGCAAAAAAATTACAAATATTGAGGAAAATCACCTTTAAAGTTGTCCAAATGAAGTTCTTAGCAATGCATATTACTAATCAAAAATGAAGTTTTGATATATTTATGGTGGGAAATTTACAAAATATCTTCATGGAACATGGAATATCCTAATGATTTTTGGTATTTAAGAAAAATCAATAATTTTGACCCATACAATGTATTTTTGGCTATTGCCACAAATATACCCCAGCGACTTAAGACTGGTTTTGTGCTCCAGGGTCACAAATGTGTCAAAACCTAAGTTTTGATTAGTAATATGCATTGCCAAGAAGTTCATCTGGACATCTTTAAAGGTGATTTTCTCAATATTTAGATTTTTTTGCACCCTCACATTCCAGTCGTGTCAGTGTTTGGGGAAAGTTACTTTTAAAAGTAATGCGTTACAATGTTGCGTTACTCCCTAAAAAAGTCACTAATTACGTTACTTAGATACTTTTTATGGAAAGTAATGCGTTACAATGTTGCGTTACTCCCTAAAAAACTACTACTTTTACCTACTTTTGCATTACTTTTTAAATCTGGGCAGGGTTTGCTTGTTTGTTTTTAATATAAAAACTTTTGATTCTTATCAAATGTAAAGCCCTTTCACACCAAAATGAAATTGAAAGTGAATAATCTTAAGGCTAAAGGAAAATGAAATGCATGCCTGTACAGTAGAACTGTAGGAAAAGCAATGAAAAAAAAATGCACAAATGTTAGTTAATATAAAGTAAGTTTTGCTTATTAGTACACTGAATTTTTTTGTCTTGTTTCCAGCCAAAATATCTAAAAATTCTTAAATCAACTAAAAATTGTTTTGTTTTTTCTGAAAACAAGTCAAAATTAAGTGTTTTTGCTTGAAATGAGCAAAATAATCTCCTAAAGGGGTAAACAAAATAATCTTGTTTTCTGTTTGAAATAAGATTTTTTTGCTCAACCCATTGGCAGATTATTTTGCCTGTTCTAAGCAAAAACTCACTTAATTTTGACTTGTTTTTTCTGAAAACAAGAAAATAATTATTTACTTGTCTAGAAAATCCTTCTTGATTTAAGAATTTTTTGACATTTTTGCAGTGTACGGATGAATTGGATCAAAGGTCAGCAGCGAAGTCATTGGTTAATAAAATGGGATTAAATACATAAAGGAAACAAAAAGTAACTGGCGTTAGTTTTTTGAAAAAGTAACTCAGGTATTTTCTTGGAAATGAAAAAGTAATGCGTTACTTTACTAGTTACTTTAAAAAGTAACATTATTATGTAACTTGTAATGTTGTTAACTCAAAGTCACATTGTGTCTCTGCTTGAGCGACGGACAGACGGCTGTTTAATGGGATGATGATGATGTTAGCATGATGTTTGGGCTTTGACTTGCTCTCGTTGAACACACGCAGACTGATGGTGAGAGCAGGTACAGATGAAACAAAGCAGATTTAGCAGCTGGAGCTCAGTAACCTTCACAGGGACATTAAACGCCCTCATTTCCACTCGTTCGGCTTTCTGCTCTCGTGGCGCTTTGGAAATGCTCTGGGTGCCGCTGATAATGCTGCTAAACGGCCCTTTTCATTCATGTGCTGTGCGGTCATTCCTAAATGAGAACGACTCATTGTTTGAGATTTTGGATGGTAGGAGAGGAAGACCATTTACAGCACTTTAATGACAATAATTTGCTGATGGAGTGCGAGTGCTGCACTCGCTTGCTCTTTCTCTGTGGAGAATCATGTCTTATGTTTTATTCTGGTTCCTAAATGACTCCACATATGTGACCCTGGAGCACAAAACCAGTCTTAAGTCGCTGGGGTATATTTGTAGCAATAGCCAAAAATACATTGTGTGGCTCAAAATGATAGATTTTTCTTTTATGCCAAAAATCATTAAGATATTAAGTAAAGATCATGTTCCATGAAGATATTTTGTAAATTTCCTACTGTAAATATATCAAAACTTAATTTTTGATTAGTAAAATGCATTCCTAAGAACTTAATTTGGACAACTTTAAAGGCGATTTTCTCATTATGTTGTTATTTTTGCACCCTCAGATTGCAGTTATTCAAATCGTCAGCCAAATATTGTCCTGTTATAACAGACCATACATCAATGGAAAGCTTATTTATTCAACTTTCAGATGATGTATAAATCTCAATTTCGAAAAAATGACACTTATGACTGGTTTTGTGGACCAGGGTCACATATGATTCTTATAGTCATTTGTAGCCACTCAAATGATCAGGATCAGTAAGATTTGTAGTGCTTTTTAAAGAAGACTTTTCTGCTCATTAAGGCTGCCTTTATTTGACTAAAAATACAGAAAAAAAGATGTGAAATGTTAATGCAATTTAAAATAGTGGCTTTATATTTTAATACACTTTGAAATAGAATTTATTCCTGTGATGCAAAGCTGATTTTTTTTCAGAATCCTTACTCCATTATTCAATGTCACATGATCCTAGATCCTAGATAAATCTTTCTAATATACTGATTTATTATCAGTGTTGGAAACAGTTGTGCTGCTTAATATATTTTTGGGGATTCTTTGATTAATAAAAGGTT
>CM065119.1:615000-662500 GCA_033026305.1 Cirrhinus molitorella
GGAATTCTGACTTTATTTCCCAGAATTGCAAGTTTATATTTTGGAATTCTGACTTTATTTCCCAGAATTGCGAGTTTATATTTTGGAATTCTGACTTTATTTTTTCCCTAGAACTGAGAGTTTATATCTTGGAATTCTGACTTTATTTCCCAGAATTGCAAGTTTATATTTTGGAATTTTGACTTTATTTCCCAGAATTGCGAGTTTATATCTTGGAATTCTAACTTTTTTTTTTCCCTAGAACTGAGAGTTTATATCTTGGAATTCTGACTTTATTTCCCAGAATTGCAAGTTTATATTTTGGAATTCTGACTTTATTTTTTCCCTAGAACTGAGAGTTTATATCTTGGAATTCTGACTTTATTTCCCAGAATTGCAAGTTTATATTTTGGAATTTTGACTTTATTTCCCAGAATTGCGAGTTTATATCTTGGAATTCTAACTTTTTTTTTTCCCTAGAACTGAGAGTTTATATCTTGGAATTCTGACTTTATTTCCCAGAATTGCAAGTTTATATTTTGGAATTCTGACTTTATTTCCCAGAATTGTGTGTTTATATCTTGGAATTCTGACTTTATTTCTCAGAACAAGTCAGAATTCCGAGTTTGTATCATGCAATTCTGAGAGTAGAGAGTCAACAGACTGCTGTTTTGGTCTGAAGTGATGAAGAATACAAAAATAAGCACATGAGCCTTTGTCTGGGATTGATCACTGCATTCATTCATTCAGTCATTCAAATTCACTTTATTTAAGTAATAAATGCATTAAGTAGTCCTATTTTAATTTCTAATCCTAATATTTGATCCCAGTGAGTGTCCAGACCTGCGTTGTTTTCAGGGTGAGAGTCTGCTGCTGAATGGTGAGGTGTTTCTTTGAAGGCGCTGCAGACGCTCCTCCATCATCCGCTCCACATGAATATTTCAGGCCGCTGTGAGTAGAGGATGATGGAGGAGAGGCTTTTATCCGGGAGTAATTACGGTGCGGGATCTTTGGTACGTCTGTGTTTTCCTGGTTCTCTGTGTCTGTGTTCAGATGATGTTCTTTGATCCGTCCATCAAAGCGTGTTGACCTGCGGATCCGCTAACGCTCTCACCTACAGCACATTCACAGCATGCATACCTTCTTGAAGACGCCTTTTCTGAATCTCGCTTTGTTAACTGCTTTAATTCATGAAATAATAACAAGGTATGTCTGTGCTGCACTGTCCTGGTTTGGCCAGTGCTATTATTTGAATTATCTCTGTCTAAGTTTAATAGTGATATTTGATAATATGATCATTTTTTTTTTCTTAATTGTTAGTAAAATGAAACAAAATTACATTATTATTAAATGGACAAAATTTAATTTTAACTATTTATTATTATTGTTATTATTATTATTATTATTATTATTAATAAAATATTAAGCAGTTCATTAGCTAATATGAAAAATTCTAATAAAATTCAATCATAACTACAATGCATAAAATAATACTGAATCTAAGTAATATAAAATTTGGTATTTGCTATTAGCTATTTGTGCAAAAAATCTAAATATTGAGAAAAATCACCTTTAAAGTTGTCCAAACGAAGTTCTTAGCAAGGCATATTACTAATAAAAAATTACGTTTGGATATATTTACAGAAGGAAATTCACAAAATATGTTAATGAAAATGATCTTTACATAATATCCTAAAGATTTTTGGCATAAAAGAAAAATATAATGTATTTTTGGCTATTGCTACAAATATTATAGAACATATTCATATTAAATGTAGTTATTATATAATAATATTATTCATAATTTATTTAATGTACAAAATATAAAATATATTGAAAAAATACCAAAAAAAAATGATATTAAAATATTTTATATTATTATTATTATTATATTTTAATAATATGATACTAACATTGAATATAATGTGTATAATAATAGTAATAATATTAAATATAAAAAATAGTAACAATAATATTATTACTGCTTATTTTAAATAATTATTAGTATTTGTAGTAATTATTAGTAGTATTCAAATATGAAATGATACATTAAATAGCATTAGATATTATGTTAATATTTAATTAATTTAAAAAAATATATTTTATGAAATATATTTACATATTTAAAATATTTAATATATTAAAACATTTTACTTTATTACACCACATGTATGCAAAATGATAAATAATAGTAATTTAATCATATAATTTAATCATCTCTACACTGAATTTATCTCTGGTTTCACTTGCGTCCAGACTCTTTTTTTAGTCATTTACATCAGATGCAGCGTTTCTGAAAGTTACACTGTTAACTTTACACACTGTGTTAGACATTAAACCATGATTTATCCATCATGAGTGTTTCTAATCATAATAAAGACGCAGCAGTAAAGCAGAGTAACAGTATGTGATGTTTGGAGAAAATCTCATGTAAAAATCCTGATGTGTCTTTATTGAGTTTCACTCTGAACCTAATGACTGAAGATCTGATTCATTAAGATCATCGCTGGAAAGGTAGAAATCACAGTCTGAACGCAAACTCAACACACACACACTCACTCATAAACGCTTGGGCTCGTGTAATGAATGTTATTTGTGAGTGTAAGCGTTCATCTGGTATTCTGTGTGTTCCCGACGGAGGTGCAGCGGCTCTGAAGCGCTGATTAAATCCAGCGTTTGCGTGATCCGCTCGTTTGAGAGCTCCAGTCCTCCTGCGCTCGTCAGATCAAAATTTAATGTCAGTCCCAAAAACTGTTTACTCGAATTAAAATGCGAGATCCTGCTGCCGCTGAGAGTTTGAAACCTGTATTTATAATGCATCATAAGTGCATCTCAGTTCATCAAGAAGACCTTATCATACGCGTTATGATTCATTATAGCTCCTACAGCAAGACAGCACAGCGATAGAGGGACTAATCAATATCACCGTATATCCTCGGTTGATTAATCACAGTATTTTAGGACAAGTGTCCTGAAATGTAATGTTTAATTATGCAAATCTACAGACACAAATGGATAAAATGCAATACAATAGTCTATAACAACACTTTATGATGAAAAGCCGAATAACCCAAAGTGTCAGAACTGAGCAGTGCATGAATACGCACTGGTTTTGCCTGTTCTGTCTTGACTGAAGTCATTTTAACAAGGCACTTGAAACAACACTTTGTAAGTAAAAATAGTAATAATATTCATGGTTATGTCTTTAAAGAGTGTAGTGCATTGTAATGTGCAAATATGTGTTGTTTTAACTGTGGTTGCGTATTTTTTATTTTTTTGCTTTAAAGGGGTCATGAATTGCCTCCGTTTTTTTTTACATAAACATAAAAAAAAGTAGTAGGCTATTTTCTGTCCTGTTTTTAACCCCCTAATTTGAATGCTCTAGAATTGGTGGGCGGGGCTAAACAAGCAGCGACGTAGAGCCAGTGGGCAGAGCCGACGTAAAATCGGTGGGCGGGGCTAAACAGGCAGTGATGTAGAGCCGGTGGGCGGGGCTAAACAGGCAGCGATGTAGAGCTGGTGGGCGGAGCTAAACAGGGAGCAGTGTAGAGCCGGTGGGCGGGGCTAAACAGGCAGCGCCGTAGAGCTGGTGGGCGGGGCTAAACAGGCAGCGACGTAGAGCTGGTGGGCGGGGCAAAACAGGCAGCGACGTAGAGCTGGTGGGCGGGGCAAAACAGGCAGCGACGTAGAGCTGGTGGGCGGGGCAAAACAGGGAGCGGTGTAGAGCCGGTGGGCGGGGCTAAACAGGCAGCGACGTAGAGCTGGTGGGCGGGGCAAAACAGGGAGCGGTGTAGAGCCGGTGGGCGGGGCTAAACAGGCAGCGACGTAGAGCTGGTGGGCGGGGCAAAACAGGCAGCGACGTAGAGCTGGTGGGCGGGGCAAAACAGGGAGCGGTGTAGAGCCGGTGGGCGGGGCTAAACAGGCAGCGGTGTAGAGCCGGTGGGCGGGGCTAAACAGGCAGCGACGTAGAGCTGGTGGGCGGGGCAAAACAGGCAGCGACGTAGAGCTGGTGGGCGGGGCAAAACAGGCAGCGACGTAGAGCTGGTGGGCGGGGCAAAACAGGGAGCGGTGTAGAGCCGGTGGGCGGGGCTAAACAGGCAGCGACGTAGAGCTGGTGGGCGGGGCAAAACAGGGAGCGGTGTAGAGCCGGTGGGCGGGGCTAAACAGGGAGCGGTGTAGAGCCAGTGGGCAGAGCCGACGTAAAATCGGTGGGCGGGGCTAAACAGGCAGTGATGTAGAGCCGGTGGGCGGGGCTAAACAGGCAGCGATGTAGAGCTGGTGGGCGGAGCTAAACAGGGAGCAGTGTAGAGCCGGTGGGCGGGGCTAAACAGGCAGCGCCGTAGAGCTGGTGGGCGGGGCTAAACAGGCAGCGACGTAGAGCTGGTGGGCGGGGCAAAACAGGCAGCGACGTAGAGCTGGTGGGCGGGGCAAAACAGGCAGCGACGTAGAGCTGGTGGGCGGGGCAAAACAGGGAGCGGTGTAGAGCCGGTGGGCGGGGCTAAACAGGCAGCGACGTAGAGCTGGTGGGCGGGGCAAAACAGGGAGCGGTGTAGAGCCGGTGGGCGGGGCTAAACAGGCAGCGACGTAGAGCTGGTGGGCGGGGCAAAACAGGGAGCGGTGTAGAGCCGGTGGGCGGGGCTAAACAGGCAGCGACGTAGAGCTGGTGGGCGGGGCAAAACAGGGAGCGGTGTAGAGCCGGTGGGCGGGGCTAAACAGGCAGCGACGTAGAGCTGGTGGGCGGGGCAAAACAGGCAGCGACGTAGAGCTGGTGGGCGGGGCAAAACAGGGAGCGGTGTAGAGCCGGTGGGCGGGGCTAAACAGGCAGCGGTGTAGAGCCGGTGGGCGGGGCTAAACAGGCAGCGACGTAGAGCTGGTGGGCGGGGCTAAACAGGCAGCGACGTAGAGCTGGTGGGCGGGGCAAAACAGGCAGCGACGTAGAGCTGGTGGGCGGGGCAAAACAGGCAGCGACGTAGAGCTGGTGGGCGGGGCAAAACAGGGAGCGGTGTAGAGCCGGTGGGCGGGGCTAAACAGGCAGCGACGTAGAGCTGGTGGGCGGGGCAAAACAGGGAGCGGTGTAGAGCCGGTGGGCGGGGCTAAACAGGGAGCGGTGTAGAGCTGGTGGGCGGGGCAAAACAGGCAGCGACGTAGAGCTGGCGGGCGGGGCAAAGCAGGCAGCGACGTAGAGCTGGTGGGCGGGGCAAAACAGGCAGCGACGTAGAGCTGGTGGGCGGGGCAAAACAGGCAGCGACGTAGAGCTGGTGGGCGGGGCAAAACAGGCAGCGGCGTAGAGTCGGTGGGCGGGGCAAAACAGGCAGCGACGTAGAGCTGGTGGGCGGGGCAAAACAGGCAGCGACGTAGAGCTGGTGGGCGGGGCAAAACAGGCAGCGACGTAGAGCTGGTGGGCGGGGCAAAACAGGCAGCGGCGTAGAGTCGGTGGGCGGAGTCGACCTATAATCTGTGGGCAGGGCTAAACAGAGACATAGACAGAAGATGTGGGAAGCATTTCTCTTGCTGTTTTAAGGGCTGATACAGAGATATTTTATTAGCACTTGCATACAAGTAGTTTTTATTAATATTTTGAATTGCTATTTTCTGCTTTTATGTTAATCTTAGTTAAAGTTTTAATCCTTTTGTTGTGTATTTTTGTTATTTTTGTTGTTTTGTTGTCAAGTTAAATGAAATGAAGCGATTTGTCAATATTTTATTTCCTTTTAGTTGACAGTAAAATATCATTCAGTTGTTAATTTATTTCAAATAATTTTTTTGTTTAGCTTTAGCTAATGATTATATCAACCCTGAGTTATGTTTAATTGCATCTTATTATTTGTAGCATGATTGTTTTTGTCTCTATATGTTTCTGTCTGTCATTTTCTCTGTTTGGCTCAGTTACTCATGTTTTGACGTTCAGATGCGCTGTGTTTGGTGAAAGCGTGTTGTGTTTGTGTGTTAAAAGCACTGTTTCTCATCACGAGGGATCAGAACTCAGTTTTCTCTGTCGTAGTGTGCATGTGTGACCCGTGTGTTTGTGTCACGCGTGTTGTTATCGTGGGCCGCCCGGTGCTCTGTTATTGTTACGATGAGCAGGACAGAATGTTTCCGTCGCACTCGATGACCTGGCGTTCATCATGCTGGAGCTCGTAATGAAGATAATTACCATCTGAGCGCTGATGCTTTATTCTGTAACGAGGCCGTACGTTCAGCAGGAAACCCAGATTCAGACGATTGCGTAACCGTTCATTCGCTTGATATCCTTTTCCATTTCCATGGCTTTTCTGAGCTCGTTCTGACATCATTTAGAGAATGTCAAGCCAATTCACTGCATTTGGAGATCTATCTTCACACACACATTGTTTCAAAGCATTTTTTATTTTTTTTTTACATCAATGTTAATGTTTATAATGTCTTAACTTCATGCATTATACTTGCATTTAGCAGATTAGTTAATATAATATGTGACCCTGGAGTTAAGTCAAGTCAGCTTTATTTATATAGCGCTTTTTACAATGCAGATTGTGTCAAAGCAGCTTTACAGTATCAGATAGGAAGATTATATATTATTAATGCAAAAGGAAACCGTTAATAATTTTAGTTGAAGGAAATTAATCAACAAATTTAATTGCCCTAGAGCACAAAACCAGTCTTAAGTCGCTGGTATATTTGTAGCAATAGACAAAAAATACATTGCATGGGTCAAAATGATCGATTTTTCTTTTATGGCAAAAATCATTAGGATATTAAGATCATGTTCCATGAAGATATTTTGTAAATTTCCTACCATAAATATATCAAAACTTAATGTTTGATTAGTAATATGCATTGCTAAGAACTTCATTTGGACAACTTTAAAGGCATTTTTCTCAATATTTATCTTATTTATTCAGCCTTCAGATTATATATAAACATAAATCTCAGTTTCGAAAAATTTACCCTTATGTTTTTTTGGTCCAGGGTCACATATAGTTAATAATATGTAATATGTAATTATACAATAATATAGTTGATGTTTTCTGTCAATATAAACAATGCAGCTGTTGAAATATGTTATACCCGTGTTATTTAGTATCATTTATAGATGTTTATAGATTTTATTAATATTTTGAATTGGTTTTTATCATTATTATTTGAAGTTAATTTTAGTTTTTTAGATTTTGCTTTAGTATGTTCTGCTTCATACTGCCAGGGTTGCCAGGTCTGTGTGACCAAACTACTGTTCTACCAAAGGCCCTTCTTTTATAAAACTTAACATTTAATGCACTTTTATCATAGAATGCAAAGTATTTCAACACTAACATTTTAATCAAAGGTAATCTGTGCAATATTTAAAACCTTTAACCCACAGGGAAAAATCAGACAGTTTAAAAGCAGTAGTTCTGGATTCTGAGGGTGCAAAAACATCAAAATACTGAGAAAATCACCTTTAAAGTTGTCCAAATTAAGTTTTTAGCAATGCATATTACTAATCAATAATTAATTTTGGTATATTTACAGTGGGAAATTTACAAAATATCTCCATGGAACATGATCTTTACTTAATATCCTAATGATTTTTGGCATAAAATTTATAATTTTGACCCATACAGTGTATTTTTGTCTATTGCTACAAATATACCTGTTAAATAAGACTGGTTTTGTGCTCCAGGGTCACATGTATCCTAAATATCTAAACTCAAAATGTCATTTTCATAGCTAAAACACATATTTTACAGTCACACTGATTATAATCACAGCTAAGATTTTTAACAAAACATAACATTTTATGCACACCTTTACCATAGAATGCACATATTTCAACACTAACATTTTAATCAAATGTAATTTGTGCAATATTTCTAACCTTTAACCCACAGCGAAAAATCAGCGTTTAAAAGCAGCATTTCCGTGAACAAAATCACAGACTTGGCAACCCTGCATTCAACACAAGCTGCAGGAGTCAGATTTGACTGATCTGTCATTATTTTTGTGACCCTGGACCACAAAACCAGTCATAAGGACCGTTTTTGGATTTAGACTGAATAATACATTTTCCATTGATGCATGGTTTGTTAGGATCGGACAATATTTGGCTAAGATATTTGAAAATCTGGAATCTGAGGGTGCAAAAAAATCTAAATATATTGAGAAAATCACCTTTAAAGTTGTCCAAATGAAGTTCTTATGCATATTCAAAAATTAAGTTTTGATGTATTTACAGTAGGAAATTTACAAAATATCTTCATGGAACATGATCTTTACTTAATATCCTAATGATTTTAGGCATAAAATCTAATATTTTGACCCATACAGTGTATTTTTGTCTATTGCTACAAATATACCTGTTAAATAAGACTGGTTTTGTGCTCCAGGGTCACATATATCCTAAATATCTAGCTAAAACACATATTTTACAGTCACTGTTATGCACATTGATTATAATCACAGCTAAGATTTGTAACAAAACATAACATTTTATGCACACCTTTACCATAGAATGCACATATTTCAACACTAACATTTTAATCAAATGTAATTTGTGCAATATTTCAAACCTTTAACCCACAGCGAAAAATCAGCGTTTAAAAGCAGCATTCCCATGAAAAAAAATCACAGACTTGGCAACCCTGCATTCAGCACAAGCTGCAGGAGTCAGATTTGACTGATCTGTCATTATTTTTGTGACCCTGGACCACAAAACCAGTCATAAGGACCGTTTTTGGATTTAGACTGAATAATACATTTTCCATTTGATGCATGGTTTGTTAGGATCGGACAATATTTGGCTAAGATATTTGAAAATCTGGAATCTGAGGGTGCAAAAAAATCTAAATATATTGAGAAAATCACCTTTAAAGTTGTCCAAATGAAGTTCTTATGCATATTCAAAAATTAAGTTTTGATGTATTTACAGTAGGAAATTTACAAAATATCTTCATGGAACATGATCTTTACTTAATATCCTAATGATTTTAGGCATAAAATCTAATATTTTGACCCATACAGTGTATTTTTGTCTATTGCTACAAATATACCTGTTAAATAAGACTGGTTTTGTGCTCCAGGGTCACATGTATCCTAAATATCTAAACTCAAAATGTCATTTTCATAGCTAAAACACATATTTTACAGTCACACTGATTATAATCACAGCTAAGATTTGTAACAAAACATAACATTTTATGCACACCTTTACCATAGAATGCACATATTTCAACACTAAATGTAATTTGTGCAATATTTCAAACCTTTAACCCACAGGGAAAAATCTGCATTTAAAAGCAGCATTTCCATGAACAAAATCACAGACTTGGCAACTCTGCATTCAACACAAGCTGCAGGAGTCAGATCTGTCATTATTTGTCATTTCAAACTCTTTTATTTTGAGTGTTTTGCAGTCATGATCTGTATTTTCTGTTTTCAAACTAGTTATTCCACACAGTAATTTCTCTAGAAGCGTGATGCTGGTTTCTTGTGAGGATCAGGCTTAATGTGGAGTGGAGTGGGACTGCATTCATGCTGTTTCTTAAGTGAAGCGCAGTGGTAATATCCAGTCAGGTTAACTAACTCCAGCTGACTCCCTTCGTCCGTCTGAATGGACAGAATCTGAGTTTGATTGTCTGGGGCGTTGGGTTATTCCGCGTGCGGCGGCGTCCCTCGGCTCCTGTAATGAGGCCCGGCGTAACGTGACGCCGCTGACGGATTACGACCCGCGGCGCGGCCAATTAGCGGAGCACTGACCGCAGAAACGCTCCGTGATTAGCAGAGAGACGCAGACGGACAGGTGAGCAGGTGGGCGGCCGCTGCTCTGGAGCAAAGCATTGTGGGTCATTAGACTGCATGCTTAAGAGGAAGAGCTTAATTGGTGTGCGAGGGGCTCGGCCTTTGTGTCCGCTGAATAAAATACTGGCATAATGGCCACAGAAACAGAAATCATTGTTGAAGACACACAACGAGTGTCGTTTGTTCGACTTTATGCCACTGTGACCTTCCTGATGAAAATTGGCTTGTAATTATTTTTATTTGTTTATTTATTTGTTTTGCTTTATTATTAGTTTTTGCTTTTATTTTATTAGTTTATTTATTTTTTGTTTTATGGCATAAAATACTAGCATAATGGCAGTAGAATTCATTGTTGTAGAATACTTTTTAAATTTTATTATATAAATTTTATTTTATTCTATAATTATATATATATATATATATATATATATATATATATATATATATGTGTGTGTGTGTGTGTGTGTGTGTGTGTGTGTGTGTGTGTGTGTGTAATTTTTTTTTATTTATTTTTGTTTTACATAATTTTTATTTTACATTTTTTTTTTATTTTATGCCATACATTATCATTATGAAATCACTATTAATTAATTATTGCTTCATTTTTATTTAACTGTTTTTACATTTTATTTTGCTTTTAATAAAAAGCGTTATACGTTTATATTATGATCTGTTTTAATCATTTTTATTTTATCCCATAAAACACTGGCATAACAACAGTAGAAATCATTGTAGTGGAATAATACTTTTTGCATTTATTTATTTATTTATTTACATTAATTTAATATATACATATTTTACAAAAAAAACAAAAAAACTTCTATGTATATTATTTTATGCGGTAAAATATCATTATTAAATCACTATTAATTAATTATTATTTTTTGTAATGTAACTTTTTTACATTTTATTTTGCTTTTAATAAAAATCATAATACATTTTATATTATGATCTATTTAATCTTTTTTATTTTATCCTATAAAATACTAACATAACAACAGAAATCATTGTAGTAGAATAATACTTTTTATGTATTGTACTTTTTATGTATTATTATTTTATTTTATTTTATTTTATTTTATGCAATAAAATATTAGTATTTATTATCATTATTATCACTATTAAACATCCATACAAAAAGTGCCATTGGTTTTATTTTGTGCCTTGGCTTGTAATTATTTTCTTTTTATTTATTAAATTATTTATTTTCCTTCATTGGTTTATTTTTTCCTTTTATTTTATTTTAGTTATTTTATGGGATAAAATAATGGCAGTAGGATGTATTGTTGTAGAATTATTTTTGTTTTATTTTATTATTCTTTATTTTATTTTATTTTATTTTATTTTATTTTCCATAAAGTATTATTATTAAATCACTGTTAAACAGTCATACAAAGTGTGCCATTGGTTTGACTTTGTGCTGCGACCTTCCCGAAGATAATTGGCTTGTGAATATTTTGACTAGTTTCAGTTTTTAAAGAGAAATGCAAATGTTTTATCATATTTAAATTTTAGGGCTGAAGGTTATTCGCTGTAATGAAAGCAGACACAAATGAAAGGACGCAAACAGTCGTTGAGGCGCTCTGAACGTCTCTGACGGACGCGAACGGTGACTCAGGGTTCGTGACATTTGCGGCGCTCGTCTTCAGAGACGCTTTAATGAAGCGTGTTAGACGTGCTGCTCGACACGTGTTCGGGAACGAGCCGTTGGATCGCATACGAATGTCAGAGAATCAGTCAGTCATCAATGGTTTCATGACTCAATCTCGCTGATTCATGGCCAATGAGTCAAGTGTGCAGGTGAATGTTAAGAGGCTTCAGACAGAAACAGATGATCCTAGCCTTCATCATCCATCCTTACCCTCATGTTTTGTTGTGTTTTTGTCTTTTTTATTTATTTTTGGATGTTTTTCTTGAACTTTAGCTACTATCTAACAGAAATCGATGTAATCACATCTGGGTCATTCCGAGTTCCCCAGCTCAAAATGGCAATTTTCACCTGCGATTCAGAGTCAATTTACAGGGTTTAAAAAGACTTCAAAAAGATGGCAGCATCATAATTTTCTTTTTACACGCACATTGGTAGCTCTATTAGTAAAATCTGTTGACTTTATCAGTCTTTGTTGCATTATGTGTCAATGGTGACCATTCAAAAATGGGCAAACAGCACTTTTCTCGTTTTTTCTCCAAAGTTTGCATGCCTGTAACTCAAGAAGTATTAAAGATATCTTAATGCCCTTTTAGATATTGGCTCTAAACAAACTTTCCATTTGACATCTTTATTTGTAAAGACCTATGAGACTCGGTTCCAGAGATATTGGAATTTCAAAATGGCCCCAGGTCTCATATTCTTGAAAACATCCACATTGGTTTTCGACTGTTTAGTGTACATTTTAGCGATTTACTCCTGGAGCCATATTGAAATTCCAATATCTCTGGAACTGAATCATATAAGGACTTAAAAATAAACATGCCAAATGGAAAGTTTGTTAAGAGCCAATATCTAAAAGGGCTTTAAGATATCTTTAATACTTCTTGAGTTACAGGCATGCAAACATTGGAGAAAAAACATGAAAAGTGCTGTTTCTCCATTTTTGAATGGTCACCATTGGCACATAATGCAACAAAGATTGATAAAGTCAACAGATTTTACTAATATATCTACCAATCTCTGTGTAAAAAGAACATTACGATGCTGGCATCTTTCTAAAGTCATTTTTACCCCCCTGTAAATTGACTCTGAGGTGAAAATTGCCATTTTGACCCCTCTCCACGAAATAGTGGATTACTCCATAAATATTCATCCATGACATTTAATATTTTGGCTTGTATCACTATATATCTTTCTTCTAAAAAAATATTAGTAAAATCAAAAATTTGAGCTGGGGGAGTTTTTGAAAAATTTTTATTTCACACAAAATGTCTCTGCCTGTCAATCATCCTGCACTTTCAGATTTGTTCAGAACTTCTTTTTTTTACGAATGTGAGTTTTGAAGAAAAGCTGAAATCTGAAATGATTTACAGCACCTTCAACATTAGGAACCATTGTAGGAGTCAGTTAGGTTTCCTCACTCGTCCTCCCTCTCTTTCTCTCTCTCTCTCTGTGTGTGTTTTAGAGTGTCTCTCTCTCTCTCTCTCTCTCTCTCTTTCTCTCGTTCTCCTGTGGCAGCATCATCCTATTTTCTCTCGCTATATTTTGGGAATGCAGAAGCAGAATTATTCCTCCTCATTTTTCTCTCTCTGTTAATTAGATTTAAACGCTCTCCCCGCTCATTTGCATATGAACACCCTCTTAATGAGAGCAGATAATGAAGCTCTGTAATCACAGGCCGCAGCGTGTCTCTCATCTGCAGAGGAAACGCTCGCATTCAGCACATTCATAACACACGCTCGTGTTTGTGTGTGTGATAGAGGCGTTTCTGTAGGTCACAGTCGGTTCAGAAGCTTTAAGAAGTGTCTTCTGCTCACCAAGGCTGCGTTTAACTGATCAAAAATACAGTAAAAAATCTGATATATTTTTACAAATTCAAACATGTGTCTTCAAAGTGAATATCTGTTCAGCTACAATTTATTTCTGTGATGCAAAGCTGAATTTTAAGCATCATCAGTCTTCAGCATCACTTGATCCTTCAGAAACCATTCTAATATAATGATTCACAGTCTGATCTTGTGATTGCAGTTTTGTGTTTCTGTAAGTGTCAGTCATATATAAACTAGGCTTTACATACAGCTGTGTGTGTGATAGAGGCGTTTCTGTAGGTCGAAGTCGGTTCAAATGCTGGCAAAGCTTTAAGAAGTGTCTTTTGCTCACCAAGACTGCATTTAATTGATCAAAAATACAGTCAAAATTCTGATATATTTTTACGAATTTAAACATCTGTCTTCTATTTGAATATCTGTTAAGATACAATTGATTTCTGTTATGCAAACCTGAATTTTGAACATCATTACTCCAGTCCTCAGCATCACTTGATCCTTCAGAAACCATTCTAATATAATGATTCACAGTTTGATCTTGTGATTGCAGCTGTGTTTCTGTAAGTGTCAGTCATAAATAAACTAGGGTTTAGATACAGCTGTGTGTGTGATACAGGTGTTTCTGTAGGTCACAGTCGGTTCACAAGCTTTAAGAAGTGTCTTCTGCTCACCAAGGCTGCGTTTAACTGATCAAAAATACAGTAAAAAATCTGATATATTTTTACAAATTCAAACATGTGTCTTCAAAGTGAATATCTGTTAAGCTACAATTTATTTCTGTGAAGCAAGCTGAATTTTCAGCATCATTACTCCTGTCCTCAGCGTCACTTGATCCTTCAGAAATCATTCTAATATTCTGATTCACAGTTTGATCTTGTGATTGCAGTTGTGTTTGTGTAAGTGTCAGTCATATATAAACTAGCCTCAGTCTGTTTCTCATGTCCTGGTTTGACCTTGTTAATGTTCAGTGGCAGTAATCAGGGGTTTACATACAGCTGTGTGTGTGTTTTTGGCCGTGGGCTGCTGGCGCGCCGCTGAGTGTAATTGAAGGCAGTTAGGGAATGATGTTAACAATAATCACGGCGATAAGACGCACGACTCCGCCGCATTTTGTTGGCAAAAAGCTGAGGAGTAATTGGGGTTCCCATGTGAGTTTCTGTAATGCTGGACTCAATCCGCTGCGGAAGTGTGAATGCATGGTCACGTTAGCATGAGCGTTTGTTAGCGTGAGCGTTTGAGCCACAGCATAGGTTAATCAGACGTCTGTGTCTAATTATGAGCATAATCACATTTACATAACAACAGTATTCATGAACCTCATTGCATTGCAAGACTGCATGTGCCATACTTGTAAACAAAAATGAATGCAACATTTTGTGTAGAATTTAATTTGAAACTATTTTTACTCGGAAATTGCTTGTGCATTTTCCAAATAATTACATAAAGCACAAGTAACACTGAATTAAACATGCATTTATTTCACAAAACCCAAAATAATATGTTCTTGTAAAATGTACACTAATCTATTTACAAAGATATTTATATTTAAAATTAATTTACACATTAATTTTATTTTTCATTCATTCTATTTTTTATTTTTATTATTTTTTTCTCTGTTTTAAATTTTAGATTGTCAGTTGTTGTACTGACAATTAATTTATTTTAATTTTCATGAATTAAATATTTTATCAGTTTATTTTTATTTACTCACCAAATCCATTCATTAATTTTATTTATTTATTTTTTTCTCTCTCTGTTTAAAATTTTAGATTGTCAGTTGTTGTACTGACAGTGAATTTATTTGTTTATTTATTCATTCATTTTTATGAATTTTTTATTTTATTTTATTTTATTGTTTGTCAGGTATTGTACTGACAATTCATCTATTTATTTTTTTTATTCATTTTTATTTTTATTCAATGCATTTTCATTCATTCATTCATTCATTCATCTTTATTTTATTAATTTGTCTCTCTCTATGCATTTTAAATTTTAGATTGCTTGTTGGTTATTGTATGGACAATTCATTTGTTTATAAATAATTAATCTTTCTCTGTTTTAAATTTTAAATGGTCAGTTATTATACTGACAATTCATTTATTTTAATTCTAATTTAATTCTAATTTTAATTTCATTAACAATTTATTCATATTTATTTATTTATTCATTCATTTTTATTTCATTCATTTGTCTCTCTCTATGCATTTTAAATTTTAGATTGCTTGTTGGTTATTCTACTGACAATATTATATTTATTTATTTATTCATTCATTCATTTTTCTGTAGTTGTGTTCAATTTTAGATTGTTTGTTAGTTGCTGTATCTAAAAGTCAGGAACAAGTGCTGCGAATGAGCTTTCAGATACTCAACGCTGTGCACTGATGATATTCTACTGTCCCTGTAAATAATAAATAAATAAATAAATGAATCTCTTTCCCTGCATTTATTGCAGACAAAGATCAGTGCATGGCATCTCAATGCATTCATGTATGTAACGCTCTCTCTCTGGTGTGTGTTTCCCTCAGGTCCTCTGCGTGTGGTGGTTCCCACCGAGTCGGTTTCGGCTCATCTGGGCGACACGGCTCTGCTGCGCTGTGAGGTGACGGGTGAGCCCATGCCCGTGGTGCGCTGGCAGAAGAACAGGGAGGACCTGCCCTTGACCTTTGACCCCGACAGCAGAGTGCTCATCCTGCCCTCCGGATCTCTGCAGGTCAGCCGCGTTCAGCCGCCCGACTCGGCAACGTACCGCTGCTTAGCGGAGAACCCCGGCAGCGCCCGCACCGGGACAGACGCCGACCTGCGAGTGATACCCGGTGAGTGACCCATCTTACCCACACCTACTCGTTTAGTCAAATAGATTTAAAATAACAGTATTAAAGGATTACTCCACTTACAAAATGAACATTTCCTGATTATTTGCTCCAAGATGTTCATGTCTGTCTTTCTTCGGTCGCAAATAAATTTAGTTTTCTGAGGAAAACATTCCAGGATTTTTCTCCATATAGTGGACTTCTATGGTGCTCAACGGATTGAAGATTAAAAATGCAGTTTAAATGCAGCTTCAAAGAACTCTAAACAATCCCAGCCGAGGAATAAGAGTCTTATCTAGCCAAACAATCTCCTTTTTCTAAAAAAAAAAATTAAAAAATTCTAGACAGAAACGATTTTCTAGACAAGTAAAAATTCTTTTCTTTCTTTTTTTTTTTTTTAGAAAAAAAAACAAGTCAAAATCAAGTGAGTTTTTTCTTAGAACAAGCAAAATAATCTGCCAATTTGGTAAGAAAAATAATCTTATTTCAAACAGAAAACCAGATTATTTTGCTTACCCCATTGGCAGATTATTTTGCTAGTTTCAAGCAAAAATGCACTTAATTTGGACTTTTTTTTTTTTTTCTGAAAGCAAGAAAATAATTTTTACTTAAATCCTTCTTGATTTAAACATTTTTAGATATTTCGGCTGGAAACAAGACAAAAAAAACTAAGTAAGAAAAACATTTTTTGCACGAGATGCGATGACGATGACGATGTAATTGTCATTTCATAATAATTTTTTTATTAGCCTATCCAGTTGAAGCCACTAGATGCATTATTTAAGCAACTTAATTATAATTGGTTTATAAGCTTTATTTTAAGACCTTTATTTCTCGGCTGGGATTGTTTTAGAGCCCTTTGAAGCTGCACTGAAACTGCATTTTTAACCTTCAATCCATTGAGCACCATTGAAGTCCACTATATGGAGAAAAATCCTGGAATGTATTCCTCAAAAAAAATAATTTCTTTATATGAAATAGTAATATTTTATACGAAATAATTAAAATTTACATATGAAATAATCATGTTAATGTGTATAATCTACAAATGTGTACTCAGAAATGAACTGGTGGTCTCTCTGACTCGTATCGTGTCCCAGAATGCATTGCGTTGCGTTCTTACTCTCTCATTATTCGTGTGTTGTGGTTTCTGTGTGCATTGTGTTGTTTTCCTGCAGCAGGTATTGGAGCTCAAATATCAGTCTGTCATTTTCTGTGAGCATTCTGAATGATTTCTGCGACTCTGACATTTCTGTTGATCGATGTACAGGAATCAATGACTCATTAGCTGTGTTTGAGTCCAGAAACCTCAGCGTCCTGCTAATGACTCAAGACCTTCACTCCCATTATCAACATCTCGTTTATACTCTAAACCAACACGCGTGTGAAACTCACAAATCGTGATTTAAAATCAGACAGAATGCCAAGAAAAGTGCATTTAAGTAACAGTTCAGCCAAAAAATGTGCTCATCTTCAGGTCATCCAAGATTAGGATGAGTTTGTTCATCAGATTTGTAGAAATGTGTCATTGCATCACTTGTGTCACCACATTAGTGAATGGGTGCCGTCAGAACGAGAGTTCAAGCAGCTGATAATAAGTAACAGTTCAGCCAAAAAATGTGCTCATCTTCAGGTCATCCAAGATTAGGATGAGTTTGTTCATCAGATTTGTAGAAATGCGTCATTGCATCACTTGTGTCATCACATTAGTGAATGGGTGCCGTCAGAATGAGAATTCAAGCACCTGATACTAAGTAACAGTTCAGCCAAAAAAATGAAAGTTAAAAATGTGCTCATCTTCAGGTCATCCAAGATGTTTGTCCATCAGATTTGTAGAAATGCATCATTGCATCACTTGTGTCATCACATTAGTGAATGGGTGCCGTCAGAACGAGAGTTCAAGCAGCTGATAATAAGTAACAGTTTAGCCAAAAAATGAAAGTTGGCTAAAAATGTGCTCATCTTCAGATCATCCAAGATTAGGATGAGTTTGTTTGTTCATCAGATTTGTAGAAATGCGTCATTTCATCACTTGTGTCATCACATTAGTGAATGGGTGCCGTCAGAACGAGAGTTCAAGCAGCTGATAATAAGTAACAGTTCAGCCAAAAAATTTAAGTTGGCTAAAAATGTGCTTATCTTCAGGTCATCCAAGATGTTTGTTCATCAAATTTGTAGAAATGCATCATTGCATCACTTGTGTCATCATATTAGTGAATGGGTGCCGTCAGAACGAGAGTTCAAGCAGCTGATAATAAGTAACAGTTTAGCCAAAAAATGAAAGTTGGGTGAAAATGTGCTCATCTTCAGATCATCCAAGATTAGGATGAGTTTGTTTGTTCATCAGATTTGTAGAAATGCGTCATTTCATCACTTGTGTCATCACATTAGTGAATGGGTGCCGTCAGAACGAGAGTTCAAGCAGCTGATAATAAGTAACAGTTCAGCCAAAAAATTTAAGTTGGCTAAAAATGTGCTTATCTTCAGGTCATCCAAGATGTTTGTTCATCAAATTTGTAGAAATGCATCATTGCATCACTCATGTCATCACATTAGTGAATGGGTGCCGTCAGAACGAGAGTTCAAGCAGCTGATAATAAGTAACAGTTCAGCCAAATAATGAAAGTTGGCTACAAATGTGCTCATCTTCAGGTCATCCAAGATGTAGATGAGTTTGTTTGTTCATCAGGTTTGTAGAAATGGCACCCATTCACTAATGTGATGACACAAGTGATGCAATGACGCATTTCTACAAACCTGATGAACAAACAAACTCATCTACATCTTGGATGTCCTGAAGATGAGCACATTTTTAGCCAACTTTCATTTTTTGGCAGAACTGTTACTTATCATCAGCTGCTTGAACTCTCATTCTGACGGCACCCATTCACTAATATGATGACACGACTGATGCAATGACACATTTCTACAAACCTGATGAAGAATGACATGTTTCTACAAATCTGTTCCCATGAAGAAACAAACAACTCTTCCTCTTACTCTCTGAAAGTAAACACAGGCTGTATTTGTGTTCGTATCTCAGTCAGCTGCTGTCATGAGGAACGGAAACCCTGCTGAGATACTTAGTTAGACTGCTGACATATTTATAGCCGCTAGATGAACAACAACACATCCGTTTAATGAGACATTTGAGTGAAACTCCATCTCAAGTTTTGCTTTCTATTTATTCAGTGAATGAATGATGGATCATAGTTTATATTGATACTCGAAAGTCTGGAAAACGAGCTCCTGAGATTTGTTTTTGAGCGTCCGCAGACGAACTCATCTCAGTCGCTGTCAGCTGTTCCTGCTGACCTTCTGCTCGGCTGTAATCGTATGCATGTAGATGGCGAGGAATCCCCTCTGGCTGGAACTGACTGGGTTGTTTTCTGACCGCCGAATGCTGGATCTTTGTCTCAGGGCTGTTAGGAAGCGTCTCTGGAGGGAGAGACTAGACGAGCAACAACTGCAACCGCTGCGTTAAACCGAGAATAAATCAGATGCGTGTGTGTAATCCAATGTTTGTGCGTTTCCCGAGCAGAACATGTGAACATGTCATTTATTTCTGTGACCAAAGCTGAATAGAAGTTTAATTTATACCTGATGAATAAAATTATTCATTTCCTTTAAAAACAACAACAACAAAAAAATTATAATAATAATTATTATAAGAAACATTACTGAACCCACATTAGGGTCACAATAGATCTTAACATTTCTGGTAAATTTCCAGAAGCCTTCCAGACATTTATAGTTTGTAGAATATTTTTTGAGATTTTTATTATTTCTTTTTTTTTTTTACATCTAAAAAATGTCATAGTCAATAGTTTACACTCCTATTTTCAGAATCTGCAAAATGTTAATTATTTTAGCAAATTAAGAGGGATCCTACAAAATGCATGCTATTGTTTATTTAGTACTGACCTGAATATGATATTTCACATAAAAGATGTTTTCATATTGGCTCACAATGCATGAGTTTTTCTTCTGCATCAAATTTTATTATATCTACACTGCTGTTGAACAGTTTTGGGTTCCATTTTTTTTTTTTTTTTTTTTTTTTAAAGTAAAGTGTCTTTTGCTCACTGCATTTATTTAATCAAAAACAGTGAAATATTGTTATAATTTAAAATAGCTGTTATGTGAATTTGTTATAACATAGTTTTTTTCCTGTGATCAAAACTGAATTTTGCAGCTTTACTGTCAATTTTGATCAGTTTTCATTTATACCTGATGAATAAAAAATAGTAATTACCTTAAAAAAAAAAAAAAAAAAAACATTAGGGTTGCAATGGAACTTAAAATTTCTGTTAAATGTCCAGAAACCTTTCAGATATTTTAGAAAGTTTTTAGAATATTTTAGAGATTTTTTTTTTTTTTTTCCTTTTAAAAATCACAAAAACTTATACAGTTGAGGTCAAAAGTTTACACCCCCCTTTCAGAATCTGCAAAATGTGAATTATTTTAGCAAATTAAAAGGGGTCATACAAAATGCATGCTATTGTTTATTTAGTACTGACCTGAATACGATATTTCACATAAAAGATGTTTTCCTATTGGCTCACAATGCATGAGTTTTTCTTCTGGAGCATCAAATTTTATTATTATTTATTATATCTACACTGCTGTTGAACAGTTTGGGGTCAGTAACAGTTTTGGGTTCCAGTTTTTTTTTTTTTTGTTTTTTTTAAAGTAAGAAAAGTGTCTTCTGCTCACTGCATTTATTTGATCAAAAACAGTGAAATATTGTTATAATTTAAAATAGCTGTTATGTGAATTTGTTATAAAATGGAATTTTTCCTGTGATCAAAACTGACTTTTTCAAGTTTCACTGTCATTTTTGATCAGTTAAAGTTATACCTGATGAATAAAAAATAGCAATTACCTTAAAAAAAAAAAAAAACATTAGGGTTGCAATGGAGCTTCAAATTTCTGTTAGATTTCCAGAAACCGTTCAGATATTTTAGAAAGCTTTTTAGAATATTTTAGAGATTTATTAATTAATTAATTAATTTATTTATTTATTATTTTTTTAATTTAAAAAATTCAAAATTGATTATTATTATTATTATTATTATTATTATTTGTTTATTTATTTATCTATCTGTTTATTTATTTTTAATTAAAAAAATTCTAAATTGAGATCAAAGTTTACACCCCTATTTTCAGAATCTGCAAAATGTGAATTATTTTAGCAAAATAAAAGTGATCATACAAACTGCATTTTATTGTTTATTTATTAACAGTGAAATATTATTATAAAAACTGAATTTTCCAGCTTCACTGTCAGTTTTGATCAGTTAAATTTATACCTGATGAATAAAAAATAGTAATTACCTTTAAAAAGCAACAACAACAACAAAAAAAACATTAGGGTTGCAATGAAAAACCTTTCAGATATTTTAGAAAGTGACACAAACTGCATGCTATTGTTTATTTAGTAACAGTGAAATATTATTATAATTTAAAATGGCGATGTTACTATGCTGGATCTTTGGCTCAGGGCTGTTAGGAAGCGTCTCTAGAGGGAGAGACGGGCTGAAAGAGAGCATTCTGAGAGCAAACACCGCTGCAGGCTTCAGGACGTGAACAGTGTACCGCTTGAGCTGAGCGTTCGGAGGTCACAGACATGCAGCGACTAGACGAGCAACAACCGCAACCGCTGCGTTAAACCGAATAAATCAGATGCGTGTGTGTAACCTAATGTTTGTGTGTTTCCCGAGCAGAGCCTGGAGTAGTGCGATCGCTGACGTTCCTCCAGAGACCTCAGAAGGTCACAGCTCTACAGGGCAGAGATGCGGTTCTAGAGTGTTCCGCCTCCGGATATCCCAACCCTTCCTTCTACTGGATGAGAGGAAGCGAACTGATCCAGAGCAGGTGAGGAGGAACACATCACTGCACTGCAAAATATTATAAACATATGCAAATATCTAAACACTCTTGAGTCAAGTAAATGCATCTTGAATCAAGACAAGCAAAATCATTTAACATTTAAGTCTCATTTTGTAAAAAAAAAATAAATAAAAAATTATATACATATACAATATATACAATTATAACATATACAGTTGAGGTCAAAAGTTTACACCCTCCTTGCAACATGTGAATTATTTTAGCAAAATAAAAGTGATAATGCAAACTGCATGTTATTGTTTATTTAGTAGCAGTGAAGTATTAGTATAATTTAAAATATAAATTTTACTATGTGAATATGTTGGAAATTTTCATTTATTTCTGTGATCAAAGCTGCATTTTCTAGCAGTTTAATTTATACCTGATGAATAAAATTATTCATTTCCTTTAAAAAAAAAATTAAAATTATTATAATATTACTGACCCCACATTAGGGTTGCAATAGATCTTAACATTTCTGCTAAATTTCCAGAAACTTTCCAGATAATTTGTTTGTTTTTAATATGTATACAGTTGAGGTCAAAAGTTTACACCCCCTTTCAGAATCTGCAAAAAGTGAAAAATCATCAAATGCATCACAAATATGTTATATCTCATATCTGTATATTACATTGCCACATGGGCCAAATGTTTGAATGCTGCTGTAGTGTATTTGAGTGACTTGAGCTGGTCTGTATGTTAATAATCAGATGAGAGAGCGGTTTTCTTCATCTCTGCAGTGTCGGCTTGATCTCTGTCGAGTCTGATTTCGTTTCTGTTCTGATTCTCCGTCAGATCAAAGAAATACTCTCTCCTGAGCGGCAGCAACCTGCTGATCAGCAGCGTCACAGACGACGATTCGGGAACGTACACCTGCGTCGCTCACAACAAACAGCAGAACATCTCAGCGTCCTGCGAGCTCTCTGTGCTCGGTGAGTTTAGAGCCTTTTCATCAGAAAACTCTCAGTGCTATAATACCATGTCCATTCACTCACCTCTATGACTCTTTACTCTGAACATCTTGCGAATCTCATCCACGCTTCAACTTTAGATGCTCAGGTTTTGTGTGATTTTGATGCAACTAAAAGAGATCTGATGCAATCTCCTGTTCTAAGTTGTTTTTGTAATGTTTCCAGCTCACCAAAGCTGCACTAATTTGAGCAGAAATGGAGTAAAATGTTAAAATATTAATACAATTAAAAACTTTTGGAAGGAGGCACATTGCCTCCTAAACATAAAGTCATCCGCATTTGGCCTCATGTGATTGAAGCCGCATCTTTCGTATTTACTGAAAGGAAAGAATTGCTTTTATGTGATTTTTGTAAGTCTTGTAAGAGTTATTAGTGTTAACTAAAACTAAAAAACATCAAACCAAATGCTTTTGCTTTAGTTAACTCGATAAAAATCGTGTATATTTGTAGCAATAGCCAAAAATGCATTGTATTGGGTCAAAATTATTGATTTTTCTTTAATGCCAAAAATCATTAGGATATTAAATAAAGTTCATGTTCTATGAAGCAAGTTTGTAAGTTTCCTACCATAAATATATCAAAACTTAATATGCATTGCTAAGAGTTTCATTTGGACAATTTTAAAGATGATTTGCTCAATATTTAGATTCTAGATTTTCAAATAGTTGTATCTGTGCAATGCATCAATGGAAAGCTTATTTATTCACGAAATAGGGAATAAAAACAACAAACTATTGATATAATATAATATTGATATTATAATGACTCTTTACTCTGAACCTCTTTTAAATCTCATCCACGCTTCAACTTTAGATGCTCAGGTTTTTAACAAGTGTGTGATTTTGATGCAACTAAAAGAGATCTGATGCAATCTCCTGTTCTAAGTTATTTTTTTTAATGTTTTCAGTTCACCAAAGCTGCATTCATTTGAGCAGAAATACAGTAAAAATGTCAAATATTACTATAATTGAGTTGGCTTGAAACCACTTAAACTTGAAAACCCCACTTAAACTTACACTTATTCTTCTTCTTCTGAGACTAAATTTTCTGAGCGCTTCTCCTCCTAGGGCTTTAACTCGACAAACTCCAAACTCAGGCCAGATCTTCAGACTGATCTGATCGAGTGTGCTATATCCTTTCTAACTGATTGGATTTTCCTAAAAAAAACAAATAAAACTGTGAAAAATCCCATAGACTTCCATTGAGGGAATGTTCAAATGAGCCAAGACTATTCAAACTCACACTGACAAAACTCCCACAATCCCTTCAGACTCAATCAAGCTGCCCTTTTATTATTTCTAATCCATTCAAACTTATTCAAACCAACTTGATAGTCATGCTAACAATATGCTAGTAACATGCTAATCATGCTAACAACATGCTAGTAACATGCTAATTGTGCTAACAACATGCTAATCATTCTAACATGCTAGTAACTTGCTAATCATGCTAAAAACATGCTAGCAACTGGCTAATCATGCTATAGCTTGCTAATTATACTAGTCACATGCTAGTAACATGCTAATCATGCTAACAACATGCTAATTGTGCTAACAACATGTTAATCATTCTAACATGCTAGCAACTTGCTAATTGTGCTAAAAACATGCTAGCAACTGGCTAATTATGCTCTAGCCATGCTAGTAGCTTGCTAATTATACTAGTCACATGCTAGTGACATGCTAATCATGCTAACAACATGCTAGTAACATGCTAATTGTGCTAACAACATGCTAATCATTCTAACATGCTAGTAACTTGCTAATCATGCTAAAAACATGCTAGCAACTGGCTAATCATGCTATAGCTTGCTAATTATACTAGTCACATGCTAGTAACATGCTAATCATGCTAACAACATGCTAATTGTGCTAACAACATGTTAATCATTCTAACATGCTAGCAACTTGCTAATTGTGCTAAAAACATGCTAGCAACTGGCTAATTATGCTCTAGCCATGCTAGTAGCTTGCTAATTATACTAGTCACATGCTAGTGACATGCTAATCATGCTAACAACATGCTAGTAACATGCTAATTGTGCTAACAACATGCTAATCATTCTAACATGCTAGTAACTTGCTAATCATGCTAAAAACATGCTAGCAACTGGCTAATCATGCTATAGCCATGCTAGTAGCTTGCTAATTATACTAGTCACATGCTAGTAACATGCAAATCATGTTAACAACATGCTAGTAACATGCTAATTGTGCTAACAACATGCTAATCGTTCTAACATGCTAGCAACCTGCTAATCGTGCTAAAAACATGGTAGCAACTGTCTAATCATGCTATAGCCATGCTAGTAGCTTGCTAATTATACTAGTCACATGCTAGTAACATGCTAATCATGTTAACAACATGCTAGTAACATGTTAATCATGCTAACAACATGCTAGTAACATGCTAATCATGCTAACAACATGCTAGTAACATGCTAATCATGCTAGTGTCTTGCTAGTAACTTGTTAATCATACTAGTAACGTGCTAATCATGCTAACACATGCTAGCAACTTGATAGTCATTCTAATAACATACTAGTAACTTGATAATCATGTTAGAAACTTGCAACTTGCTTACATGCTAGCAAACCTGCTAGTAACATGCTAATCATGCTAGCCATGCTAGCAACATGCTAGTTACTTGCTAATCATCCTAGTAACATGATAGTAACATGTTAATCATGCTAGAGTCATGCTAGTAACTTGCTAGTCATACTAGTATCATGTTAGTGACATGCTAATCATACTAGTAACATGTTAATCATGCTACAGTCATGCTAGAAATATACTAATTATGTTAACAACATGCTAGTAACATGCTAATCATACTAGAGTCATGCTACTAACTTGTTAATCATGCTAGCAGCTATGCTAATCATGTTAGAAACATGCTAGCAACTTGCTAACCATGCTAGAGTCATGATAGCAACATGCTAATCATGCTAGAGTCATGATAGCAACATGCTAGTTATTTACTAATCATCCTAGTAACATGCTAGTCATGCTAGCAATATGCTAGTTACTTGCTAATATCCTAGTAACATGCTAGTAACATACTAATCATACTAAAAACATGCTAATAACTTGTTAATAATGCTAACAACATGCTTTATCTATCTATCTATCTATCTATCTATCTATCTATCTATCTATCTATCTGTGATCTGACTATCTGTCTATCTACAAGTATATCTATCTATCATTCTGTCTATCTGACTGTATTGTCTTCAAAACATTCATGCTTTAAGCTTTGAAGCTACTTTAAACTTCAAACTATTTCAGACTGAAAACTATCAAACTTTAACATTTTAAACTTTTAGAACTTTTTAAAACTTAAAACTTTTTAACTTTCTGGTCAGGCTTTCTCAAGCCAACTTAAAGCTTGTTTTGACAAACTTATCTAGTTTAAAATGCTGTTCTTATATGAATATCTGTTAAAATGTAATATATTTATGTGATGCAAAAGCTGAATTTTCAGCATCATCACTCCAGTCCTCAGTGTCACATGATCTTCAGAAAACATTCTAATATTCTGATTTGCTGCTCAAGGAACATTTCTGATTATTATCAATGTTAAAAACTGTTAAACTGTCATGCATTTTATTCAAGATTCACAGATGAACAGAAAGTTTAAGAACAGCATTTATTTGAAATAGAAATTGTTTGTCACATCATAAATGTCTTTACTGTCACCTTTGATCAATTTGATGCATTCCTAAAGAATAAAATTATTATTTTTTATTTTATTTTTTTATTTATTTTTTTCTTCCAGTGTATACAGACAGTTCTGTAGTGTTAATAATAATCAGAAATGTTTCTTGAGCAGCAAATCAGCATATTAGAATGGTTTCTGAAGAATCATGTGACGCTGAAGACTGTAATGATGCTGAAAATTCAGATTTGTTCACAGAAATATACACAGATTCACACAGAAAACAGCTGTTTTTTAATTAAAAAAATAATTCAATAAATGCAGCCTTGGTGAGCAGAGGAGATTATTATTCATTAGTCAATATTCCAAGCTTGTTTATTCAGTATTTGAGCTCATGATCTCATATTATTTTTAATGCATCAAGTCAAATGTGAAGCGTTTAGCGTCTGAAGTTTCCAGTGGAACCTTTGATGAAGTGGGTTCAGATCTTAGCGATTATCACATAAATGCCTTGACTGTGGCATAAGGGTTGGTGGCATGAGACTCGTTAAAGGACTCGTCTATCTCAGTGGCCTTCATAAATATACAGCACTTTTGTTGTGCGGTGTTTCTCTCGTGAAGAGCTCCTTCAGAGAGGCTTTTTAAAGTTAAGCATTTCGCACGAATGCCCTCCAGATTCTGCCATGTTTTCAGACGACCGTCGCATCGCTTCCATCTTCAGCATCCAGATGTCTATTACGGTTCTGCCTCACATTCTCATTCATTCTGTTTTATTGGCAAAGGTGTGGATGCAATTAAAGTCGTGATTCTGATTTTTGGTAGAAGGCACAACATAAAGTCATCAGCATTAGGCCTCATGCGATTGAAGCCGCATCTTTTGTATTTACTGAAAGGAAAATAATTATATTTTGAATAAATGCTCTTCTTTTTAACCTGTTATTCAGCAGGAATTATGAAACAAGAATCACAGGTTATATATATATATTAAGCGGCACAACAGTTTCTAATGATTTTAAAGAATCATGTGACACTGAAAACTGAAGTAATGGCTGATAAAAATTCAGCATTGCATTACATAAATAAATTATGTTTTAAAGTATATTAATATAAAACACCATTATTTTAAACTGTAATAATACTTGACAATGTTATTTTTTTCCTCTGAATTTTTGATCATGTAAATGCAGCCTTGATGAGCATATAAGAATTATTTTTTCTTTAAAAAAAAAAACAAAAAAACTTTTGATCCCCAACTTTTGAGCAGCAGAGCATAAATGTGTATATAATTCAATTAAAATATTTAATTATATATATATATATATATATTTTTAAATAAATATAAAGTATTTTAATATTCAGCAATGTTTACAAAAAGTTAAATAAAAAGAAATTAAATAAATTAATAATATAAACAAATAATTTTGTTTGATTGTTTTTTGTTTTTTTTTGCAGTTTTGCAGTTATTTACTGAAAGGAAATAATTGCTTTTATGTGATGTCATGTTAGTAAAAACATCAAACTAAAACCATCTTTTTTACTTGTTTGATACTTTTACTTTAGTTACTTTACTTTAGTTAACAAAAATACATTGTATGTTTATCTCAGCCAAATATTGTCCTATTCTAACAAACCATGTATAAATGGAAAGCTTATTTATTCGTGAAATAGGGAATAAAAACAACAAACTACTGATAAAATTTTGATGATGGTAAATGTACAAAATATAGCTAATGATTTAATTTTATTTAAAAAGTACATCAATGGGCATTTTTTAAAGTTTCTGGCAAAAGAGAATATATTTATATGTTTTAAATAACGTTGTTTTGTATTAATATATTTAAATTAGTGTGAATAATTAATTGTAATGTAATAATGTTATGTTTTAACAATGATCTTCTCTTGATAAGAGGTTTTAAATTACATTTGCATTTGGGTCAAAGACGAGTAAGGGTTTAAGCAAAAAAAAAAAAAACAATAAGTGAAATACTGCTTTAAGTTGTTGTTGTTTTTCCAAAAATAAATAAATAAATAAATAAATAAAATAATTTATATTATTTTTTTTAATTATTATTATTATTTATTTTATTTTATTATTTATTTATTTAATTATATATATATATATATAGAGAGAGAGAGAGAGAGAGAGAGAGAGAGAGTTTAATTTATTAGCTTTTTTTCTGAGAAAAAAATAAATAAAAAACACACACACACACACACACATATATATATATATATATATATATATATATATATATATATATCATATTATTTTCACATTTTTCCCATAATTTACAGAAGACACCCACTAAAATGTAATTCAGTGTAACAATCTTGTCAGGCATATTTATTACAACAAAAATCAATTTATGACATATTAAAAGATGAATTACTTTCACCTCAAAAACTAATTAGTTGTAATTCTACATTTTTTAAATTTGCCCATTTGTCAATAAGAATGTTTATTCATTTAAAATGTAAGATGCTCCCTTATTATTTTATATATTTTAATATGTACAAGTCAGTGTTTTTTAATTGGTACATTAATATTGTGTTACACTGTACTGGGTAACATTATTTCCACCAAATTTTGACATTTTATTCTCCAAAAACCTTAAAAGTCGACACTTATAATGTGCTTTCTCTGGGCATAAAATCACTTTTGTACATTTCTTTTGACGTGAACATCTTTATTCATTTAAATCCAAAGCAAATCATAAATGAGGAAAATGAGGAATTCATCATAAAGAGGCAAATGAACACGTTCGCAATGCAAAGTTTCAGACAATCGTTCAGAGTAGTAGAAGCATAAATGCATAAGAAATCAATGAATTCATTAATCCTGCAGCGACTCTGAGTTGATCAATACAGTGACAGTAATTGATCCGGATGAGCCGAAGAGCAGCTGCAAACATCTGCTGATGTGATGGTCTGTTTAGTCTGTTTAGTCTGTGTTAATATTCATGTGTTGTTCTGACGGAGAGTTTGAGTTTGTGTGGGATTAAAGAGATTTGGAAACTTCTGGAGAACCTTCGCCGCTTTTGTTTGTTGATCTCATTCTCATTTCCGTGAGTTTCATCTTCCTTTGTGGGATCCTCTCTGTTTGATCATTAGCTCTTTGAAAATGAGCTTTTTGTTCTTGTTTTTATTTTGCCATCCGTGTAAATCCTCCCTGTTTATATTCAGCGCTTATTACGTAAGATTTTCACAGATTTGTCTGCTTTTGTTCAAGATGGCTCACATTCTGCATTCTGATTGGACGCTAAACGTGCCTCTGATACATTATTCACAGGGTTCCCACGGATCATGGAATTTCTGGAATATCATGGAATTTTAAAAGGTCTATTCCAGACATTAAAAGTCAGGGAATTTTATGTTTTTTTGGTTCAAGTCGTGGAATATCAGGGATTTTTGTTTATTGCTTTAAATTTTAAGTTTCTGTTTATCAAAATGTAATTTTTCTATACTTTTTTTTGCGTTGTTTCACATTATGCCTATTTTTATGGTTGGGCTATTTTTTAGTGCCATTTTATTTCCTTCCCACATGTCATCTGGCGATCGCTCAAGTCAAATCAAACCAGACTGTACCTGATAACTAAGGCAAACATGCAGGAAAATGTAAATTTCAAGAGCTTTGGCTAAAAAAAAAGACCACTTCGAAGTCTGGGTGTTAAAAGTAGACAATAGAAAAGCAAAAACTAAATGGGAAGAAATGCAAAGAATGAGTGATGAACTTGATGACAAACAGAAAATCCTTGTGTTTAAGCTCCTGAAATCATAAAAAAAACATTTCTGTAGAAATAGTACATAAAAATGTTAAATTGTATTTGACGGTTAAAGGCAGAAAAAAAAGAGTGTATTTTGTATGGAAACCTATTTCTGCCACTGAATAAAAAAAAAAGAAAAAAAAAGTTATCTTTTGTCTCACAATTGCGTGATACAAATATAGACTTGCAATTGTGAGTTATTAAGAAATAATCTGAGAAATAAAGTCAGAATTATGAGATACAAACTCGCAATTCTCCGAACATATCAGTATTTTTTTTCTTTATAACTTGCAATTGCGAGTTTATATCTCACAATTCTGAGAAAAAAGTCAGAATTGCGAGACACAAACTCGCAATCGCAAAAAAAAAGAGTCCGAATTGCGAGACACAAACTCACAATTGTTAGAAAAAAATATAGGTCATGGAAATTCAGCTTTTTAGTCAGTGAAAGTCAGGGAAAAGTCAGGGAATTTGACATTTGGCTGACGTATTTAATATATTTTATAAATAGACAAGCAATTTTAGTAGAAACTCTAGTAAATTACATGTTATTTTCTTTAGTTTTTTTTTTTTTTTCAGAATCATGGTAGAAGAATAGCGAAATCTATTTTAAAAATAAAATTGTTATTCTCCATTTATCCAGAATCGCGCAGCTCTAGTTGGTCATGTATCCACAAGTAATGGAGACAAATAAATGACTTGAGATAAAACATCAAAGATCTGTGAGGTATAGCATCCAGAACATATATATTTATTTTGTGCTAAGTATTCTATAAATACATTTACATATTTAAATGTTATTAATAATAAATAATAAATAATAATAATAAATAAATCCTAATCTAATCATGACAAACTATATATCGTTGGAAAGGTCTAAGACTCCTAAATTGATATTTACCACTGTTTTGTGTTACAAATTATGTAGGAAAAGTAATAGAATAATTTATGACAAGAGTGCACCTCAAAAAATGTACTTCATAACAGTTCAGACCTTTTTCACAAAAAGACTTTCTTTGTTGCCTTTTTTTCTATCACGCTTTAGAAATCATAAGAAAATATAGGTCACTTGAAGACTTAAAATTTCAAAATTCATCCTTTGGAAACCATTTTAAAATCAGACATTGCATTATCATGGAAATTGTACATGAAAATCATATTACAAAATGTTTTTGTTCATGAATTATAAACAATTAAATTTGGATAGTGCATTTTCCTGTCTATGTTCACAATAGGGAGTGACAGTTAAAGGGTTAAATATCTTGCATTTAAGGGACGATACAGATACCATACAATTAAAACACATATTAGGCATAATATTAAGAAATGTGCATTGTGCAATAACAAATGATTTCAAATGAAGCTAAATTATAATTTTATATCAGTAAGTGATATGTCACAAAATATGTTAATGGATTTTAATTTTACGTAGTATGAAAAAAAAAAAAAAAAAAAAAAATTAAAATAAAAAAAAAAAAAAATTATATATATATATATATATATATATATATATATAAAATAAATTATGGCAGACTTTTTTTATTATTTAGATTTTTTATTATTTATCTCTCCCAACCCTAGCAACGCTCCTGTCAGGTTTCAGTGTTTGTGTTCAGTTTCTTGTTATGGATATGAACTAACTGGCTAGTTTTGATGTGAAATCTGAATATAAGTTGCTGTGTACTAGTTACCAGTGCTTTAAACCACTAACTAGACCAGATAACTGTGCTGTCCATCATCATCACGTCTCTCTCTCTCTTATACGGTGAATTTGTTCTCTGCTGTTCATGTTGTACAGCCACTTTCTGCACTTTAATCCAATTACAGAAGGACTGCAGGATATTTGACATCCAGCGGCGGCTGTATTATTATTATTATTCCAGCCTGTAAATCAAATATCGCTGCTGTGCAGGAGTCTGCGGTTGTTCAGGGCTCTGGAGACTCTTTCAGGAGAAATAAAGTCAGAGGAATGTGGAGCTCAGACAATCTGAGATATTTCTATTTAGCTATGTTTTTTTATTTATATATCTGTTTTAGGTTCAATCATTTTTGTATTTTGGCTGAAACTTGTTTTCTGTTTTAATTAAAAAAAAATTACAAAGTTTTTCACCTAATATTTATTTTATTTCAGCTTTTTTTTTTTATTAACAAACAATTTTTATTAAGTTTAGTTTTAGACGGTAACTCGTTCTGTCAAAGAGGAGATGATGAACTCCAAACACAACTTAAGAATGAAGAACAAAATGAAACCGTTAAATTATACAGTTTTATCATTTTTATGTAATCTTTTGAATACATATTCAATTAAATCCTTTTTCAATGGCCACTTAAGGTGGGATAAAAGCATCTGCTAAATGCATAAATGTAAATGTAAAATGTAAATTCATAGTGTTAAGTAAGCTCTCATACATTTTAGTATTCAGTCATTCCCTTCATCATGTTATATTTATATATATTTATATCCGTTTGGGATCAGTACGATTTTTAATGGTTCTTAAAGATGTCTCTTACGCTCATCAAGGCTGCATCTATTTGATTTAAAAATACAGAAAAAACTGTAATATTGTGAAATTTTATTTTAATTTAAAATAACTGTTTTCTATGTGAATATATTTTAAAATATAATTTATTCCTGTGATGCAAATCTGAATTTTCAGCATCATTAATCCTTCAGAATCATTCTAATATTCTGATTTATCATCAGTGTTGGAAACAGTTCTGCTTAGTATTTTTTTTTAAACCTGTTTGTTCCAGGAGTCTTTAACACATAAAAAGTTGAAAAGAACAGTGTTTATTTAAAATATCAATCGTTTAACAATATATAAACTACCATTTAAACCTTGGGGTCAGTACATTTTTATTCTTTCTTTTATAGAAAGAAATTAATACTTTTATTCCACAAGGATGTGTTAATTTGATTAAAAGTGATAGCAAAGACTTGCATTGTTAGAAAATATTTATGTTTTGAATAAATGCTGTTCTTTTTAATCTTTTATTCAGCAGGAATCCTAAAAAAAAAATATATAAAATATTAAGCATCACAACTGTTTCCACAATAATAATAACAATAATAAATCAGTATATTAGAATGATTTTTGAAGAATAATAAGACACTGAAAACTGAAGTAATGACTGATATAAATTCAGCTTTGCATCACAGGAATAAATTATATTTTAAAATATATTAATATATAACACCATTATTTCAAACTGTAATAATATTTGACAATATTATTTTTTTTTTCTGTATTTTTGATCAAGTAAATGCAGCCTCGATGATCATATAAGAATTCTTTAAAAACATAAAAAATCTTACTGATCCCAAACTTTTGAGCGTCAGTGTATATGTGTAAATATATATAATTTAATATAAATATTTAATTTTATATTTTTTCTAAATAAATATAAACTATTTTAATATTCAGCAATGTTTACAAAAAGTTAAATAAAAAGAATAGTAGCAGTTTTTTTAAAAGCTAAAAAATTAATAATATAAATTTTTGCAGTTTTGCAGTTTTGCAACCTTATGTGAATGTTAAAGATGATCTGTTTATATATTTAAATTGCATTTCATTAAAGTATTTCATTTAATTTATTTTTAATTCATTAAAGTATTTTTTTTATTTTATATTTTATAAATGCAATATAAAGTATTTTAATAGTGAAATATTTTTTTTTCCTTTTAAAAAAATAACATTTCTAATATATAAAAAGTTATAAATAATGAATAATATATGAAAGTGAAAAAGAAAAAAGTGAAAGTAATTAATACTTGTATTAATGTATTATGTGTTTATTTAAAACACTAATAATGAATAATTAAAAAAAATGTGATGTCACTTTGTAACCTTTCTCATTTTTTTTTTTTTACAAAAAGTTAAATAAAAATAAATGTAGCATTTAAATAAAGCTAACAATTAATAATATAAACAAATAATTTTGTGTTTTTTTTATGCAGTTTTGCAACCTTATTTTGAAGTTTTGCAACCTTATGTGAATGTTAAAAATAATTATATTTATGTATTTATATTGCATTAAAGTATTTCATTTTTTTTTAAATACAGTATTAAGTATTTTAATAGTCAGTGATTTTTTTTTCCCATTAAAAAATAACATTTCTAATATATACAAGTTAATAATTAATAATATGTGTTCATTTAAAACACGAATAAAGAATAATTAAAAAAAAAAACATGCTGTGATGTCACTTTGCAACCTTTCATTTTTTTTTTTTTACAAAAACTTAAATAAAAATAAATGTAGCATTAAAAAAAAAAAGCTAACAATTAATAATATAAACAAATAATTTTGTGATTTTTATTTTTTATGCAGGTTTGCAACCTTATTTTGACCTTAACCTTAACCTTAAAAAATAAGTAGTTTGTCTTTGTGCTTGTGTTTTCTCTCTGATGTGTGTTTTTGTGGCATCCAGCTGAAGGTGAGACTCCAGAGGATCCTGCAGAAGCAGGTTGTGATGTTCTAGTGAGGTTCTCAGAGGCTTTCTAAAGCTGCTCAGATCTCATATTGTGTGAAAAAGAAGGATTTACGCGTGCAATATTCATGAGCTCCGTCGCACACCGCCAACCTCCATCCCGTCACAGATCCGACGCACAAACGCCATCCAGACGCCTCTCCTCTCCCTGCTCTGGATGGACACTAGTTAGTGCCCTCGAACGGAGAGAGCGTTCAGTGCGTGTGAGGGATGAGCTGGAACAGATGGCGTGTAGGAAACGGCAATTATTTCACACGACTCCTGCGAATCCTTTAATTAAACCTCAGTTTTGTGGTCAGAAACTTTGCAGCACTTTTAATTGGTTCCTCGACGTTAAAACATCTTCAGCTTAAATATTCCGTGCATGTTTTGGTATTTTAGAGTTTCTCCAGACGTCTGTTCTCCTGAGATGAGACGCAGAATAAGAATATCATCGCTTATTGAGTGTAATGGTGCGTTAAAGTTGAAATAATCACACGTTTCTTTCAGAGTTGGGGGTAATGCATTACAAGCAACGCAAGTTACTTAATAATATTACTTTAGTAAACTAACTAGTAAAGTAACACATTACTTTTTCATTTCCAAGAAAATATCTGAGTTACTTTTTGCTTCCTTTATGTATTTAATCCCATTTTATTAACCAATGACTTTGCTGCTGACCTTTGATCCAATTCATCCGTACACTGCAAAATTATGGTTCGTTCTTAGATTTTGTGTCTTGTTTCCAGACAAAATATCAAAAAAAGTCTTAAATCAAGAAGGATTTTCTAGACAAGTAAAAAAATATATATATATTTTCAGAAAAAAATAGTCAAAATTAAGTGAGTTCTTGCTTAGAACAAGCAAAATAATCTGCCAATGGGATAAGCAAAAAAAATATATATATTATTTCAAACAGAAAGCAATATTATTTAGCTTACCCCATTGGGAGATTATTCCTTGTTTCAAGCAAAAACACACTTAATTTTGACTTGTTTCCAGAAAAAACACGACAATTTTTACTTGTCTAGAAAATCCTTCTTGATTTAAGAATTTTTACTTTTTTGGCTGGAAACAAGACAAAAAATCAAAGTAAGAAAAGCATTTTTTGCAGTGTACTGTTAAGCAAAACTTACTTTAGATGAACTAACATTTGTGCTTTTTTTTCATTGCTGAAGAGTGTTGAACTTTCTTTTCCTACAGTTCTACATGAATTTAATTTTCCTTTAGCCTTAGCCTTATTCACTTCATTTCATTTTGGTGTGAAAAGCCTTTTACTTTTGCTATAAATCTAACTGTTTTATATTAAAAACAAACAAGCAAGCCCTGCCCAGATTTAAAAAGTAACGGAAAAGTAACGTAACACATTACTTTCCATAAAAAGTAACTAAGTAACGTAATTAGTTTTGTTTTTAGGGAGTAAAGCAATATTGTAACGCATCACTTTCCATAAAAAGTAACTAAGTAACGTAATTAGTTGCTTTTTTAGGGAGTAACGCAATATTGTAACGCATCATTTTCCTTAAAAAGTAACTAAGTAACGTAATTAGTTGCTTTTTTAGGGAGTAACGCAATATTGTAACGCATTATTTTCCATAAAAAGTAACTAAGTAACGTAATTAGTTGCTTTTTTAGGGAGTAACGCAATATTGTAACGCATCACTTTCCATAAAAAGTAACTAAGTAACATAATTAGTTACTTTTTTAGCGAGTAACGCATTACTTTTAAAAGTAACTTTCCCCAACACTGGTTTCTTTAGATGTCACCCCTTTGCATCTGTTCTTCTCATCTGGATGAACGTTACGCAATCAGACGCGCCGAGTGCACAAACACAACTCACTTTTATTGGAAAATGTTTAAATCTGGTTTCCGATTAAAATGCATGAGTGCTGCCTGCCGGAGATCATTTTTTAATCATGAGTTTGACGCTGCTTTTGCACAGATATAGGTTTGCATGGATATAAAGCTGAGAGAGGAAGAGGAGATGGAAAACGAGGATTTCTGATTGCATAGCTTTCCATTTAGCCAGCATTTATTGTTTTCTGCATCTGTGATCCTGTGGAACAAACCTTAAACTTTCAGCCAGGAAAAAGTGTGAATCCTAAATCTGTTGCCTCTTAAAGGTGCAGTTTATCATTTATGACAATGACTTTCTTTTACTTGAAAGTCACTATTTTGAGAAATGTCTGAGTGTTTTGTGTGCATATAATGAAAGTCACTGGGGTACTGCGTTGTTTGGCTTGAAACTTTCTTCAAAACATCTGAAGAAAGTAAGGCATTCAGGTTTTAATAGCATGAGGGAGTAAATGATAGCAGAATGGAGATTTATGGATGAACTATCACTTTAAATCACAAAAGGAGGCATTTTAGATCACACTAACAGTTATAAAAGTCACTAAAGACCCTCAAATATACTGGAGAAATGCCTGTTTCAGCTAAACCAGTCAATTAAAGGATAATGCACCCAAAATTGATCATTCTGTCTTCATTTGCTCACCCTTATGTCATTTAAAAGATGTTTTGTGCATATAATGAAAGTCAATGGGGTCCAAAATCTGATTTCCTGGCGTTTTTCAAAATATCTTCTCTTCTGATCCACAGAAGAAATTCATATAGGTTTTAATAGCATGAGGGAAGTAAATGATGACAGAATGATGATTTTTGAGTGAACTGTCATTTTAGATCACACTAAGAGTAATTTTTGTTGGAACAAAAACATACGGGTACAATGCTTATTTTGGCTAAAGCATAGAATTACAGGGATTTTTTTTTACACAAAATAGATAATTTTCTCATTATTCATACTACCTTGTGCCATTTAAAGACAAAAGAAGATATTTCGAGAACTGTCTCAGTGTTTTTTGTCCTTACAATGAAAGTCAATGGGGTCCAAAATCTAATTCCCCAAATTCTTCAAAATATCTTCTCTTTAGATCCACAGAAGACATTCATATAGGTTTTAATATCATGAGGGAAGTAAATGATAACTGACTGATGATTTTTGAGTGAACTATGCTTTTTAATCACAAAAAGAGTCATTTTAGATCACACTAACAGTTATAAAAGTCACTAAAGATCCTCAAATATACTGGAGAAATGCCTGTTTCAGCCAAACCAGACAATTAAAGGGGTAATGCACCCAAAATTGATCATTATGTCTTCATTTACTCACCCTTATGTCATTTAAAAGATGTTGTGTGCATACAATGAAAGTCAATGGGGTCCAAAATCTGATTTCCAGAAGTTCTTCAAAATGTCTTCTCTTAAATACAAAAAAACACCAGACAAACAGTTTATAAAATACTAGTAAAATAATCAAAACATATCCAAACAAACATTTAGCCACCTAATTGCGTGCAGAGGACATGGAATATGTTAACAGCAGATTAATTAATGTCAGTCAAGTCACCTTTATATATATAACGCTTTTTACAATACAGATTGTGTCAAAGCAACTTTATCAGATAGGAAGGTAATATATCAATAATGCAAAAATAAACCGTAAATAATTTTAGTTGAAGGAACTTCATCAATAATTCCAAATAACAAATTGAATTGTCCCCAACTGAGCAATCCATAGGCAACAGGGGCAAGAAACCAAAACTCCATCTGTGAAATAGATGGAGAAAAAAAATAACAACCAACATACAAGCAGTTTATACCTGTAGAGGTGGTCTATATGTGCTGACCCACCATCTGGATATGGACTGGATCAGGGGACTGCAGTGACCACCTGGTCAGGATACAGACTGGATCTGACCTTGGAATAAAAATGAAACAGGCTAATATTAGCGTAGATGCCATACTTCTTATGATGCAGCGAGTGCATCAGGTGTTTTGGGAAGTGTTCCCGGTTCCGGTTGACCTAATTAATGCAGCCTAACAATCCTTTAACGGATTTTGAATTTTGGAAATATTTAAATGTGTTATGTGTAAGCCAGGTTAACGAGATCTTAGGTTAAAGAGATCTTAGTCTAGATTTAAACTGACTGAGTGTGTCTTGCTCCCGAACAGAATTAGGTAGACTGTTCCAGAGTTTTGGCGCTAAGTAAGAAAATAATCTGCCGCCCACAATTGATTTTGATATTCTGGGTATTATCAGATTGCCAGAGTTTTGAGAACGCAGCGGGCGTGAGGACCATAATGTGATAAGAGCTCCCTCAAGTACTGAGGAGCTAAACCATTGAGGGCTTTATAAGTTATTAGCAAGATTTTAAAATCAATACGATATTTAATAGGGATTAATAATGTGAATGGTGAACGGTAAAATATAGAGATTAAAATGATCACATGTCTGTTTTTTTCAAAAGCATACTTTAAGTGTTTAAGTGTAAATAATGGTTGTGAATGGGCGTTACTGTGTGTTTGTGCGTGTGTTTGAGACGCGGTGCTGGTGTTTCTCAGCGGTGTATATCTCAGCGGTTCGTGACGTGTTGAGCACTCGATCTTCATGTGAATCTGTGGCTGTGGTAAGTGAACCCATGTGCCTCATTAGTCCGCTCTCCACTGGTTTGACTGGCAGTTCAGTGCAGTCCGTTTAGTGGGATTCTGGCCTGAACCCTGCGCTGGCTCAACACTCACCAGCATAATGTGTGTGTGTGTCCGTGTGTGTGTGTGTGTGTGTGTGTGTGTGTGTGTGTGTGTGTGTCCAGGGCTTCAGCAGGAGATAATGAGGCGTCTGCTGGACTGTCCAGTGTGTTTTTGCTGCCAATCAATTCATTCATAGTTGACTGAGAAAGAGGAGGAAATGCAATCAGTGTAAAAGTACCAGTGACATAAGCTTGTCAGAGTCAGTTTAGTTAATAGCTGCTCTCTCTCTCTGTGTGTGTGTGTGTGTGTGTGTGTGTGTGTGTGTGTGTGTGTGGAGTGCTTTAACCAGCTCACATAATAATACCAACCATACAACGCAGACACTTCATGCACTTTACAAATAGGAGTGTGATCATTACTCTCCTCCTATGCTTTCAGCAGTGATTTTCACATAATCATACTAAAATCATCATAATTTGCTAATCATGCTAGAATCATGCTAAAACATGCTAGTAACCTAGCAACCACATAGCAACTGCCCCGAATACCCTAGCAACCACATAGCAACACCTTAGCAACCGCCCGGAATACCCTAGCAACCGCATAGCAACACCTCAGCAACCACCCTGAATATCCTAGCAACCGCATAGCAACACCCTAGCAACCACCCCAGGTACCCTAGCAACTGCATAGCAACACCTTAGCAACCACCCTGAATACACTAGCAACCGCATAGCAATGCCCTAGCACCACCACAGGTACCCTAGCAACCGCATAGCAACGCCTTAGCAACAACCGCATAGCAACACCCTAGCAACCACCCCAGGTACCCTAGCAACTGCATAGCAACTCCTTAGCAACCACCCTGAATACCCTAGCAACCGCATAGCAACGCCCTAGCACCACCACAGGTACCCTAGCAACCGCATAGCAACGCCTTAGCAACAACCGTATAGCAACGCCCTAGCAACCGCCCCGGGTACCTTAGCAACCGCATAGCAATGCCCTAGCAACCGCCCCGGGTACCCTAGCAACCGCATAGCAATGCCCTAGCAACCGCCCCGGGTACCCTAGCAACCGCATAGCAACGCCCTAGCAACCGCCCCGGGTACCCTAGCAATCTATCTGACTCTATTGCCTTCAAAACATTCATGCTTTAAGCTTTAAAACTACTGTAAACTTAAAACTATTTCAGACTGAAAACCGTCAAAACTACTAAAACTTTCTGGTCAGGCTTTCTCAAGCCAACCTAAAGTTTGTCTTGACAAACTTTTTTTGTCTAGTTAATAGCTGCTGTCTCTCTGTGTGTGTGGAGTGTTTTAACCAGCTCACATAATAATACTAACCATACAATGCAGACACTTCATGCACTTTACAAATAGGAGTGTGATCATTACTCTCTTCCTATTGCTTTCCGCAGTGACTTTCACACCTCATAAACAGCATTAAAATTGTGCAATATGACTATAATTTAAACAGCTGTTTTCTATGTTGAATATCTGTTCAAATGTAATTGATTTCTTCAATATCATTACCCCAGTTGCTTTACTTTTTGTTTTAAAGATGTTTTCCTTGGATTGTTTTACTACTCGAGGGAAAATATAGGAAAGAATAACTTATTTGTATTTCCTGCTAGCTATGTTTCTCATACATAAACAACTATCTGGCTGTAAACCCCTCTTTGCTTTATTCAGAGTTGATCTAGTCAAGTACATGGGAACTCTATGAAACTGCAACTCTATATTCATCCTATGTGCGCTGTTAAGGTTGAAATTTTAACCTGGAAATGCATCCCTTATTAAAATGAACCATGTTTTTACCACATTAAAAAAAAAACACACACACAACGGTTTACAGTAGTTAAACCTCGGTAACCTCAAATTAACCATGGTTTTGCTACAGTAACCATGGTTTAACCATGGTGCTTGTAAATTTACCATGGTATTACGAATTCCAGAACTGAATTAAATGATTCGCGAACTCACTCTGAAGTCCCAAACTGAATCAAAAGATTCACAAACCTGTTCCAAAGTCCTGAACTGAATCAAGTGATTCACAAGCCTGCACCAAAGTCCTGAACTGTATTAAATGAATCACGGACCCGCTCCAAAGTCTCAAACTGAATCAAATGATTTGCAAACCCACTGTGAATGTCCCAAACTGAATCAAAAGATTCACAAACCCACTCTGAAGTCCCGAACTGAATCAAGTGATTCACAAGTCAGCACCAAAGTCCTGGGGCCGGTTGCATAAAAGGTTTAGACTAGTCTTAAAAAGTTAGTCAGCTGTTTTTTTCTTTAAGACTGGTCATAATTTTTTTAATTCGGTTACAGAAAAATGTAGATTAGTCTAATTTGAATCCAAAAAATAGGACTGATTACCCTTTGGTTAACTGATAGTTGGTCAAACTAGTACTTAAGACACCGTCTTAACATAGAGGCTAAGTTTATGCAACTGGCCCCTGAACTGAATTAAAAGATTCATGAACCTGCTCCGAAGACCCAGACTGAATCAAATGATTCGCAAACCCGCTCTGAAAGTCCCAAACTGAATCAAATGATTTGCGAACCTGCTCCAAAGTCCCGAACTGAATCAAGTGATTCACAAGCCCACACCAAAATCCTGAACTGAATTAAATGATTCACAGACCTGCTCCGAGGTCTCAAACTGATTCAAATCATTTGCGAACCCGCTCTGAAGTCCTGAACTGAATCAAATGATTTGCAAACTCGTTCTGAAGTCTTGAACTAAATTAAATGATTTGGGAACCCGCTCCGAAGTCCTGAACTGAATCAAATGATTCACGTACCCGCTCCGAAGTCCTGAACTGAATCAAATGATTCACGTACCCGCTCCGAAGTCCTGAACTGAATCAAATGATTTGCAAACTCGCTCCGAAGTCCCGAACTGAATCAAATGATTTGCGAGTTTGAATCATAAAACATAAATGACTCTCTCATTTGAATCAGTTTGTCTGTTCATCCGCTTTTCGTGTCTTCAGCCATGTTTACACGACACTGTCAGTACTGCTGGCTTAGTTTGCTAGTTTAATGACATTAACTGAAATAAAAACAAAAAATGTTTAAAAATAAAATATTAAAATATATATTTCCATTCCAAAGATAAGATCCAACACAAATCTATGAACATATTGAGGCGAGATAAGCGGTTTACTGCTAACTAGTGAAACACTTTAATATTAATATGACGAGCTGCAGCTCAAAACACTTGTTAGATAGAAACATTATGATGAAGTTTGTCGCTTAATTCACTATATTTGAAATTAAATACTGTAGTTCAGTTGCTGACAGTTCAATAGGAAATCAGTTGAAGGCATCCAGTCATCTCATACCAAAAAAGTGAGCTATCTACCATATTGAACTGCATCGTATTGTATTGAATAGCATTGTGTTGACTGCATCATACTCTTTCAGGCTCTATCAGAAACCATAAGACTCAAGTGTTTCAGAGGCTCTTATAGTGTGTGGATGTTCTCTGCATGAACTAACGAGTACATACTGAGTGTGCATCACTGTGTGTGTTGTTTACAGTGTGTACTAGCGAGTGTGCACTGACTCTGGTGATGGAAATGGGATTGTGGTTGTTAATACTGTGAAACGAGATTAACCGAATGTTTGGGAAATCCAGCTGCTCTCACAAACACAGACGAAACGGGATTGAGATTACCGTAACAAAACCCTGACCGCTTAACCGGATTAACCACCTTAATGACCCGCTCAGTGTAAATCAGCATGATTATGATTAACCAAACGAAAGCGAGAAAAGCGTCAATTTGTACTGTATTCTGAGTTATATCGCATATACACTATGGAGTCTGTTGCAATAACTAGTGTGCAGCCTAACTAGGGAGCATGTGAAGGATTTCCCATCCTAACAAACCATTTTTGTTTCATGCTCATATAGTGATTTTCCCGTCAGACTATGGCAAGCCGTTTTGACGTTTATGCATTCGCAGGATATGAATCCTTTGATATCAACAATTTAATTTTCACTAGTTAAAATGCTAATTCTTGATGTCAGAAATTGTATTTTTACTAGTAACAATGGCAATTTTTCATATCAGGAATTACATTTCCACTAGTAAAAAGGTTAATTATTGGTATCAACAATGACATCATCACTCGCAGAAATTGAATTGTATTTTCACTAGTTAAATGTGACCATAGATTCCCATTCAAATTTAATTGTTGATATCAATATATTTCTTACTAGTTAAAATGTCAATTTCACATATCAGAAATACAATTCTCACTAGTAAAAACCTTTATTTTTGATATCAATAATTACATTGTTACTAGTAAAAATGTATGGCAAGCCGTTTTGACTTTTATTCATTTGCAGGATATGAATTCTTGATATCAACAATTCAATTTTCATCAGAAAAATATCAGAAATAGGATTTTTACTAGTGACAATGGCAATTGTTGATATCAGGAATTTCATTTCCACTAGTAAAAATGTTCATTCTTGATATCAACAATTGAATTTCAACTAGTAAAAACTATAACCGTTGATATGAAGAATTGTATTTTGACAAGTTAAATGTCACCATAGACTTCCATTCAAATTTAATCCTTGATATCAAGAATTGATTTCTTACTAGTTAAAATGTCAGTTTCACATAATAATTCTCACTAGTACAAAAATGTATTTCTAATATCAATAATTACATTGTTACTGGTGCAAATGTTAATTCTTGATATCAGCAATTCAATTGCTGCTAGTGACGATGTTCATTTCTGATATCATGAATGGGATTATTACTAGTAAGAATGCATTTTAGATATCTGAAATTACTCTCCTAATTATTGATAACACAAATACATTTACAGATATCAGAAATAAGAAATGTAACATGCTGAAATACATTTACAGATATCAACAATTGACATTTCAACTAGTGACAGTTGAATTGTTGATATCAAGAATGGACATTTGCACTAGTAACAATGTAATTATTGATATCAAAAATAATGTTTTTACTAGTGAGAATTATTTCTGATATGTGAAATTGACATTTGAACTAGTAAGAAATCAATTCTTGATATCAAGGATTAAATCTGAATGGGAGTCTATGGTGACATTTAACTAGTGAAAATACAATTCTTCATATCAACAATTATAGTTTTTACTAGTTGAAATTCAATTGCTGATATCAATAATTAAGCTTTTTACTAGTGGAAATGTAATTCCTGATATCAACAGTTGCCATTGTTACTAGTAAAAATACAATTTCTGATATCAAGAATTATAATTTTAACTCGTGAAAATTGAGTTGTTGATATCAAGAATTCATCTCCTGCGAATGAATAAAAGTCAAAACGCTTGCCATAGTCTGACAGTTGTTAATCTGTGAAGACAAAAACACAAACACTAGCTGCAGGTCCATGCTTTTTAGAAAATACATTCATCCAGACAGCATTTGTCTATTTCATCTGTGGGTTTATTGCATCTCTCAGCTAAAATGTGAAGCTCAGTCACACAGACGTGATGCTGGCAGTGTTTCTGATTATATAATGTATAAATGATCATAGACTCTGAAGTGAAGGCTGAAATGAGTATATGCTGTGTTTAGATGATGCTCTGATGAAATTCCCACAGCCAAAATTATCGATTTTTCTTTTATGCTGAAAATCATTAGGATATTAAGTAAAGATCATGTTCCATGAAGATGTTTTGTACATTTCCTACAGTAAATATATCCAAACTTAATTTTTGATTAGTAATATGCATTGCTAAGAACTTCATTTGGACAACTTTAAAGGTAATTTTCTTAATTAGATTTTTTTTGCACCCTCAGATTACAGATTTCCAAATAGTGTCCTATCATAACAAACCACACATCAATGGAAAGCTTATTTATTCAGATTTCAGATGATGTTTAAATCTCAATTTCCAAAAAATGACCTTTATGACTGGTTTTGTGGTCCAGAGTCACAAATGTGTGTTGATTTTTGTTTTGTTTTTTTCATAATAATTATAATTATAGCAATTTATATGAAAAAAATGTAAAAGTAAAACTCAAAGCACTACAAAAGAAGTAAAATAGCAGGTAAATACTTCAAATAAATAAAAGATGTAAATGTAAAAAAATATAAAACATCTTTAAGCATATTTTATTTCAGCTACACTGCCGCTCAAAAGTTTGGGATCAGTAAGATTTTTAATATTGTTGTGCTGCATAAGAGATATATATATATATATATATATATATATATATATATATATATATATATATATATAACCTGTGATACTTTTTTTTTTTTAACTTTTTTCAGAATTCTTTGATAAATAAAAAGTTAAACAGCATTTATTCAAAATATAAATCTTTTCTAACATTAGAAAAATATTAGACTTTTCTACAAAAAGACTTTTCTACACTTTTTTTTGCTAAATGAAAGTATTAATTTATTTCAAACAGAGAAAGAAAAAAAAAAAAAAATGACTGACCCCAAACTTTGAACGAGGTGTTATTTTGCAAACGTTTTCCATTTTAAGTAAATGCTGATCCTTTTAACATTTTATTGATCAAAAAATCCTGAAAAAAGTATCACAGGTTCCAATTTTTTTTTTTTTTTGTTAACTGTTTCCAACACTGATAATAAATCAGTATATTAGAATGATTTCTGAAGGATCATGTGACACTGAAGACTGGAGTAATAATGCTAAAAATTCAGCTTTGGATCACAGGAATAAATTATAATTTATAGTATATTAAAATAGAAAACAGCTATTTTAAATTGCATTAACATTTCACAATATTACAGCTTTTTTCTGTATTTTTAATTAAATAAATGCAGCCTTCATGAGCAGAAAAGTCTCCTTCTGAAATAAACTGAAATAAAAATCAATAAAAACTATATAATTTCTCAAAAAAAAAAAAAAAACTAAAATGACAAATAACACACAATTGCTTTGACACAACTTGTATTGTTAAAAGCACTGTATAAATAAATAAATAAATAATAATAAAAAAATATATAAAATTACTAAAACTTGTACAGTATACAAACCACTACGCCTATGAAACAAACCCATAAAACATGGAAACCCAACTCAGAGAGTGTGAGAGAGAGAGAGAGAGAGAGAGAGAGGGGGCAAATGTTCACAGTTATGTCACACAGACACGTGTCACAGCTCATTAACATACATGAAACACTCGTCCTTGAGCAGCGGGTCACACTGACCACAGCAAGCGCTACACAATGTTATTAAACACACACTGATCCGACAGGTCACTGTGTGTGTGCTATAAAGTGTGTGTGTGTGTGTGTGTGTGTGTGTGTGTGCTGGGCAGAGGTCATGAGGGAGAAGGCATTAGAGCAGGTTTAGTAAAGCTTAACTAGGATGATTGGAAAGATTAATGCTGTTCATGGCCCACGCCACACTTTCATGATGCAGGAACATCAGAAACTCACTAAAACTGATTCCACTGCCGACACGACTGATAATCCTGTTCCATTCACAGATTAAACCACAGCGAGAGAGAGAGTGTGTGTGTGTGTGTGTGTGTGTGTGTGTGTGTGTGATCACTCACTGACACTCGGGGACATTCACTAGCTCAGCTAACACTGTCATTTTATTCATCAAGGATGCATTAAATTGATCAGAAGTGCCAGCAAACACTATAATATTGCAAAAGATTTCTATTTGAAATAAATGCTGTTCTTCTGAACTTTCTACTCATCTGTGAATCCTAAAAAATCAAAGATGTGACAGTTTCTACTTTAAATATATTTAAACGTATTATTCCAACATAAAAGGTCTTAAAAGTTGTGTTTTGGGCCATTATGCTTAAACAGCCTTGCTGAGCAGAAGAGACTTTTTTTACTTAGTATTTTTGTCTTGTTTTCTATTATAAATATCAAAGAAAATCTTGAATCAAGATTAATTTACTTTACACTGCAAAAATGCTTTTCTTACTTGGACTTTTAATCTTGTTTCCACCTAAAATATCTAAAAATTCTTAAATCAAGAAGGATTTTCTGGACAAGTAAAAATTGTTTTCTGACAAAGTATGTTAAAATTAAGTGAGGTTTTTGCTTGAAATAGGATTATTTAGCTTATCCCATTGGCAGATTATTTTGCTTGTTTAACAAAAAATCACTTAATTTTGACTTCCTTTTACTTGTCAAGAAAATCCTTCCTGTTTTAAGGTTATATTTTGGCTGGA